>CM061535.1:5881939-5902224 GCA_030545055.2 Neoaliturus tenellus | reverse complement strand
GAGTACAAAATTATATTACGAAAATAATGACACCAAAATATTTTAAACCGGTTTACAACTGGGGCGACAAACACGGAGATTCTAAACCCTTGCATCCGCGCGCGGCAGATGGGTAGAGCGCACCCTTAACTAAGATTTTTGAGTCCTAAAGGCATCATTATAAATTATTATGAGATTTAAAATGAAAGAGTACGAAACAAAAAAATTAAGGCCAGAACCTTCTGAACTTGGGATTCTACCCATACATGTCCCCATATGTTCCTATGTTACTATTTTTTATTTATTTTTTTAACAGATTTAGCTTATCTCAGATACGGCTGTGATTGGTTTAGAATAAATAAATTGTATTTTAAACGAATATTCAAGAATTAATTGATCAGTTTTTAGTAGGATTCTAATGCAGTTTTAGTAAATTGATTAGTAGTTTGAATTCATTTCCGATTCCTTGTTTAATTGTGTGATTTGAAAATTAAAACAAACTACACAATTAAAAACAATATATTTCTTGGTCCGTGATTTGTTAATATCATATCAGCGCAGTTGAAATCTCTGCCCTTTTTAATCGCCAGGACAAACAATTTTTATACACTCAATAGAACTTAGCCGAGCATAATGAGTGCTCAAAGTGCAACAATTGCGTTTATATTGAAAAACTACTCCATATAATGGATATTAAAAAATTTTTAAGTTAGTTTCTGGTACAACGTGGTCATAATTTACTCAGATTCAGTAACTGGTAATGAAGTTATAACTTAACTTATTATGATTTTTTAGGTTGAGTTAGGTAACCAGTAATGTTATGTGGTAATGTTAGTTATAACTTAACATATTATGTTTTGTTAGCTTAAGTTAAGTTACCGGTAATGTTAAGTTCATATTTCTGTTATGAAAGTGCTGAATGAAGAGGCAGGCTGGTTTTACTATTCAAACAACCGATGGAACGTTAACAAACTGGTACATTAAATAAACTCTCTCGTGATGCACAACCATGAGGTTAATTCACCATGTTTACCTACAATGTTTGTTTTGAACGCCATGCATTTCATAACTCTGGTATCCTATTTTATCGATAGTTGTTACGTATACTAAACACCGAAAATTTTACCGAAAATCCATTTTTCTATCGAATTGTTATTATTTTACATGTAGTCAAGTTATTTTAAATATTACAACTTGAGGCATTCGAACCGATAGATTAAAATACTGTGAGTATTTTTCCCCCCTAAAGCACACGCATACATTTCTATAAATAAAAAGATCACGATTATTAATTATTCTGAAAACATCTCTAAATGTCAATTAAGTGAATGATAGTACTGTATAGTTATACAACCAATGCTCTAGAAGTAATTAAACTAACAGGTATCGTATCACAGGAGATGTTAAGAACCCTAAAAACTAAAATTATCGAGAAACTAAAAAGTATCATTTTATAACTAAAAACAAAAGGTTGGCTTTGGGAATTGGTGGCAGACTTTTATTAAATAATCTTACTACCTCCAATGGTCAACATACCAAAATAACCAAATTAAATTGACACATTTTTTTGCAAACGTAACATCTTTACGTTCGTCAAATATAATTATTAACAGTTTGGCTCAAGAAGATATTACGTTTGCAAGGAAGCATGTCAGTGTAATTTCATTGATAACAATTGGACTTTTGGCGGAAATAAGATTACATATCCTCTATTCAGTTGTTATATAGTTTATAAGTTAACCCTTCAGAATCATTATTTTAAAACAAATTCCCATCCTATATTATATTAATAATGATATTTTTGAACTTTCGGCAGGTTAACAATGTTTGATTTCAAATCATGTAAAATATTCCTTAAATGATTATTCAGAATCGATGAAGCACAAAGAAAATTTAAGAAATGTCGTACGGCATGTAGAATGTAAAGTGGTAAATGAATCGTAAAATGTCGAACAAAGCTTTTCCACTTGGCAGACTTTATTGTGGGCCCCGGCTGACGACTGAAACTCTTAGACAAAGACGAAAGGTTCCGTGCTTCGCCTTCTCTATGCTAATTCTGCCAAAGCAACTTTAGGCCGAACTACTTATGCCGTCAAAGATACTAGCCCAAATGTAGTAATTTTATTAGATATTTCAAAAATCTGGTTTTACTCTTTCATAAACCCTAAAATAAAAGTGATTTCGCCATTAGAACACTGAAATAAGTTTTATAAATATTTTAAATAGATGTGTATTCTTTTATTTGGCTTATTTAGGTATAAATATTAAAAAATAAATTAACATTGAAACCTAATAAGTTAAATGGATGATTCTTTTGATGTTTTATATACAACTGGTTCATTTAGTAATTTTATCCTTTACCATTGCAATAAGTACCGATAATGATACCATAAGTAGCACCATAAAGAAGTTAACTATTAAACCAATAAAAATATGTTGCATAGTAAGTTTATTATTAAAATGAGATTTCACATTTATTTATTTATTTATTCCAACGGGAAGCCCATTACATTGCAATAATCAATACATGACAATAACAACAATAACAACAACAACAACAAGATAAATACTTAATATACAATAATAATAAGACGGTAAACTCAATTGATAATATTTTGTACAATACTTTGATGCTGCAGTTCAAATAACAATATGAAGCAATAAATTAGCAATAATTATCAGCTAATTACTATAATGATGATTCCGCTATAATAGTTAATATCCATCACTCAACAATCTAACAATAACAATAAATATAGTATCAACAATAAAGAAAATTAATAACAATAAAAAAATACAATACAAGGTACAATAATATTGGCGATACTTGTTTACAGGAGTAGCTCTTCATCCGGGACTCTTCGCAATTTATTCTTGACGACTAAAGGACTGTCAGCAAAGAAATCAACAAGATGACATACTTTATTTCCCAATCTCATGATACAATTAAGGGTGCTGTTAGCCTCATAGTCAGTGTTCAACTGCCTTCTATCAAATAGCTCAGTCGACCTAGTTCTAGAACGACAGCGGAAGCATACTTGAGCCAACAACTCTGGGCAGTCTATAGCACCATTCACCAACTTATGAAGAAATGCCACTCCGCTAATATATCTCCTGGGTTCTAAGCTCTGAAGATTGAACTGCTGCTCAAGATACCTGACAGGAACATCTCTGAAGTTGTATCCCATCCGGCAGCCCAGAAGACGCAGGAATCTATCCTGAATGGCTTGCAGTTCCCGAATCAGGGTTTTCTGATGAGGCGACCATATTATGCAGTTGTATTCAAGTAAAGGACGCACAAGAACACAGTAGAGAGTCCTCAGAGAGTGAAGATTTTCAGAGTCCCTTGATGAACGTGACAACAAACCCAGTGCTTTTGATGCTCTCGCACATATATTATGAACATGGACATCGGGCCTCATATCTTGAGCCAGCATCACTCCAAGGTCACGGATGCACTCACATCGCTTCAATGGAATATCATTCATCTTATAATCAAAAATAATTGGGGACTTAAGTTTATGAAATGTTATGGACGTGCATTTATTCACATTGAGCATCATGCAGTTCGTTTGGCACCACTTAACAATAGCATCAAGGGCCTCCTGAAGCAGTAGGCAGTCTGCCTGTGAGCTGATCCTTCTATACACTTTAACATCGTCAGCAAAACCAGACAGTTTGTCCTGATAATCTCGACAATGTCATTCACAAAGAGAACATTAAATACAGGTTCTATTTTAGGACGGCGAGAGCTCGGTATTTGATGTAAGTAGTGTTATGGTAGAAAGGGGAAAATATATGCCATTTACTCAATGTAATGGCAAATATGTGCCATTACTCTATTCGCACATCAGCTGATTGTTCCATTCTGATTTCCTAAAAAAAGTTGGATCTAAAGAACGAAGACTAGATCAAGCTGCTTCGGGGGTGGCTAAAGGTTTCTGGTTCACTGTCTAACCTATAAATATACTATGATTATTACTTTATTTCACAATGCTTCTCCAAATTTAAATTGGTGGTAGATAAAGTAGTTTATTCAATGATTGCATTCAGCCTTTAAGCTACTCGTGATAAAAATTAGACTAGTGGATAAAGTTCCTTCATAGTACATTAGTTGCATAAACTACTTTAATTTTATTCAACACGTTGCACAGAGGTACATTTTTACAAATTTGTACAAATTGCAGAATGAACTAAATATAGAAGCTAAATAAACTGTGATATACTTTATTAAATGAGCGTTCAATGACTCCAAAATGAAAAATTTGGTACATTATTTCAGTGTAATATACTTGCCGATTCTTAAAAATAGTTATTATCAACATAAACTGTTATTATAACACCAAAAGGATTACAGATTTTGTTGGAAAACCATTGGTTTATTGCACCAGAGGAAACCACGGCATGTTGGTTTGAAGTTATTTTAATCTCTTCCTAATAAAATCACTTCTATTGGTGTTCTTTAATCGATTGAAAACGTTTTTATTAAATCACGCGTTTTAGATTAAAGCTGTAAAATATTCAATCATGATGCCTACCCATAGCTGACCTAACCAAATTTAGTGCATTTGTGATCTAAAATTGACCTGACCAATGGGTCATGGAGTACACATAACAAGTAGGTTACAATTAGAGCTGGTTCACTGGTTACGGAAAGTCGTGTGTATTCCAATATATTGCAAAGAATATTTGAGTTATAGTTGTTTTAAATTTATTGTTCGTGATGAGTTTATATTATTAATTAGTAATTATTGCGGACATTTTCCATCACTGATTAGAACAAGCAAATTCACAACGTCAAGGGATCCCGTCTTTAGGTGGAAGAAATACCTAGTACATAACAAATCAGGAGACAGCACACGGAAGTTGCTTCCTAACAACAAATCAATCAACCTGATTGATGCAGTGTATTTTTTTTTCATTTTAATTGGTTGTGCTTTGTTTTTTACTGCTTTTACAGCATTGATTAGTGTTTTATTTAATTTTGGTCACTGCCTTTTCCGTTTTCATGTTTGGCTATTGACTTCTCTAGGTTTGCCTGGTGTGTTTTTACTAACTTTGTTATGTTCTAGGTATTTCCTCAACCTAAAGATGGGATCAGATTTAGATCCCGAAAAGTCATGAATTTGTTTTTTACTAATCAGTGATAGGTTTGGTTTTGTCTCCAAAAATTATTGTATTACTTAATTTTTTATTTAAACAACCATAAAAATACATGAAACAGGAAGTATAAAATATAGAAATTAATGTATTTATATTGTACTAAAAATAGTATTGATTTATATCTTAGCTTGATAAAAAATACTAAATTTTAAGTGTCCGATTTAAAACTTCTACATGAAAATCTTTCGTAGTTTGGACTTGTAACACATAGAAGTTTCTTTCGTTTTGTGAGGTGTATTGTCTTTTATCAGTGGCAAAATCACTTCTCCGCTGTCGTTTACTCAAACGTCGCGAGACTGAAATGGCTTCGATGCGGTTATAAAATAGTTCAAGGTTATACACGGTAACATTTTAATACATAAGTTTATTAGGACGTCATTTTACTTTATAGACCCTTTCATTTTAAAAATTGTTACACATAGAATAAAATAGTCCATTTCTATACATAACTAAAAATCCAGTCCAGTATTTACTTCATATGCAAATGAGCATCGTCTCTTAAGGAGGTTACGAATAGTATAATTTTTTTATTCAAAAATATAATTTTTTGTCTATACCCAATTGGTGGGACATTGCCCCCTTGTACGAAAAATGAACAAACCTACTTTTGTCATTATTTTAAAAAGGACAAAACATCTTTGTGTCCTTGATATAATTACTTTAACCAAAGACACAGAATAGAAAAGCCCTCACAATTAAATGACTTGATGATACTTGGGTCCCTCCTAAGTGAGCGAGTCATTGCTGATGATCGTGTACACAGCTAGTCCTCACAATTAAATGACTTGATGATACTTGGGTCCCTCCTAAGTGAGCGAGTCATTGCTGATGATCGTGTACACAGCTAGCCCTCACAATTAAATGACTTGATGATACTTGGGCCCCTCCTAAGTGAGCGGGTCATTGCTGATGATCGTGTACACAGCTAGCCCTCACAATTAAATGACTTGATGATACTTGGGTCCCTCCTAAGTGAGCGGGTCATTGCTGATGATCGTGTACACAGCTAGCCCTCACAATTAAATGACTTGATGATACTTGGGTTCCTCCTAAGTGAGCGAGTCATTGCTGATGATCGTGTACACAGCTTTTCTAAGTACTTTGTGGCGTCCCATCCCTCATTTACCCTTTGTAGTTTCTAAGAGGGATTTGTTTTATTTAAAACATAATGTAACGTTGTTCAATAAGTTATTTTTATGACATAGATGACACGTATACAGTATAAATATTTATTTTATAAAAATTAAATAAAAATTATTATTACAGATAGCATATGTAAAAATAAAAATAATTGAAGACGCTCGTTAAATTATACGGAAAACAATGCATAATTTAGAAATAAGTCAAGTTTTTACAACTCGCTTTTGCTAGAAAGTAAATGGACCAATAAGAGTGAATATGGCAAACAATAAGTATTTTTATCTGTGATATGCTAATTTTAGTTTGTTATAGCCTACGTTCACGGTTATTATTTTTAATGCCACAACTAAGGTCGCACAATGCTCCTATTTTAACTTATTAAAGCTTATTAGTTATTCTGGTCTATTTAAATAATTATCATTAATTTAACAAACATAATATGAAAATTTGTAAATTTAAATTATTTTGATTTTTCCAGTTTTAGTAAAAAGCAAGATATAAAATGCACTATTTAATGTTATGCTGTACCCTCCCGTCTTTATATATCTAATCATTTTAAAGAAGTCTTTATATAAGATTAGGATTGTTATAAATCTGATGAGAAAGGCACACCATCCTAGTATTAAATAGTCAAAACAGGCACTTTGGGGAATAGTCAAGATTATTACTTTACAGGACGATCAAAATTAAGATTTTTGATTTAACATTTATATGGTAGACTCTTCACTTAATATAATTTTATTTAAAAACTAAAAATTAAATTATGTGATTACAGATAAATGAGTTTATTTTATTGTAATTTATACATTCGGTTGACCTAATTCTAACAACGCATACATTCAAATGGTTATAAATTTGTTTCCATAAGTTGGACAAAGTGTATGAAGCCGTGAATTTCTTTATGTGAGCTAAAGTTCTTGCAGTGAATCAGGCAAAGGTTAAATAAAAATCATGTCTTTCATGTGACCAAATAAAGAGGTTGTGTGGATTATTGATTCAAATTATACAGGGTGTATACAATAAAACTTGAAAAATATTTGTATATGTTACTTAGGTCAAGAAAATCATAAAACATCATTCAAACATAGGTCTAAAATTCTTCATTAAGCCGCTAACCATAATTTTGTTTTATACTCATAATAATTTTTGTTTACCAAACGTATATCTGTATTAAGTTCATATCTGTCATGAATCTTTATTGCAACCATGTTCATTGTTTGAAGAAAATTTTTCCGATGTGTATTTTCAAAATCGCGGCCATTTTAAATTTTTAAACTCAAAGATCTCAAAATCGGTATTCTTTTCAAAATTGTGCAAGACACAAAAATGTTGACAAATGATGTAACTAATTATACCAAGTTTGTAAAGATCTAACAACATTGAAATAACCTTAATTTTCTTGATTTATACAATGCTGCAAAGTAAATATTTTTTTCATTAAATTGTAGTAGCCTAACTTTGTTATTTGTTGCCAGATCTTACAAATTTGGCATAATTAGATAATGTTATTTTTCAGTCTTTTTGTCTCTTAATTCATTTTGATAAAACTAATTGTTTTGAGATATTTTATTTTATAATTTTAAATGGTCACCATTTTGAAAATACACATCGGAAAAATAATTTTTGTCCTGAAAATGGACATTAGTGTGATAAATGTTCATGTCAAATATGAACTTAATACAACTATCCGTTACATAAATAAAAAAAATATGTGTAAGAAACAAAATGGTGGTTAGGGGGTTAACGAAGAAATTTAGAAACAAGTTTGTATTTTTATGATTGTCTTCACCTAAGGAACATATACAAAAGAAATTTCCAGGTTTTTTGTATACACTAAACACCCTGTATAAAATTACAAAGTATATAAGAGACGACAAAGTATATAATTCATTTTTCAGCATCAAAAATTGAATTAAACATTTTTATGTGAAATTATCATGTTCTTAGCGAATCTCCCTATAGGGAATACGCTATTACGGTACTAGCCATGGTAAGACCTAAGCCCGGGACTATGAAAGTTTTTCATTCTGTGGTCCCCAGAAGCCAAAAACGCCATTAGTTCATTTTCATACATATGTATAATCTATCTATGTATCTATTTAATGTATATCTATCTATCTATCTATATGTCCGTAGTAATGATAAGGGGACCTCCGATTTTGATGAATTTTGTTTGGAAGTGTAAGACCAGGTCTATTTTCATGAGTTAACGAACCAGCATGATTGGGTATGAGAACGGGTTTTTATGGGGCTTCAAAGGGGCAAAAATGGGTTTTTGGCATTTTTTTACCTCAATTTTCAAAATTCAACAACTTTAACAAAAACCATTTAAATGAGCTTGTTTAAACAAACAATTTTGTATTTTTAATTTTTAGCTTCGCTTAACAGGCTACGGGGAAAGCCAAAAATAGGTAATCCTATGGTGTTTGTGGGGAAAATACAAAATCACAAATTCCTTTGGAAATTTGCTGAGTATGCAGGTCTGCTGCGACGGCGAAGTATTATTTATTTTTTATTTTTATGATAATATCTGTTAGTAAAACCATGAAACTAACCTCTCTCCTCTATCCAAAGGCTTAAAAATCAAATTTTGTCAGTCGTTAGTTTTTGTGTAATAATGATTTGGAATTCTGGATTTTAATTTTTAAACGCGCTGTTATTCCAAGTTAATTAATACTTTTTTAGATTTTTAGAGAATGTCGTAAAGATAAATTTATTGGACTGATGAACAGTGGCATTTTAGAGATAGAGTATAGCTGTATCAGTCTAGGTATGCATAAAAAATAATTTTATTTGTTTAATGCTGGGAAACTTGTCTTTGTTGAATAATGAATTTAAGTCTTTTCTTAATTCAATGACGTTTCTCATGTTTCTTTTAAATTAATATGAGATTTTAAAGATGCCAAAATCTTATTATCTAATGGATCGATAGCTATCATTGATTTTTATGACTACATTTTTAACGAGCCTAGTTAATTAAAGTAGCTAAGATCAAAATTGTTAAATTAACACTCAAAGCTCAGTGTATTTTGTTTAGAACTTGCATTAAAGTATACTATGTATAGGCCTAAGTGCCTGTCTTACCTTTTTTGTTTAGCAGGTAAGCAAACTCAATAAAAGTTTTGTTTGAAAAATAATTACTTTATAATATCCTATTTACGAAATGGTACATAAAATAAATCTAAAACAAAACAATATACTTAATTAATATATTGAATTCAACTATCACAAGGGTTAAGGATTATAAATTATAACAACTGTTTGAAAGAATGGTATATTTAACACATTTTTAAAACAAGCAAACCCCAATCACACGTGCAACATAATTACGTTGCAGATGAACCATTTACCATGAACGCATTGTAACCACGTCAAGCTTTTGAATTTCCGCACCATAGAGTAGTGCTAGTTGTGGCAGTACCCGGGGAAAATGAGGAAATTTGAGCAATGATGACTGCAACAGTAAACGTTTTTTTGGCACTGGAACAACAATAAGGTAAAAGTGTAACTCGTGGTTGTACAGTGTGTTTACAAACAGCCTGGAAATGTTTTGTGTATTTGTTACTTAGGACTAGACACTAATAAACATCACACAAACGGGGGTCTAAAATGCTTCTTTATGTTTCTATCCTCTATTTTGTTTTACAATTTATAAATTTTATTTCCGTAACGGGTGGGTGTATTAAGTTCATATTTGGTATGAGCCTTTACCCTATCAATGTAGCCTAGGAAAACAATGATTTTTTCATAAATGGCGGCCATTTTAAATTTGTAAACTAAAATATCTCAAAACTGGCAAATGTTATAACAATTTTACAGTGACATAAACGTTGATAAATAAAATTATCTAACTAATGATACAAAATTTGTTATAATTTGACAACAAATAACGCAGTTTTTGAGATTTTCATGGATAAAAACATTGATTTCCCATGACAATCAATATAAATTTAGGTTATTTTGGAAGAAAAATCGCAATAACTCCGTTATTTGTAATCAGATATCAACTAAATCTAATAATAACATTTTTCCTTGTATTTTAAAAACTGAGTTGGTTAAGTTTCTTTGCCATGATGATCATACTTTTGATTCTTTGGTTCAAATATTCGATCCCGGTTAAAAATGAAGTAATAAGAATTATTATGGTATCATAACAATTAGTTTCCTTTTATTTTGCAATTTTATACTAACATGTAATTAAGTAAAAATGAAAAAAATAACTTAACCTCACTAAAATTTAACCATGTGATGTTTTAAATTTAATTTCTTTTAGGTTTAATCACAAATTTTCTATAGAATATCAAACTTTGACGAATATTTTACCTTCCTGCCAAGTTCTAGGCAACTTCCAACTCGTGAATACTCATTGTAACGTAAACCTGATTTAAGTTGAAGAGTATCGTTTTGCAAGTCTGTGTCATTCTTCTCAAGTGCTTCTGTCTGGTTCTGTAAGATTGTGACATTTTTCTCGGTCGTTTCCTGTACTTCAGTTTGGTTCTGTGATAAACACACAATGTGGTGTACACAGTGTACAATCACAAATGTAAAAGCAATTTCTAAAATAGAATATTTCATTTTACTTGTTAAAAATGCTAAGATTTTGCTGGAATAACAATTACAAAGGACAGCGCAGAACAGACTGACTAAAATGTTCTGATAACGTAACATAACTAATCAAAAATACCATTAGCTGTCAACTCAAGTTAGTAATGAAAATAAGATTGATTGGGATTATGACTACGGTACTGAAAACTGATTGTCAATTCATTTAAGTGCGATTAAATATTCACCTTGTTTCAGAAAAAGCTGAACAACTTCGTTGTTGTGTAAATATTTTAATAACAGGCTTATACAAATTTGAATAAACTTACACAAATAAAGTAATAAAGTAGCACATTTAACATTTGAATAAAGTAACTCACATATTCCTAAGTTCTCTGGATATAACTTTTATTTATTTCATCATTGTTGGCAAAAAAATAGTCAATGTTGTTATGTAACTCACTCCATTGTCACATTTCATCAGTGATTTTCAATCTCTATTCTTTGGGCCATCTTCACCTTTGGGTCAGTAGCCCATTGTTTGCGGTCGGAAATATTAACCATACGGCTTTTAATGCAAAACATGGTATTTTATTCGGGGTAGCGGAATACTACCCCCAGGAAAAGTAACCCCATGAAAAAACGCTACGTCATTTTGACGTCACGAAGGGCGGGGCTTAAAGTGGCATGGAGTTTTGCTCGCGGCCGGAAAAGTACCCCCAGTTTTATAAATACATTATTATTTAATTTGTTTGCTCTAAATTAAAATTATAGCAAACCAAACACCAGCCGGATTTCTACCCCCGGAATTCTACCCCCGGAAAACTACCCCCAGGAAAACTGCCCCCAATGGACTAGACCCGGAATTCTACCCCCGGAAAACTACCCCCGGAATTCTACCCCCAGCAAAACTACCCCCAATGGACTAGACCGGGAATCCTACACCCGGAATAGTACTCCCACTTACAAAATTTCTTAAGTATTTAACAATTGTTATTTAATTCTAATGTACGTGTTCTGGTATGTAAAACATTTCTATTATAAAATAATGATATGTTAAGTTTTACATCAGTACAAACTTGCCCTTCGGGTGATCTCGTTCACTACCCTCACTCGCCGTCAGGTTCTATAATATGGTTTAGTTTTATATTACCAATCTTCCCTTAATCCTTTACAGGCTTTTTTAGCTGTGTGTTTTTATTGACATCAAATACATTACCGTACCATGATATACTTTGATATTGGGCTTTTAATTTTCAGTAGCCTACCTGGGGATTGAGCATTAGCTCGGTAAACTTAAACAGTAATATTTTTATAGTAATATAATTTACAGACAGTGCGCTAAAAAGCCCAGTGCTAAAAGGCTTTATTCTTGTTCAAGACGAGCCCGCTCTCTTCGCTCACTCTCCTTTCAGCTTCCTTTCTCTGTGCTTTCAGACTGTTTCAATGTAGGGCTACGGGTGCTAAACTTAAACAGTAATATTTTTATAGTAATATAATTTACAGACAGTGCGCTAAAAAGCCCAGTGCTAAAAGGCTTTATTCTTGTTCAAGACGAGCCCGCTCTCTTCGCTCACTCTCCTTTCAGCTTCCTTTCTCTGTGCTTTCAGACTGTTTCAATGTAGGGCTACGGGTGCTAAACTTAAACAGTAATATTTTTATAGTAATATAATTTACAGACAGTGCGCTAAAAAGCCCAGTGCTAAAAGGCTTTATTCTTGTTCAAGACGAGCCCGCTCTCTTCGCTCACTCTCCTTTCAGCTTCCTTTCTCTGTGCTTTCAGACTGTTTCAATGTAGGGCTACGGGTGCTGCACTCTCGTGTATATTTGTTAAAACACATGTTGAATTGCCGACTTTCAAGACGGTTAAATTAGGCCATTAGGCATGGCCAAATTTAATATTGGGGTGGGGGAGAGATTTAAACTAAACAAAACATTTAAACTAGTGACAAACATGTACGAGAATTAGATTTCCTTAAATAACGATTTCAATTAATTATAGTGTCTTTCAGTAACTTTTATCAGCTGTTATATTTTTAGGCCAAAACCCGTATACATAGTAAAAAAGTAACAGTTCTTAAGTAAACTGATTAAAAACAACTGTTACCAATAATATTGTAAAACTGATACACAAGAAATATGTATGAGTGTGCAGCACCCGTAGGCCTACATTGAAACAGTCTAAAAGTTGAGTGAGCGAAGCGAACGAGCTCATCGTGAAGGCGAGTGTGCAGAGCGAACGAGTTCGTCTTGAACAAGAAATACGCCTTTTTACACTGGGCTTTATAGCCCTCTATCTGTAAATTATACTACCTACCATAAAAATATAAGTTCTAATATTAAAGATTACCCAGCTAATGCTCGATCCCCAGCAGGTAGGCTACTGAAAATTATAAACCTAATATCATAAAGTATATCATGGTACGGTAATATATATATTTTATTTGATGTCAATAAAAATACACTGCAGCTAAAAGCCTGTAAAGGATTAAGGGAAGATTGGTAATATAAAACTAAATCATATTGTAGAACCTGATGGCGAGTGAGAGTAGTGAACGAGATCATCCGAAGGGCAAATTTGTATTAATATAAACTTAACTAACTAAGAAAATTTAAATACCAGAACATGTACATAAAATAACAATTGTTAAATACTTAAGAAATTGTGTACGTGGGTGTACTTTTCCGGGTGAAGGATTCCCGGTCTAGTCCATTGGGGGTAGTTTTGCTGGGGGTAGTTTTCGGGGGTAGAATTCCGGGGGTAGTTTTGCCGGAGGTAGTTTTGCTGGGGGTAGTATTCCGGGGGTAGAATTCCGGGGGTAGTTTCCCACCCCTAGTAAACTTACAAAACATGGCTTAAATTGTTTATTATGAAAATAAATTATACAAATGCGTAACCATCGAACGAAGTAGATTATAATGTATTCTCTTCAAAAGTTCGCGGCCGGAAAACTACCCCCATACCTGTGACGTCAAAATGACGTAGCGTTTTTTCATGGGGGTACTTTTCCTGGGGGTAGAATTCCAGCGTCCCTTTTATTCCCCTGTTTCGGACGCCGTTTTTCAACCGATTTTCTTTAAACTTGGTAAGTGTTTGGTCAAATAGTTACGGTATATTAGGCCCCTCATACCTCAAAATTTTGAAAATTTAACAAATATTTCTAAGAAAAATCGATTTACTTCACAGACAGTAATATTTTTTTTTTTTAATTTTAAAGACAGGCTCAAACAGGCGGTCCACTCTGAACCTTTAACCAGCCAACCTACCAACTGTCTATGTCAGTAGTGCAAAAGTAAGGCTGCTGGCTCACTTCAAGGTCACCTGAGCGATGACGTCATCGAGGTCAATGACCCCACCGATGACGTCATCGATGACGTCATCGATGACGCAATCGATGACGTCATCACTAATGACGTCACATCCATGACGTCACACCCATGACGTCACAGAAATGACGTGCGGATGACGTCATCACCCCTTACGTTACCAAAATGACGTCATCGATGTCACAAAGGTCAAGGTCACGCTGAAACCTAAAATTTTTCGGCACTTTTGCGGTTTCTCGCACTACGCTCCGAGTTTTAGTCCGGTTCCCATGACCTTGACGACTTGGAGCGAATTTGCGATGAGAAACAGCAAAAGTGCCGAGGAAACTTGAAGTTTGCAACGTGACTCTGCCTAAACCGTCATGTGACACCGCTCGGGTGACCTTGAACTAGCCCAGCTGCCTTACTTTAGACCAGTACTACAACCGCGATGTGCACCCTACGACAGACACCGAGCGACTGACTGTCCGGCCCCGCGCACTCTAGGTATATGGGAAGTGGTGGGGGAAATTGTGATAACCTTGGGAAACTTGAAAATGTCAAGCCGGGTAGCACCGTTTCGGTGCTACCTTAAAGTTACATGCTAAAGTGTGATGACCTTAAGTTAAAACATAGAAATACTACAAGTTGATACCTTCCCAGAGTTAAAGTGTGATGACCTTGAGTCAAAACACAGAAATAATACAAGTTGATGCAGTCTCAGAGTTAAAGTGTGGTGACCTTGAGCTAAAATACTGAAGTACTACAAGTCGATATTGCCCCAGAGTTAAAGTGTGATGACCTTGAGTCAAAACATAGAAATACTACAAGTTGATACCATCCCAGAGTTTAAGTGAGATGACCTTGAGTCAAAACACAGAAATAATACAAGTTGATGCAGTCCCAGAGTTAAAGTGTGATGACCTTGAAGTTGTAGAAGTGTGGTGACTTTGAACTACCCCAAATTGTCAGGAATTGGAGTAGCAACCGCGATGTGCACCCTACGACGGACACCGAGCGACTGACTGTCCAGCCCTGCGCACTCTAGGTATATGGGAAGTGGTGGGGGAAATCTCAAGGTCATCCAAATTGGGTTTTAAAAAAATAAGAAACTCTAAACCTCATGCTCCTCTTCTTCCCTTTCCACCTCATTTGTAGTATATATGGTTGACGATGGTAAATTTGACAAATACTCCAGTGATTGTTGATCGTCTTGCTGCAGTATAACTTCAGACCAATCATAATCTAAAGTGACCTTGAGCTTTATTCCCGGGTTGTCGAGGAGAATAGACTTCATCCAATCGCAGATGGTTTCTAAATAATGCACGTTGTCGATTGTCAATTTCCAATTCGTATTGGGTACATCTTCGGTGGAAGACATGGCATTGCAAGCAGGTGTGTCCGCCATGGTTGTTGGAGGAGGAATGATGCTTGGTGCAGCGAGCAATGGTGGTATTACAGAGTAGTGGGGGAAATTTCAAGGTCATCCAAATGGAGTTTTTTAAAAAAAGGAAACTTTTTCTATTTACTTATAACATAACCACTTAAAACTAAAAGGATTGGGATCAACAGTACGTTTAATCACCATATTCGTTATATTCTTCCTGTTTCTCAGTTTTCACCTCCGCCCGGATAGTACCTCCACTCTTTAGCTCCTTTTCGGCTTCTTCTAGTTGCTGGGTAATCGCCATCTGACATTGAAGTTCAAAATCATCACGCGGCACAGATCCGCAAATATCCATCTGAGCCAACCAGAGCTGCCTGAGGTTCTTTTCCTTTTCCTCGACAGCTTCGACGGCTGCATGTAATTCCTTTTCTGTAATAGAGGAGTCCCACAATTGTTGATCATCGGTTTTGTTGACAACCTCCTTTTCAGACTCCTTGTACAAATTGTTCAGCTCCTGCTGAGTCTTAATGGTTACCTCCTCGTAACTAGCACAACTTACATTGAGAGACATCTTGATGTTGTACGGTTGACCGTTGGAGTTGAAATGAGGCTGAGGCACAGCGCTTGGGGGTACTATGAAAAAGTGGTGGGGGAAGTTTCAAGGTCATCCAAATTGTGTTTTAAAAAATCCTATCTTGTTACTGAGCACATATGTCAGTAACAAGATAGGTGTTTTTTTCTCTTTTACATCTTTAATATAACAAATAAATAAACATATTCTACAATGGTAAGAAGAAGGAAGACAACTGCTAGTCAGCTGAAATAATCCAAAGTCTGGCTCGCTTCAGTCTTCATGGACGCCGGTGATGAAGTCGCTGGAGAAGAGTAATGTTCAGACTCTTCTTTTGGGTGTCGGAGATTGCGTATATTGCAAGCGTAGACTTGCACATTTATACGGTAGCCTCGCGCCACCATCAGCTGCAACTCCTTGTACAAGTCGTTCAGCTCCTGCTGAGTCTTAATGGTTACCTCCTCATAACTAGCACAACTTACATTGAGAGACATCTTGATGTTGTACGGTTGACCGTCGGAGTTGAAATGAAGCTGAGGCACAGCGCTTGGGGGTACTATAAAAAGTGGTGGGGGTGTTTGCATCGAAGCAGGTTTAACCTTTAGCTTGGTGGTGGGGGTAACTGTGAAATGCAAAGGTCAAAGGTCAAGGTCACCCGCGAAGTTTAAAAAAAAAATGCAACATATCAATATGTGACAAACTTCACATATTGATATGTTGCATTTTTTGTCTTTTATGGTTTATTTATTTATAAAACATTACAATAACATATGTACAACAGTAAAATTAAAATCTAACACTGCTGCTTGTCGGCGATGTGGATGGTCAACTCGGTGGAATTGCTACCCGTGCAACCGTGGGAAACCAGGTAGAGACAGCCGGGTTGGATGGAGCGCAGATCCTCGTTCTGGAGGAGATGGACGAACCGTTTCGGCAGGTAGACTTGGAACTTGGGCTCATCCCCCGGAGTGAACGGTGCCTCGCTAAGACTGCAGCAAATGGCCTCTCCAACTGAAGTCTCCATCTTCTTCATGGCGTGGATAATGTAGTGCTTCTCGTCTTTAAGTTCGGAACACTTCTTGACGGGTAGTATGGTAGATTTGGAGTGAGCATTGAACTGCTCAACCAAAGTTTGCAGGAACTGGTGAGATGCCATGGTTGAGTTAAAGATTGTCTTCTTCTTCGTCTTCTTGCTGGGAGATGTTGTCGTCTCGGAATCTCGAGTAATACTCATGCCAGGTCCCGGTCTGCTCCTCACTTATATAACCCCCGTCACCCCCACCACTCCCCACTTCCCCACTTTGAAGGTAAGATGCGAGTTTATAGGCGTTTTTTAAAGCGCAATGTCTATCTTTTTCATGTTCTGGACTTTTAGTACAAATACAAACATTTTCCATCGTATACTTGTAGTTTTTATCCAAGTCCACATCATTAACCGGAACATGAGTAAATTCTTCGATCCATCTCTTCTTTTCCAGTCCTTTTGTATAAATATTGGTAAACCTGTTTGAAAACTGATGCATGATGTTATATAAGTCCGTGTAACTTGCAAAACCATCATACCAATCGATATGATGGAAATATTTTGAAATCCACCTGTTGGTAGTAGCGGCTTTGCTAGTTAATGATGAATAAGAACATGGTGGTTTGAACAAAAATGTATATGGAACACTTGTATTGATATCGAAAAACACAAGTTCTTTTATGATAAATCTATCATCATTACCCCGAAACGCTTGGAACTCAATTATACCAGGTTTGGACTTTACTTGTTCTTCTTCCTTGTCCATTGCGAAGATCACCCGTCTGCTCATGACGAAGTCCAAAGGTCAACTGATTTCCACACCACGGTAGGTACGACTTTTATACCTGGCCGTACAGTTGTTGGCGCGTTGGTGTATATTTAACGTGGGCACCGTCCCCGGTAGGCCTAACCCCACAAAGTGTTTGATATTGTTTTAAAAACCAACCATTGTCATCTAAGTTTCCATCTTTACATTCTCCTTGTTTTCATTTTCATCACTAACACTTGATTCTTCTCCTCCTTCTTCCTCTTCTTCCTGTTTTACTGATTTCTTATGTAGTTGAGCGTATTTTTCCAACTGTCTCCACATTTGTACTTCATGAGGAACCCTATTAAATATAGAAGTATCCACAGGTCCGTACAATATAGGTGCGTCCGGTTGTTTGTCCAAAGTGTCTTCCAAATAATCTTTAATAATAGAACTTGAAAACACTAGTTGTCTCAAGTATCTTGTTATTGGTTCAGTTGCACAGGTTAGAATAAAAAACTCTTCTCGATTAAGTTGAATCTTGTTATCATGTCTTGTTGTGTCTCTAAACCGCAATTGATGGTCACCACGATTCTTTATAATATCAATTTCCACATTTGAATCCAAAAGTCCTACTCTTGTCTTTCTTCCATACATGTTACTAGTTAAATAGCATTCTAGCAGATGCAAGTGTTTCATAAACGATTCCCAAGCAGTGTCCGTAAACAAAATCATTTTGGGTCCATGAGTTAAAATTACAGTAGGGGAATAATCTGTAGATTTCATAACACCGATTAAAACACTTTTGTCCAAACTGGAAGAGATTGGGTAAAATATTCGCAAGAATACCTCACTTAATATGTTAGGAGAAATATTATCTTCAATATCCCTTTTCCTCTTGTGTGCATTCTTTCTTCTTTTACCTTTTTCCTCAACATTATTACTGGCGTGGAGTTGTCCGCAAGCGTTGTGTTCATCTCCCTCCGGTTGACCTTGAAGATCGAAAAAGTCGGATATCTCCTTCTCAATATCTACTACATTTTCTTGTGTACCACCACTAGGAGAAGCCATATTGAATAAGATGCTACCCATACAACAACAGGCAACAAACTGATAAGGAGCGAGCTGAACGCTCTGCTTTTATACTCGCGGAATGCATTGGAATGTAGGAAAACCGGTCTTTTACAATACATTTTTAACAATTCCAGTTAAAGGTGTGTATGTTACGATTTTATCATGTAGAATTAAACAGTATGCAGTTGTATTAGCCGATATAGGCGCGTTGAATTCCATTTCTATTTTTATATCTACACTTGATGATTTTACCGATTCATTTTGTTTAGAACAATCGATTACAACTATAGGGTAACCATCTAAGTATTTTTCTGGTGATAGTAAAGGTGCATTCGTTTTACCATAATATGAACTTTGGAATCTTGCATACATATCGTACAATATGCTGTACTTTTTATTAGCGAATGACACATTTAAATTATCGTATGGAAAAAATTGTGAATTTAAATAAACTTTAATATTTTTCAAGTTGCAATGATCAAATTGGCCTGCATGTTTGGTGATGGTGTCTCTTCTGCCTGTTTGTAAACCAAATATAATATACCTGGCTCGTTCCACATAATTAGATGTTTTAACTGTCCAAGTGTGTCGATCCGTAGTTGGCAAGCTGGGATGTTCATGAAATTCCCAACTTCTAAAAGGAATTACAATATCACGATCAGCCTTTAACTTTCTTAATAGTAGCATTCTATGCTCGTCAGCTAATTTTACATGTGGAACTCTCCATACAATTTTGTCTAATGTTAATTTCCATTCTAAAGTTGCATCTGTTGTACCGTCTGGAGCTTTAATAATATCTTTATCGTTTGAAGATCTCAACAAAACTAATTCTTGTTTAACGTTTAATATTATTTTCCTATAATCTTCAGCAAAACCAAGCAACAAACGTAACGGAATATGAAAATCAAAATTTCCATTTGTATCTGGAGTGATTGTGTCTTTTGCAGGTAAAACCCATCCTGCAGGTTGTATTAAATTGGTTTCATTAGGTGATATAGATGTTAATCCCTTTAAAGTTGTTGCAATACCTACTTTTTTAGTAGAATCAACTGTTACACCTGATATTTCATATCTAATTTCATCAAACAGGAAAGCCATGGGATTATTTATAAATGGAACTGTTGTACCAGTAGTAGTACCGTCCTTTTTAGTAACTTTTCCTTCAATATACAAGTAACTTTCACATGGTAGTGTGTAAATGTCTTGATTTTGTATGGGAATACGAATTTCATCGTTATTGTTTAATTTTGATGAAGTGTAAGGGTTGTGGGTGTGATATTCTTTTTCCCATAGGGTTTCGTCGAATGTTGGACCCTGAGCTATATCCAGTATATCCATTTTCGGTTACTTT
>CM061535.1:5438737-5881839 GCA_030545055.2 Neoaliturus tenellus | reverse complement strand
CACACTTTAACTCTGGCACGTCGGTTATCGTACCAGAGGTGCTCAATAACCTAACTTGTAATGTTTAGGGTGGCGTTTGCACGCCACGTAGTATCGCCATGAGTGTCCCGTCCAAATTTTAAGTTAGATTAATTTTACAGTGATCTTTTCCATTTCCAATTCGTTTTGCCAAAGAATAAGGTGTCGCTTTATAAAGTGGTATTTCTCTAAAGTTATTGGGGATTGCAGGGATACAATTAGTTTATTTAGGAGACTCTTCATCTTGGAGTTTAACACAACTTCCACTTTAACTTTGCTTCCTCGGCTCTCACAGCCTAAGCTGTATAGAAATGTTTCTTCTAGTGCCAACTCGGGCCAGGAGAACAGTGTGTTGACTGTAGGACAGCTCATGGTGAAGTGATGCGATACTCCAGCGTACAACCTCACCTTCCCCCACCACTGTGACCTTCCCTCACTCCTGCTGTTTCCCCCACCTCTTTTCCCTTGACTCATGCGCTACAAGCAGTCTCTCAGTATTGTGCGGACTTTTGTGAGGGGACGCCATGTCGCGGGACGTTTTAGGTAAGAAACTTAGCCGTGTTAAGACTTTATTAGTTGCTCACTGTCCACCACTCAAAGTCAAAAGGGTTTCGACTTTAGCTAAGTGGCGCAAACTGTTGCGCGGACACCCTAAGTTTTATACCAAACAGACTAATGTAAGTTTTACTGATGAAGATTTGTTTAGAATATTGGATGAAATGACTTTTCCTTGCAAAATTCAGTTAGTTACTCCCATTCCTGACAGTTTAGAGTCTTAGTCTCTCAAGCCGATATACCTAGAGTACGTGGAGCCTGACAGTCAGTCGCTCGGTGACTGTCGTGGGGTGCGCGTCGGTGTCGGCTCTCCGTTGTTAAGTTTTCAAAATCAAAGTAATATGAAATTGCGGGTGTTGTGCTAGTTCAAGGTCACCTGAGGGATCACCGATTGGCCATATAGGCAAGGTCATGTCGCAAACTCAAGTTTAACTTGGCACTTTTGCCGTTTCTCGTCGCACATTCGCTCCAAGTCGTCAAGGTCACGGGTAATGTGACTGAAACTCGGAGCGTAGTGCGAGAAACGGCAAAAGTGCCAAAAAATTTTAAGTTTCGGCGTGGCCTTGACCTTAGTGGCGTCGGTGACGTCATTTTGATGACGTAAGGGGTGATGACGTCATCAGCACGTCATTTCTGTGACGTCATGGGTGTGACGTCAAGGAAGTGACGTCATTGGTGATGACGTCATCGATTGCATCATCGATGACGTCATCGATGACGTCATCGGTGAGGTCATTGACCTCGATGACGTCATCCCTCAGGTGACCTTGAACTGGGCCAGCACCCGCTATTTGCCACTACTAATGTAATTTATAGAACCATTACATATATCAAAATTCAATGAATATTTTTCAAACATAACACTATTTATTTCAAACAGCCAATTAATTCATGAATATGACATTTTATTAATTGTAAATATAAAATATATCAATCACTTTAACCTAAAGATGAATACCGTTATTGTTAAAACCTATAACAATTCCGACAGTAATGGGAAGGGTGGCATTCAAAGAATATAATGGTGCTGTAATTCCGATGATGAGGTTAAATCCAAGAGTGACATGTGATGATTGTTGATTTGTCCGCTTGGAGGTGCCACATTCATCGGTGGGGTCCATCACCCTCAATGTCACCTAAAAGATATATACCAAAAATAAATTATACAAATTTAAAAGGATTATATATCAAAAAAGTTTTAAAGACACAACAATAAATATTCTATGTTAATGATTTTTAAGCAGGAAAAGTGTTTGTAAGTCTGTTTAGTCTCATCGCGGCAGCGGCAAGTAATAAATATTTATGGATGTATACACGTTCAGTACTGGAAATCTGAAATCCAGCCAAATCGGTTTATGCCAACCGTATTCTGCGTTTACCTGTTCCACATATTGAGGTTTGCATGGGATAACAGTTTTAAACATAGTATATTATAATTTTTACAAATAACACATAAGAAATATTTGATTAAAGTATTACATACTTATCCATATTACATATAAATAATTTGAGATGTTTTAAATTTAATGGTAAAACAATATGTTTACTACTTAAAAAAGAAACAAAGTGGTTTCTCATGATCACTTTGAGCTTTTAAAATATTGGCTATTTTACTTTTTAAACAAACAGTCTGTGCTTGTCTGTATCATATAAAGTGTGAAACGTATTCTACAGTTATTAGTAATTATACAGTAAAATATGCTCTTTCATTTTCATTGTTGATTTGATTTAAAAGAGCTCAAACAGGGCAAGATATACACTGATGAAGTGATTGTCAAAGCAGAGAGATAGGTACATTATAGTTGTCGGTCATATCCAGGTGCTCGACAAAGCTTATACTCTATACTCCATATCAGTGCTGAGTCTACAAAAAGTAGATTATGGGATATCCATGCAAAAATGTGCAATTTTTAAATGTTTTGACGTAATTAAAATTTAACATGTATATTTCCCTTATCACATTATTTATTTTCAGTACTACCTATTGAAATAGCCATACTAAAAATGTGGAATAGATCTTTTTCTAAGAATTAAGAAAGGAATCTATGTTTATATATGCAAAACATTATTTCGGAAATTGATTAAAATCTGACTTAACGTTCGTTAAATAAAAAAATGTCTAGTTCTACATTGATTTTAGTCACAGGATGTGTTGAACACGAAAAATTTGCCTAAATGATAAAGAATGTTTCCATATTTTATTAGTAAAAGACGAATAAGCACAATTTTATTGTACATTATTTAAAGTTTTTTTTTTAAGGTTGTATTATCTTTAGTTTATTGGATGGTTTTGCACAGTACTTGTTGCTTCAACTCATCCAAAATAAGAAATAAATATAGATCTCTAAATAATTATCATAAGATATACCCATTAAAATGAGCAACCTACTTTGTTATTCAGGGATGTTTAACGTAAAGTAAAGTGGTATTGTTCTAAGCTCTCTAATGTTCTCTAAGATGATGGGGGTTTCAGTCAAGATTTCCTACGAGCCTTTTGCATGTTGTAGTTTAAGTCTGACAGAACCATTAAAAAAATTATAAAAAACAGAGTTTGTAAAAATGTTTTTTTGCCTAAACAAAACTAATAAAATATGCATATTGAATTTCAGGGGTTCAATGGCTATATATGGTATTCATAAAACATGTAAGCAAATTTATTTTTATTATTCTTAGGAAACCAAGTAAAAAACTCAATTTCAGAATAATGCTACGTTTGAGTTTTGAAGTAGGGCAAGTAATATTAGAGCAGTGCCTTGAAACTTATTGTAAAGGAGTTTGTGTCTCTAAGGGTATCATATTATTTGGTCACAGAATATTATTATTCTGTCTATTTACCACTGAGGGACTTTCTGTCTATTTACCCTTCCCTCTCACATCATTCCCATGGGTCGTAAACAATATCTATTGTTTATCTGAGTTTGTTTACATCGAGTATTGAAATGTAATATTTTTGAAAATGTTATTATAATGAAACTAATGAGAGTATTTTTCTTATAGAAAGTATTTTTCAACATTTTATTTTCATATCCTTTTTGTTATTTTACGATTAGGTCAATGATTATACGTGTAACTTAAATAAGCAGTCGTTTCGTCAAAGATAAAAAAATTCATTTTAACATTGAAGCATACTGATTAAAGCTGGTTTAAAAATGACTTGCTAGTAATCTGAATGTAAAATTATAATTCATTTTAATGAATTTAAATTATATTTTAGATTATTTAAATTATATTTGAATTGAATTTTATAGACTATTCAACATTAAAATATATAAAAATTACCTAAAAGCTGATGGTAGTAGCTACGATAATGTCGATAGGCCCTGGAGAATCCAATGAGAACTGTACCAATCCATGAGAAAATGTGATGGTTCCATAAGTGACAATCCAATGAAAATCCAATCAGAGCTGTGCTAATCCGTGACATTCGATGAAAATCTGTGGTGGTTCCATAAGTGACAATCCAATGAGAATCCAGTCAGAGCTGTGCTAATCCGTGACATTCGATGAAAATCTGTGGTAGTTCCATAAGTGACAATTAAATGAGAATTCAATCAGAACTGTGCTAATCCGTGACAATCCATGAGAAACTGTGGTAGTTCCATTATTGGCAATCGATGAGAAGAGGTGGTACTTTCATAAGTGTCAATCCAAAGAAAACTGTGCCAATACATGCCTAGCTATGAGAAATTATAGTACTTCCATAAGTGACAATCCAATGAGAATCTATTCAGAACTGTGCAATCCGTGACAATCCACGAGAAACTGTGGTAGTTCCATAAGTGGCAATCCAATGAGAGATCCAATCAGAACTGTGCTAAACCATGACAATCCATGAAAAGCTGTAGTAGTTCCATAAGTGGCAATGCCTATGAGGGGCCACCAACTCCTCGTGAGGGGTGAATAATGTTCATATAATTTATCCTTTTTGATTGAATTTTAATTTATTTGTTTTAATAAATTATGTACTTACTTTTCATTATTTATAATTTAACATATATTTAGAACTAAAATTAGTTTGCAAGTAAAATTCATGACTATTTGAAGAGTTAATAGCCAAAAACTTAAGTTGATGATAAGCATAAATAATTTTTATGTTCCTATCATAACCAAGGAATCTGTGCCCTGAACTAGCTTTGTTTTGCTTATCGAAAATATTTAGGTTAATGTAAGAAATGTAATAAATGTTTAGGTTAAAGTAAGAAATGCAGGTAAGTAGAAATGTAATTTTGGTAATATAGTTGAAATGCATTTTAATTGCATTTAGAAATATGCCAAAAATTTAAATTTGAAATTCCTTAAAATGTGTTTAACAAAATGCTTTTAAAATTGAATTTTCATACGTTTTGAAAATAAAAAAATTGACATTTATAATGCCTTTAAAATGCATTTCAAATTACTTGAATTGCATTTAATTATATTTTAATTACATTTGCCACATGCATTCTAAAGCGATTTTGTTATAACAAATGCAATTAATTTCATTTTATTTTGATATGGGACTTAGTTTATCTTAGACAACTGTGACAGTTAGAAAGATGAATTACATAGCGCAAAATCCTCTCCATCTTCCTCCTGAGGTATTACCGTAAGAAATAAGTAAAAGACATTGTAAACTACATTTATATTAGACCGCCTGTACTGCCTGCGCGATAGGCGCAGGCAGTTTTTATTAAAACTTGACTTTCAAATTGTTTTAGCACATTTTGTTTGCTGACGATTGCTCAAACGTGTACATTTGTATAATGTATATACATTTGTATAATCTATGCTCGCTAAACCACCAAAAGGAGAGAAACCTTAGTTCTTTTGGGGAATTTCTTTCATAAACTTCCTAACATTAAACAACTTTTAACTCATAATGAGCCTAGTAAAAGTATTTTAGGAACAATATAATATATTTTCATGAAAAAAGTTAAAATTCGACACAATACAGAGTGACTTTATTCGAGAGCTGATTTCCGTTCTATTTAGGATGAGTATGAAGTCATGTGATCCATAGTCGAAAGCCGTCACCATCTCTTCGTCTTGATTAAATTGGGTTGACTAATAGTAGGGTTGACTGTGAGCTTTATGGCATGTTGGTGTTATGTTATTTGGTGTTTTGACTTAATGTAGACTAAATTACATCGCCACATAGCATGCCGGACAGAGTATTTATGTTAACCATTATTACCAAACGTAATTGCTGCACATTTTTTCCTGGTTAAGCTATGTTTAAGAGATGAATAAGAATAAGAGAAGACTTATAAATACCATAGGACATCAAGAGGTTTGAGCAACAACAAGCTTGCCAGTCTCTGAACAAAAATATTTGTTTAGGCCTGGCCATAGTTCTAGGGAGACCTTCACTATTTTGAAGTAACCTAAAATCAAATATGTTTCATTTTTTTCATATTCATATTTACAATATACATTTTTAATAATGAATTTATTTCCCTCTTTCTAGATAGTTTATCCTCGATAAAAGGGGAAAATTGCATTTGATGAATGAACTACACTACTTTGATGAATGAATTTCACTCTGTTCAGAGTAAAAACACTATATTGGGAAGTAGATTGACTCTTTTAAGAATTTCTATAGGTACACCCAAATTCAAATGAATTTTCTTACTCATTCGGGAGGTGAATTAAGTTCTTGTTGTCGACAGAATATGCTTTTATTCGAATGAAAAACGCTCTATTGAGTAATTACATTCACTTAAGTCAGAATTCATCTACACCCAAATTGGAATGAACTTACTCACTCTTTAGGGGGTGACTAAATGTTCCCTTTCTTTAAAGTTTGTTAGTGTTCACTACTAAAGAGCGGAACAATTTCAACTGAATTTCGTGGAATAGTGAAACAGAAACACTAATTAAATGTCGTAAATATTGACCCAAACTAGACTTTTTTATGAAATATATATATCAATGCAATAAGTTGTATTCATAAATTTTTTTTTGTAATATTGAATACGAAGTAATAAATGATACCATTTCATGATCTCAAACCAACTAATATCTTATCTTTGATGTGGAGATACAAAATAAGGATAAATGTTTGATGACTTTGATGAAATTTTATGTCCTATTGAATTTAAGATTCGTTATAACATTTAACATTTAATATTCGTAGCTATTATAAAAGTAATAAATTATACCATTTAATGATCTCAAACCAACTAATATCTTAACTTTAATGAGGAGCTACAAAAAAAGGATAAATGTTTAATAATTTGATGAACTTTTATGTCCTATTAAATTTATACTTTAAAGATTCGTAGCTATTACATAATGCATATCCAATAATAAAATTTGTATAATCTATAATGGGATGTCAAAGATAAGTCAACCTACGTTTTACAATCAGTACACAAAATACTCATCCAATGTTCTTTAAAATTAGATCACTTCTGTTCCGTATCTTAATCGATCGAGGGATGAAATAGGGTGCTTTTTACCTTGAAACATTATCCATCATAATTAGTATTTAAATACTCCCATAATTTATTGGTTTGAAATATGTATGTGCATTGCCAAAAAACCTTGACATTTAAGCGTTAGAGAGTCGGGTATTTCCGCTACTCGTCGGGCCACCTCGTGCCAACTTCATTGCCCGCCTCTGCTCTTGACAACAATGCTTTGTCCCTTGACGGATTTCCTGTATTAAAGTTTCAAAAATAACTTTCATTAAGTACCTGTAACAGACTCTTCAAAGATTATCTAAAGCTAAATGAACTTCTGATCATTATTCATTTCATTGTTTGGGTAAAATACACACAAAAATTATAACAACAGTTATAATTTTGTTTATCATACTTGTTTGTTTATTTATTATTTTAAACTACATTACTAAAAAATAAGCATATAGTGTAGATGTTAAAATTTTTTATCTTGCCTTTATAAATGTTTCTCGTCTAATTATTTAATTTATACATATTGCAAAAATAGCAATGTCTTAGTAATTTATTCAATCATTAACGGCCATTTGAAATTTATTAAATTTAAATAAATGCTTTAAACTATTTATTTCTATAAATAATTTTTATATAAATAAATTTAATTACGTAATTTTTCATAAATTTAATACTTTCAAAACAGATTTATCTTGAATTTAAAACGTTTACTTTATGACTTAAGTTATAGATAACCTTATGAGATAAATCGCAAAAACTACATAATACAGTAAGTCTTTCAATTTCATACTAGCTGCTTCATAGTATTTCATTTATAG
Source organism: Neoaliturus tenellus (assembly GCA_030545055.2). NCBI lineage: Eukaryota > Metazoa > Arthropoda > Insecta > Hemiptera > Cicadellidae > Neoaliturus > Neoaliturus tenellus. The sequence goes on along the minus strand of CM061535.1, from coordinate 5,874,053 downwards.
TGCCACTAGCTGTTTCCCGTCACGGCTTCGCCCGTGATTGAATTTTTTTTTAGGTAATAAAATCTTTAAAAGAGCAACAAAATCTTTTTCCTTAAGAATGACATTGAAACAACAAAGTACTGTGTGTTGAGCTCTGAGGGAATTTTGCAAAACATTTTCTTAATGAGAACCATAGAGAAAAAAAACAAAAAAAAACAGCCATGTCAAATTTTAACCCCGTAGGCCCTACAGTCATTTTAAAATCATGTAGGGCTGACCCTAAAGAACATAAAAACTATTTATCTAAAACTGTTTCTTAGGAAACACCTATTAGCAAAACGGAACATAAACGTTAAATTTCCACACCGTAGGATTTATGGTAATTTTGAGGATTTGTGGGAGGAAGCCCTGGATTAATTTTGGAAGTTCTATGGAGCAGAGCCCTAAAGAATTTCTAAAACTGTATTTGTAAACCCATTTCTAAGTGAGCACATATTTGCAAAATGGAGCATCCACATTAGATTTTAATCCCTTAGCATATATGGTAATTTTGAGGTTCTGTGGGGTGGAGCCCTAAAGTAAATTTGCTAAATTGTTTTTTAGTGAGCAACTATGAGCAAAGAGGAACGTCCATGTCAAAAATTTAAACCCCGCGAATGCCCTAAAGTAGTTTTGAAATCCAGTGTGGCGGAGCTCTTAAGTGCTTCAAAAACGATATTTTCAAAACTGTTTGTTAGTAATTATGAACAGTAAAAAAGTATATAGTAATAAAATACGAAATAAAGTATTACTGCACTTAATACAACCAAATTACACCACACTAAGGCCCGGTTCACACGAGCGTCAAAATACACTGCGTGCACGCTGCGTCGACGCGGCGTCCCCGGTGCACACGAGCGTTTACGTGTGTTTACTCCATTTGAGTACATGCACTGCTCAAACGCCGCTGCAAAATAAAGCTGCATTAACGCAAACACAAAACGCTCGTGTGCACCGGGCCTAAAAGTAATAGTACATCACTCTAATCTTGACAATGACAAACATAAATAAACATTATCTTACACCTGGTTACTTCTATGCTTATAAGCATTTTCTTGAATGAATCATCATGTGGCAGATGTAAACAAACCTAATTCAATTTCCATTATCATATGTTAGAATAAAAAAATGTTGCTTCCATAAGAATAACATGGTAACTTTGAGGACGTCTAGGGCGTAGCCCTTTGTGAATATTAATATGAAAATAGTCAGACTTTCCTATTTTAAGCCTAAAGAATGAGTATACAAAATTTCAGTACTGTAGCTGGTCGGGAAGTTGGAGAATTAGTGATGAGTGAGTCAGTGAGTGAGTGAGTGAGGGCTTTGCCTTTTATAGATATAGATTACATAATAAAGAGTTAATGTGCATTGAATAAAACAACATCATACTGTAACATGGATCATAATATTTAAGTTTAGTACTGCTTCAAGGTATATTTTGTTATTATTATTCCTCTAAATAAAATAATTTATTATAGATATTACGTAAATGTCCTTATAACTAAATGTGTGGTATAACTTAGTAGCCCATTAAACATTAAAACAACATAGAAATAGAAAAATTTGAAATATATTTGATTTAGGTCTTAAAATGTAAAAATAATATGTGCACGTTAATTGTGTTAACACTCATAAATAAAATCCAAATTTCACAACCAAAATATTCTGTGGACTATTAATTTTTTAAGACATATTTTTCTTTTATAATATACAAAAACTTAAAACTCTCATCATATAGGTTATAAATAGATTATAAAAGATTTTTTACAAAAAAAATATTTTGTTAACCTTAATGTACATAGTTTATTAATTTACAGAATTCAAATAATTATTACACTAAGATTAGCAATGATAATTTCTATTATGTAATTTTATTATAATATAATATTTTTCAATGTTATTTACACATATAAATTTGCGTCTCTGGACAGCTTTAAAACTGGTTTATTTGCGAAGTTGATATATAGTACAGATGTGGACTTTGGCTGTCCACTTTGACAACTTCCCTACCCTCATTATCCATACATGATTTAGACAGAAGGGGGTTGATATTATCCGGAGGACATAGAAACCCACAGCTAAGGAAAATGAGTGGACAGTCTGTTAGGGAGCAGCCCTGTTTGAGCCAGAAGAAGCACGGACTTTGGCCCTACACTAGAGTGGACGATTGGCCATCTGCTATGACGTTTCTCACTCATCACTTTCCTTTAATATCCCAACCTTATGGTAGCTCGTTCAAGATGCAACATTAAGGCAGACCGTCCATCTACCAAAAACAACAAGTTCATTTGTTTGAAAAAAACACACGTACAAAATACTTGTACATGTACATGTTAAAAATACATAATAATAACAAATTACACCATTAGTAAAGAGTAACATTAATGAGTATCAATTATATCTTCCGGGAATGACGCGTAGTTCTGTATTGAATATCAGGAACGTGTGTCGACACAGACGCTGTCAGAACAGATTAATTAGAGGCAACTCAACACTGATTGCGCCGTCAAAGCTGATAAAGAACATTCGACACCCCGACGCAACACAAAGCAACTCGATTCGACTCAGAAACACGTACTTGTAACTTGTAACTTGAAACATACTGTGGCTTCAATGGTTTAAATTACAAATAACATGACAGTACTTTTAGAGAGGTCTCCGGAACACAGTACGTGGAAAATTACACGTGTAAAATGTGAGAACACAAAACAATTATGGTTTATGTATTTATAGATATGTATACTTGACGACTGTAATATGATAGTGGTTTATGCAAAGATTGTTTTATGAATGCCTTAATGTCGCAAGACGTGGTGGTATTATTTTCCGTATAGCGCTGCTCTAAAAAGTAAAAAAAATTAATGCAACAATCAGCTTATGGGCAAATTGCGTAATATCTTCTACATATTAATAGGCAAGCATGTTTCTTTTCCTCCTTTTTTCTCAGCTTGTGTTCATCGTATGAGAAATCCACGCGTATCGTTAGAAAGGTATCGTCCTGTAGATGAGCAGAATCATATTATAATTTAAATCGGTCCAAAGGGCTAGGTCCCACAGGTGATCAAAGTTTCAATGTTAATATTATGGAAGAAGGGTAATTGATTGAATCATTAGAGAGCTGTTGTACTGTAAGAACAAATTATATAAAAACTGGAAGAACGGGTGTTTTAGCTGTAGAATATTTTAAAACTAATCTGGTCCAGATAAAAAAAAAACATGTTGGTCGATATTCGACCAGAGGGCGATCTCTATATATATAAATAGGCAGCATGTTTCGTTTCCTCCTTTTTTTTCTCAGCTCCTGTGCATCGTAGGAGAAATCCGCCCATACCGTTAGAAAGGTATAGTCCTGTAAATAAGCAGAATTCCATTCTAATTTACATCGGTTTTTAGGGGAAAAAACTCACAGGCTTTCAAAGATCCAATGTTAATCTTATGGAGGAAAGAGAATTGATTGAATCATTAGACAGTTGTTGAAAAAACAACTGATAGAAAAACAGGAAGAACACATGTTTCAGCTGTAAAATGTTTTAAACTTCTTAGGTCCAGATCAACGATCGAATTTCGATCAGGAGGCGATCTCTAGTTTCTATTACTACACTACTTTGTACAAATGCCGAACTCGTCATGATCAAGACGGTTGGTAAGGGAGAGACAATGGAATAAATATAAAAAATTAACACAGTTAAATTTTAAAAACGTGTCTAGTCGACGCTATGCCGACGGCTGTTTTTGTCAGTTCAGTTATGCGTTGGGACCTACAACGGATTTCCACTTAGTTTGAGAGGCTCCAATAGGTAGCAGAAACTTTTCCAACCTAAATTAATTACATACAAACTTAGAAAAGTAAATTATTTTGTGATTCTCGTTTTCCAGGTGAATTTATATTATTTTATAGTAATTCTGTGGTCATTATTCGTCTAGAATCTTTTCAAATTCAAGAATTACCTTGTAATACATATTTAAAGTTACTAAACACACTCTGCAGAAACAATGAAAGGGTAAGGGGAAATTTAATTTACCATATCTACAGAGAATTTCAAGTTAATCACTTGGTAACACTGAAACATGCTGTGTATTCGTCGGTGAGACCTTGGTCAAAGTTGTGTCGCGAAATTTGTGTTCATATCACTGCTCTCTGGAACAAGTGACACCTAATCAACTAATAATGCAACGGTTTCTTATTTGGTGTTATAAGCCCCTTTATGCGTATTATACTTATTGGAAATGTGGTAGATAAATTACAATTTGCAATTTAAAATTTCCTTTTTAGTCTTGAGATATAGCTATAATTTTTTATTATAAGATTGGTGTCATGCAAAGAAATCTTGAAAATTTAAAATTAATTCTTTTCCTACAAAATATTCATAGTCTACAATACTGTATTTCACTTCATTTAGCACCGCAATATTACATTGGAATAAGTAATTCGAGCCTAACAATTACAACTTACTAATGTGATTCAAAAAATATTAATTAAAAGGTTTTTGTAGAAAAATTAGATCTTTATCTTAAATGTCAGGAAAATTCTAAATATGTTTATAATTCTTAATAAGTAAAAAAACTAACAGACTGCACACCTACACTTAACCATAACAAAGTCGCAAAACGTTTGAAAGCGTTAGGGAAAGGTCGCGCAGCGCCTGAAGGGTCTCAATGACACACGCCGAGCATGTGACCGCACGCATTGTTGTTTTACTGCATATCAAAGCAATAGAGTATATCAAACGATCGATTGGTCAAGGCTCTAGGGCAGCTTTGGCTTGCTTCAGGTTCACGTTTGTCTGGTAATTTGAATTTCACTCCTGTAAAAATAATTTTTTCCCCAATTAATGCAGACCCTTCGAGCAAGCAACACGGTTATTATTTTCTTTTTTTTTTAGCCAAACAATTTTGATCTACATAAGTTATGTCATATGTAATATTACACATATGCGATATAATCGTAGCTTTTACAATACAAATGTTATTTTGTAAAACTGTTTTAAAATATTTTAAGCACTGCAAATGTTTTAAAATGTGATCTAAATGAAGATAGCTTCTACTTCGACTTATAAGTATAAAAATTAATTATGTTAATAATTTAGAGGACGATAAAAGTTTGATCCCTTTTTTAGTACAAAGAACAGTATTACAATTTAAATTAATAGTTAAGTTTAACATTTATTCATGTTATATTCAGAAGATTACATGTTATTCAGAATTTGCCTGATAGATATTTGTATTTTAGTTTTATTTTTCATACAATAATACAACAAAATGATTGAGATATAAGATAGAAATTAAAGGAAACAAAATAATCAAAACTTTTTTTAAATTATAGAGTACTAGATTATCATTTTATAGTAGCAATCTACAATGTTTTCGTAAAGTAGACCACACTATGAAGACAATATTTAATTTTAATGTTTGAGCTAACATTTTCTCAAAATATAACCATACAAAACACTTAAATATTTTATCATTCTGATTGATATAATTATATTTTATAACTTACAACAATTATTGATGATTTTATTACCACCATCACGACGGTTCGTCAACGTTTACGTTTGTGCACCAGCGGCATGAGTCATGGTGCATTGCATCATTATTCTGACATTTCTGTCATGCATTCATTAAAGTTACATCACAAGTTGGAATGGAAGCTGAAGTTATAGCAGCATTTATGAAACATGATTCTGTTATATGACTCTGCGATGTTGAATGTTGGTATATATCAGACACTTTGGTTATCCTTCAGAGTAAAAACATTTTCAATCACAATTGTGAATTTGGTTTCGTATATAAATGAGGTTTTTTATATTTAGACAGTTTTAGGTGAACCCAGGTACATTTGTAGCATATACAGAACTTCGCTCTAATAGGCTAATAACTTATAATTCACGAGAAACAATCTAAACTAAAATAACTACAGAATCGAAAAGAATTTGAACAAATTGCCTTTTCAAATGGGACAGAAGTAATCTCCAAATTTAATGGGGCCACTCTGTGAGATGGAAGCGTTCGGATCCGCCGCTACAATAACCCAATATTTTCACGGGTGAAATGCTCTTCCACTGGATTACATTTGATCTTTGTTGGTAGGGGGAGGAGGGAGGGAGTTCGCTGGGGAGGATTGGGGGGGGGGGGGCTGAAATTTGATATTGTGACAAGCAGGCTCTCACAGGGTACATACAAATTTTATTAATTCATGTTCAACAGATGTTGATGTTTTTCCATTTATTTACAAAAAGTAATTAAAAATCATATTTTCACTTGAATTTGATTGAACCAGCTACTAATAAAACTATTTATGCAAAGAAACTTTCTATCTTTATTAAAGAACTAAATTAAAATATGAAATAAAACATCTTCACCCCTGTGCCAGGAGCCCATTGTTGCGCAGTCGGCAATGTTAACCATACGGCTTTTATACTAAAACATGGTATTTTATTCTCCTGTTTCGGATGCCATTTTTCGACCGATTTTCTTTAAACTTGGTAAGTGTTAAGTTGAATCCTACAAACTAGGGAACTAGGGGATATTAGGCCCCTCATTCCTCGAAATTTTGAAAATTTAACAAATATTACTCCCTGTAACGTTGCAAAGTGACTTTATCTTCCGTAGTAATGTTTGTTAAAAATTCTTAATATTCTTTATTCATAAACATATTTTAATTTAATCCAAATCAAACAGTTTATAAAGTATTAAATCAACTGTCATGATCGTATTAATTTGTTTTCAGTACGATTTGCTTCAAACCTTATGAATATATTGTTTCTGGTATAGAAATAAAATTTATACAGGTATATAGGGGAAATTTTACTTGGTAATAATCTTGAATTAATGCTCTAAAGATTTCACAGTCTTATGGAGTTATAAATCAAAACAAAAGAAGTACTTAAAACAGCTGACTTGCACTTGAGTATAAACTTGTGTTTTTGCTTTGTAGCCAGCTACTGGATTGATGATCAAATAATAATTACTGTATACAATGATACCATAGTGAAAATAATGTATCACTTTTTATTCGTAATTTACACTGATGATGATAGATAGTGTAAAGGATTTGTTTGAAATGTAAATTAAAATTCTAGTTAGTTAAGTCTGGTTTAGTTGGTACTCAGACAACGATGAAGCTAATCACATTTCAGAAACATTTGGTGTATTTTTGTAGGGAATGAAAATGGTGGAATACCACGAACTGTAACAGTAGTGGCGCGTGACAAAATACACCACTACTGTTACAGTTCTTGGTAATCCGCTATTTTCATTCCCAGCAACAGTATACCTAATTTTTTTCTGAAACGTGATTTGCTTCGTTGTTGTATGGGTCTCTGTATCAACTAACTAGAATTATAATTGAAATTTTGAACAAATACTTTACAATAGGTAAAAATTGAGTCAAATAATTAAAAAAGTAATGCATTTTGCGTTTTTGGCAATATGATTTTAAAGCAAAATTTGATCACCTGCAATGTTTGACACGGTCATCCCTCTTATGTGGAGGTTGCGGCATTGTTCTCTATTTTCAATTTGATGCACATAAATACTATGCTTACATTTGAGAATCTCGGCCTACTCCTCTTGGACCGTCCCCTATTGGAGAAGAAAAGTCGATGAAACCATAAAAACATAAAGCCAATGAAAAACAATATATTTATGTATAACATAGATGTGCAGAGTTTAAACCTTCTAACTTATACCGTATAGAAAATTAATAGAGGGGAAGGGACTTAAAACTCACCTAGTATATAACACCTGTAATCAATAATTTAGATAAGGCATATTAATTAAATTTAACTGAAACGGTAGTTCAATTTATTTTTGGAGTAAAGCTGTTTTGTAAAATGTTGTAATATCGAAGAAAATTAAAAGAGTTACTGAGGAGTTAAGATGCGTAGGAAGTATTAAGTGTCTGAACGAGGAACAGAAATTGAAAGTGGTTTCTTGATAAAAATATCTCCCGTCATTCCTGAATAATTATTTATTTCTTAAGATTTTCTAGAAAAATATTAAACTTTTTTATGAACATTGAGTGAATTATTTACTTGAAGGAAAATAATAGAACAACGGAACTACAAAAGGTAATCTACAATATATTGTATGCACTGTTGCCCCTTTTAAAATGACATTTTGTTCATAAATTTTGTTTTAGTTACCGACGTACATTATAGTGGCTAACCATTATTTTTTATTTTATTCATTTATTTATCATACAACCAACATGTAAATACATAATCTATTGCAAAAAATACATTTAATTTGCAGAAGTTTAGAAATGAAGTTTAGAAATGAAATTCACAAGAAATTTACTTTCTGTAAAAAATATTAAAAGTGCTATTAAATACTAAATTTGAATTTTACGGAAGTAAAAGCATTCACCTCTTTGGTACTTTTTCATGACTTTTATATACTATTATGAAATAGTTATATAGACAATTGTTTTGTAGTAATTTTCCAAATTATATCTTTAAATATATATGTAATGACGAACGGTCGTGATTACATACGTTTTTTGTTAAGTCTGCAACGAAATGGTTAGGGCTCTGAACTTCGACGCCTTGGCAACTATGTAGTAGGTTCGAATTCGAGTTCTGCCAGTAATTTTTATCAGTACCTTTTACCTGTACTGTAGTGGCTCACCCCCTTACTTTGTCTATACCCTGTTCAAAATGAATGTGCTGTCGAAAGAAAGAATTTTATTTCCTACAAAAATGAAAATTCCCGAAATACCTTCCTGAGTTTCCCGATTTTCTTTAAAATCAGATGTTATTTTAATTTTGCCCAAAAATTCATAGTAGATAAAGCGCTGATGATCGTGTTACTTATCTTGCTTACTGTTGGAAATGATTCTTGTTCCATAGAATATTTGTTTACGAAAAAGCAAAACACTTGCATAAAGTGACGTGAGATATTAAACAGAGGAAGTAATTCATAGTGATTGTGATTGGTTGGATTCTTGGAAGCGGGAGGAATGGGAAAAATGGGGGAATGAAAATCTGCGTTTCGACCTCACATTTACTTTTAACGGGGTATAATACGATCCACGCACAGCTCGTTTAGTCTATGTGGACTGGGCAAAGTGAAGCGAAAAGAGGTTTTTCAACCTCTTTAGAAAATCTGTAAACGTTTATTTGGTGGTAGTAGTAGTTAGTAGATTATGATTGGGAAGTTATCAAAATAGCTTTTAAGATGTAAAAGAATTTATATAACCGACTTTTTAAGTAAATTTTGCGAATATATCATCAACAAAAGACATTTAATCAATAACTATAAAATAAATACTGGTGCAAATTAGAAAAATTTCATAGAGTGCATTGTTTATGCAGTGGTCAACCAATTGATTATGGGTGAACATCATGAAAAGGGTAAAACAAATTCAATCTTATAAGTTATGGAAATTAATAAGTAGCATATCTAACGAAGTGTTATTTGAATCATTATATAAATTCGCATTAGCTCGGTTTTAGTCTCCGAGTGACACTGACGACTCCCGAGAGGCGACCAAAGATGAGTGGAGACTAAACACCGATCTTGAAATTTACAGGAGCGGCAGCTCAGTGGTAAAGCTCTGGCCTCACAAGCCAGCGGTCCCCGGTTCGATCCCGGGCGACGACATTACACGCACAAACATGATATGTCACCTCTATCTAGCCTATCTGTTAATGCCGTGACCGTACCTTACTGTCTTTAGATCACCACGCATGCTTATTAGCCCATGGTGACGGGCAGTGGAGGTTAAAAAAAGACATCCCAACAAACATGTCAACCGCAGCAATATAACGAGATTTTAAATGATTTCATCTTATTAAGGTGGTTTAACAGAGAGAGGTTTCGTTTATTGGATGGGGACGAAAGCGATAGTCAAGTCATTAGGACAAAGGCGCTGGTCGATCGTCCCCTCTGTTGATTGGCCTTTGTCTCAACACGTCCTATGGACCTTCGCCATTTGAGTGATTCTTTTATTCCAAATGCACCAAAATATAAACCGTTTACTTAAATTAGTTCGTGTTTATTTAGGATTCAATTTTATTCTGAATAATGAACGGGTATTATGGTAATTTAGAAAAAAATTAGGCCTACTATAAAAAAGCAAATTGCTTTGAAATAATTTGAAGTGTTTTTAATTGTATTGTTAAAAATCATGAAACTTTTTAATTAATCTTTCTGTGAATCACTTAAAAATTGATTGATTTTTCAAGTGTTATATTGATTTCTAAGAAAAATCAACGATTCATTTATTATTATGCAGGTTAAAACAAGTATAGCTATTCTACAATGGTTCTACTCACGTAAAACTGCCTTAAGATGTCAATTATCTATTTATGCAGGACATGTTTTGGACTTAATTACAGTCGATCATCTGGTGCAATGTTCCAAACTATCACATTATGCACATTGTTCAATGTTTGTCAAAAACAAAAGTACATTTATAAACACAAATATTATATTGGTTTAGCCACTATACATAATTCGCACGTTAACTCGATCACACTTTTAAAAAGTGAGTTACCGTCTAATTTTTTGGTCTAATCGTTCTCTCCTCTTAAACATCTTATTATGCACTTCAATATTCGAGATTTATTGATTATGCTCAGGAGTTTTCATCTTAAGTATAAAAATACACCATTAAAATTTTAAATTAAATTTTGTAAAATAAAAAAATGTTAAATTAAATTTTACAAATCAATCTAAAATATATTTGTTGTGTAAAATAATAATTTTTCTAGTATTTTAAATAAATTTTGTTTTTAAGAGAAGCGGAATTTCACTTACAATGTTGTTGCACAATAATGTTAATTATTGTTATATAAGTCACTCATTATTTGTTAGGACACCAAGTATTCTTTTTTTAAACCTCAACTCTTGTATTCCTTTTAATATATTTAAGGGTTCTGATTACATCACTGAGTTCCCATTTTAGTTTTTGTTACTGGTGTAAATATTTAGTATTCATAATTCAATTTATTATACACTTAATTACAATAATACACTAAATTATTAGCTTAAGGTGAATCATTGAACTTTTTATTTAACTTTTTCTTATTCAGTTTACTTTGTTTGTAAATTATGTATGACAAAACTAAGAATGGTTTTGATGTAATATTATAAATGTTTACTGATATAAACTTTCTAACTGGTAAGATGATTCCAACCCCCCCCCCCCGCCCAATCATCTTCTTCCAATGTTATATTATGATATATTAACAAATAACAAAATATAAATTAATTTTCAATGGTCCAGGTAAGATAATGCAATTTCAAGATGAATGTGAAAGTTTGTGATCTGAAAACTAACCCAATCAGCTTAAGTGCACTTAACAATAGTACTTGAGGTAAATGGAGATAGTGTCTTTCTGTGGATGTCTTGATACTTTCAAATAAAATTACAGATCTATGGTACAAAACATTAAATTAATGCTTTTGAAACAAAATTTAAAAAAAATCGTTCCTCTCTGGATCTGTCATTTTATTTGAAAGTATCAAGACACCCACAGAAAGACCCTCTCTCCATTTACCTCAAGTACTATTGTTAAGTGCACTTAAGCTGATTGGGTTAGTTTTCAGATCACAAACTTTCACATTCATCTTGAAATTGCATTCATTATCTTACCCAGAACATTGAAAAGTATTTTATATTTTGTTATTTCTTTGTTAATATATCATAATATAACATTGTAATAAGATGATTGAGGGAGAAAATCTTCTTGTCAGTTAGTTAGAAAGTAAAATTATCAGTAAAATTTCATAATATTGCATCAAAACCATTCTTAGGTTTGTCGTACATAATTTACAAACAAGTCAACTAAGTAAGAAAAAGTTAAAAAGCTGCAATGATTCACCTTAAGCTAATAATTTAGTGTATTATATTAATTAAGTGTATAATAAATTTAAATAAGAATACTAAATATTTAAGACAAAAAAAACTAAAATGGGAATACAGTAATATAATCAGTCCCTTAAATATTTTAAAAGACATATAAGAATTGAGGCTTTAAAAAAGAATTCTTATTGTCCTAACAAATAATGGTTGACTTAAAATACAATAATTAACAATATTGTGCAATAACATTGTAATCGAAATTCCGTTTCACTTAAAAACAAAATCTATTCAAAATATTACAAACTATTATAAATAACAAACATATTTTAGATTTGATTTTAAATGACTAGTGTATTTTCATACTTAAGATGTAATTTCTCGATATTAATCAAGAGATCTCGAATACTGAAGTGCAGAACATGATGGTTTAGAGGAGAGAAGTTGTCGGATAGGGAGCGAGTTCAGCACCGCTTCTGGTCATCTCCGAGGGCTCTGTCTGTCTCATTCTCCAACACAACAAATGATATTGGCATACGTTGCTAGATTAAAATATTTGAAGCTTTGATATTTAAGAAGGCATAACTGTTGTATGAGTTAAAAAATAGCATTTTAATAAGGAAAGTAAATGAGTTATTAGAATTGCTTTCCTTATTAAAACGAAATACTTATAAAAATGTAAACTACAATGTAAAGTTTACTGTTTGTGTTAAGGGGTTTTTTTTTTTTTTTTTTTTTTTTTTTTTTTTTAATAATTGAAACATATTTAAACATATTGAAACATAGTCTAAATAATTATGTAGATTAAATATTAGTCTAAAAAATTTATCTGTAAAAAAATAGTTGATCTCGGGGGTTTTTTCATAATTGTTTCTGTTATTGATATTAGGTGTAAAATCAACTTATGACGCTTTATTAATAAAATTTGTCAACCGTCTAAACATTTTAAATCACTTTTAAGATTTTTAACTTTTCAGCTTTGAATTTTTATTAATTGCATGGATTAATTTAATAATCTTTAATTAAATAATTATTTTAGATTTTTTCACTTATGGTGCATAATGGACAACTAAAAAAATTAATACATATTATTATTTGTAGTATATGTTGTTAACAAAACTAAAATAAGGAGACACTTTAAAGCAAATATTGTATTGATAACAAACGTAAGAAAAAAAACAAAAAAACAAAAATTTATACAAACGAACAAAGGAGGAAAAACATAATTAAAAGGGATTTTTTGACATCAACCGGAGTTTTATAGCCCGTTTTTGTTATTTTGATTAATTTTATTTTATTTTGATTATTTTTACTTAATCCTCTGTGGGAGGGGCTAGAAATCGTGAGAGGAAGTGTTTGTTCATACTCGCTAACATTCCATTGGCTATTTTTCTGTTCTTTGTTTGTTTTTCTTGTTTTTGTTTTATTGCACTGTTGCACCAGCTGGTAATTTCACATGACAACATATTGAGTATTAGTTTTACACTATTTTTTGTAACTGTTGCTTTCTGGTTTACTCTAGAAATGTTACTTTTTGCAAAGAATAGGGTTGGCTTAAAATTATAAGAACTGACTATGGGTGACTGAAAGACATTATAAGTTGTTAAAAAAGTTATTTAAGGAAATCTGGAACATGTTTAGTACAAGTTTAAATCTTTTTCCAGTTTAAATTCCTCCCCCATCCCCTAATATTCTCGAGAAGGATCAAGTTAAAAACTATCTATATAATGGAAGGTATTACTCATAACAAATTCAATATTTTATTTAGAGAAATGGGTATGGTGATGTTTTTTAGCTTAAGTTAACCTTATTAACAGTTTTTTATAACGTGTGTTAATTATTTTTACAGCCTTGATACTTAATTAATTATTTATAAAATCTACTTACATAGCAACCTAGTAGACGTCAAATTGTTGGTACTATTCATGCTGTGAGTGTTAAATAAATACTAACTGCAACAAATAAATCAATAGTGCCAACTATTTATTTGTACAAACGTGTGCATTTTTATTTTTCAATTTTTTATACCAACTTAACTAAAAATATTAAAAAACAAACAATGTGGCTCTATAATGTTTAAAATTTTATATTTATTGATATTGATATATTTTTATAATATTTTGTCACAAATAATCCATAAATACAAACTTTTTACCTCTAAATATTATTCAAATTAATAACGTTTTTAGTACTGCTTTGAAAACAAAAAAATATTTAAATAAATTGTTTAAATTCCTAAAAAAATTATTTAATGCGAAACTTTTTTGTAGCTAGTAACATAAGTGGCACTTTTCTACATTGCTCAATAACTGTACTGTAGAGAAATTGTTCATTGATAGTAGATTACAATTTAAACATTACACTTTTTCCCACCTGTCATAAAGTTTAAACAATAACTAAACTAAAAGATTATAGGCGTATTGTATAAATATAAAATGATGATGAGGATTAAACTACACTTTTGAAAACACACTTTGAATTACACTTAATGGAAAATGGAATTAAAAGAGAGATAGAAAGTAAGTGAAATTGGATGCTTCAATGCCAATATTACATTTCTTATATAACTTATATCACTTTGTAATCCAACCTCACAACCAATGGTTGACAATATTAAACTTGCATTTTACAGAACTCCGTGGCATTAATTTCAGCCGCCTCAGAGTTGTGTGTTTTGTAGATGGTTAATATTTAATAACATTTTAAAGCTTAAAAAATTCATTAATTCTAAGAGACTATTATGATTGTAAAATTTTTAAGTAATTATTATTTAATACTTTACAAGCATTATCTTACTAACGGATTAAAAAAAAAAACTTTATAACGTTTGAACCACATATTTTTGTTAGCATGATAAATTATTATTTGTTATTTATAATTTGTAAGGATTTGAGAAATATAATATTTTGCATGAATAATACGGTGGTCTTAAGTACGCTTCTGTAACAATTTTCCAAAATCTTAAATTTTAAGTAATAATAAATGTAAATGTTTATTACAAAATGTTTCTGGGTGATTTAGAAATGCATCATAACCAACTAAATTAGTTGTTATTGTACATTAATTTCAAAAAAATAATTTTATATATTATTTTAACACTTTTTATACCCTAACTAAAATATTTTTATATGTCAACTGAACAATAAAATCCAATTAACAAACCTCACCAAGGCCGTATATTGCAGAGTGTTAACGTTTGAATGCTATAGAATGGTTTTTAATCACTTTATTGATGGTTTGGTCGCTGCACCGAACCATGAGTCGGAACATCAACTATCAACACAGTTTTGCGGTAATATATTCAATATGAGGTTTTATTGGAGCTGTGAGATCATCAATATTTTGTTGATTACAACCCAAGTTTTGGTGTTTCACGTGGAAATAGTAAATAGCATTATAAATGCAATTTAATTAATAACTTTAATCATCGTCCCAAAATATTATCAATACAATCCTAATGTTAGAAGTATTGAATAAAAAACACTTACAATATTTCGTTACGGGCAATCATACCGGCAATGAGGATCGATACAGTTTAGAGAGCACATATTTATAATTGGTTGGTAATCATCACCAACACCTCAATTAACTACTGGTGATTTGATTGCAGAAATTACGTGATAAACACATTCAAATGGTCTACGTTTACTGAGATTAAATAAATGTAACATGAAAATTAGAATAAATGATATTTATGGTGTAATTGGCCTGAATTTTTAAGGAATATAATTTTTTAAATAATACATATAACATATAGCTCAATACCTAATTTCTGTCATAAAATGGTACTACAAGAACTACGTACTTTAATTTCCAAATAAATAAGTAATTATTAATTAATAATGTAGAAAATATTTCAGAAAATAACTTAAAAACTATATTTCTTTGAATATAATTTTATTATATTTTATAGTACTATAACAAGTCTGTTTATAATTAGGTGATATACCATGAAAATTATAATTTAATTCTACGAAATTTAACAGAATTGTTGAATTAATATGAAATATCATATAACCATTGTTAAAACAATATAAATCCAAAACTATTTTGCTCCACTAAGATTTGAAAATAATCATATTATCAAACAAAAAATTGATAATGGATTTAAAATTTAATCGATAGTATACATGTTTCGAAAGGTCCGTAGATTTTTTACCCTTTAAACCTTTAACTTTACGTTTTTAAAGATGGAAAGAGTTCAATGTATTTTACTTTCATGCCACGATTATTTGATGTAAGACAAATTAAATAAGAAGATGATAGTAACTAATAGTAAATAGTAGTTAATTAATATGGGTGATTGAAGGCCCCGCGCAAAAAGGTTGGGATTCCTCATTCTGATGAATTTTAATGACTCGGATTCCTGGACTCAAGGCAGACAGGAAGTCGTATTGGAATCCCAATCCTTATTATTATATTACTTTTAACAACCAAACCTGTTGAATTTAATTCGAGGTATGAAGTAGGACTACATGTCATAAAATGTAATGAAACACATTTTAAAACATGTTTCTGAAACTAGGTTTTACAATGAAAGCCATAGAATTTAATTATTTACTTATTATCACTTTGGTTTATCGTTATAGTACATATCCTATCACAACTATAATTTTCCTCTGATTCTCGTGGCCACCGTGAGTAAACATTTATAATTAAATTAAAATGACAAATATTCTTTATATTGCGTTAAAGACAACTAAAATATGACTACTATTGTAGATACAATTTATAGATTTGGTATTCTGAATTATCATCTATTCAATAGTGGATAAAAAGCAATATCTGTTTAATATTCATATAGCTAGTTCCATATTGGATACCCAAGGGTGATTCCATTACAACGGCAGGAAAGAGTTAAACTGTCTCTCATAATCATTTGTCCGTAACTATCACCACAATCCTTGGCCCAGAAGGGATTTTTTGTTCACTTTAGACTCCTCGTTTGAGACAACATTGGCTTTCACATCACGCTAACAACAGTCATAAATGTCAAGTCTTCAAGCCCTCGTTGTTCAGTTTAAACTTGTATTATGTTGACTATGACTTTCCCACCTTCTTAACTGTCACCATCAGCGTCAGGTCTGCGGGATTTTTTGTTTTGCTCATTCTTACCAGAGTAGTAGGCTTGTTCTTCTTTGTACGCATACAATCAAGCGCTTTTAGGGAACAGCCCTAGACCATCAAATTTTCATGACCAATCCAGGAATCAAACCACTCTCCTCTTGGACTGGAGACCAAGGCACTCACCGTTAGTTGGCTAGCTAGATACTCAATGGACACTCACCGGGATGTGTTCACCTTTCTAAATTAAACATTATGTTTTTTAAACATAATGTTTTTTTGCAAATCTGAATAAACGAGCCAGGTTTGGCATTTACAAAATTTTATCCTTAGACTTAATTACTCAAGCACATCCTTTAGGTTACGTATGTAAATATTTTAAGTAGTATAAAAAATACTAAGGGTGAACATTTATTAAATTCATTTGAAGGTTACATTAGTAGTGTGTTTTGGTTACTTCTGGCCCGGAAGTGACGTCACCGGAAGCCACATGCCACGGCACGCAGCTTCCGGTGGGCCAGAAGTGGGGACAATAGATGTCGGGGTGGAGATGGCGAGAGCGTCGGCGGTCGGTTGAGTCAAGAGTGCGCATAAAATAGAAGTTAGTTAAAAATTGAAATTCGACGGTGTTAATAAAAACTCTAATAGTCGAACGAAACTAAAAGTTAGTGTAAAACTGAAATTCAACAACCGGGGGGTTGAACTAAATTTGCGCATAAATTAAAAGTTGGTTCAAAACTGAAATTCAACAACTGGGAGTTGAACTAATTTTGCGCATAAATTAACCGGGGTTGAAGTAAAACTTCGCATAAATTATTAGTTAGTTCAAAACTGAAATTCAACAACTGGGAGGTGAACTAAATTTGCGCATAAATTAACCGGGGTTGAATTAAAACCTCGCATAAATTAAAAGTTAGTTCAAAATTGTAATTCGACGGTGTTAATAAAAACTCTAACAGTTGAACGAAAATAAAAGTCAGTTCAAACATTGCGCAGCCATAACAAGAGAGAGAAGGTAAATAGAAGTGTTAAGTTCCGCGGATAGAACAAGAATGAAGAATGAAACATGACGCGTCGAAATATATGCGTGACTGTAGATGCCAGTTAATGGGGGCCTAGGGCTTCCGGCTTGTCAGATGGTGAATTAATCAATGGGGGGAGTGGAGATGGCGCTCGGTTGAACTAAAATTGCGCATAAATTAAAAGTTGGTTCAAAACTGAAATTCAACTTGATAATGTGGGGTACGGAAAGTATGTCGGGGTTGAATTAAAACTTCGCATAAATTAAAAGTTAGTTCATGTTAGCTGAAGAGTGTACAGGAGAATAAAACAGGAACTGTCGTGAGCGCGCTTATATAAAGAAGGGTGGGGGTAAAATATGAAAACCTGCTGAACACAGTCGATAGGTGTAACAAGTTCAAAGTTGTGGAAACGTAACATCGAACGCAAAATGTTGTGAATAACACCATCGTCAACGCTAACTTGCGAAGTTCTAGCAGAGTATAACGGGTTAAAACTTAATTTCTTCCTTACTTTTGTTAAATTAGTTTTAATCTTTGAAACAGAAGGTTTGGAATTACTTCGTAATATATGTTGTGTCCGCAAAAGTTTCAATTTCAAACATTGCGTATCCATCACAAGAAGTATATCAGATGTGTAGAAGTCAGAACAAGACAGATGAATGAGATATAACGTCGAGCACGCAAAGGTGATTCAAACAGGACGACATGTGCTAATGTAAATGAAACTCCAGGTTAGTAGCAATTAGACTTGTATAATGAAGTTGGCGAAACGTATATGTAATGAGTAGGAAGGATGCGAACAACACAAATGCGAGTTAATTAATGGTCGCGGTGCGATGAACAATCTTCTTTTATAACGGTTATCGCGTGAGAAGATCGGTTCCACATGAGCGCCCAAGTGGAACCTCCCGTGTTCACTCAAGCGGAACCCCCCCCCCCCCCGGTGACTAATCAAGCGGAACCCCCCCCCCCGTGACTAATCAAGCGGAACCCCCCCCCCCCGGTGACTAATCAAGCGGAACCCCCCCCGTGACTAATCAATCGGAACCCCCCCATAAAAAATGGAGATTAAATCCCCCCCCGCCGTGTTCACTCAAGCGGAACCCCGCCGGGTCGATGACCGGTCAACGGCCGGTCACGACCGGTTGCTAACAACATCTAATAACCACACTTCACATAACATGCCAGCTATGAACTGCTATTGTTTAAATGAAACAGAATTAAACATGGCAGCCACCATGGAAAATTCTAACCTCAAACCTTGGTTTTACGTCACTGCGCATGCGCCGCTCCCACTCCTTCGTTTCATTTTTATGCTGCTATGACTTGTACTGGAGTGAGCCAACTTCACGCTACTGCGCCTAGTCCTGTATTACTCACTTTAGCGCTACTGCGAATGCGCCTAGTCATGTATTACTCACTTTAGCGCTGCTGCGAATGCAACGAGTTCTACGGATCGGAATCACTCCATGCTATTGCGCATGCACCGAGTCCTGTATTACTCAACTTAGCACTACTGTGCACGGAAAGTTCTAACTTCAAACCTTGGTTTTCATGTTGCTGCGCATGCTCCGCCCCCACTCCTTCGTTGCACTTTTACACTGCTGCGAACTGGAGTGGATTGAAGACCGTACTGGAGTGAAACAATTCCCCCACCACTGCATTAATTACCCCCCACCACTCGAAAACCCGAGGAGCGATACGAGATCGATTTTCGCGTCAGTCGTCAACGAGTTTTCATAGCGAAAAGTCGTTGGCGACTCGGTAAGAGGTTCAAATACATAGTAGGCCTCTATATATTTGAACTTCTTATACTACGTTGCGTTCTTTAATGCAATGTGGTATGTGTGTGTGTGTGTAAATATTAGTTGTAAGTTGCACTTAATTTAAGAATTAATTTGCGCATTGCGATGTTAGTTATAAGTTGTGTTTAGCGTTAAGGTGTATTAATTTTAAGAATAATGATGGTATTTGGTTGTGTTGAATTATTTAATATTTATTAGTGATGTGTTGTTAGTTTTAAGTGTTGGTATTAATAATTAATGTTGTTGTTTTGCCTTTCAGCTAGATTATAGGGGGTAGATTAAATGTAAATTCAGAAGTTCGGTTGAACTTCACTTAGAAGGGGTGGGACATCCGCAAATTGTAGGTAGCGGACTAGGTTTTTGCATTTTGTTTAGGAATATGATGGGTGGGATTAGTTGGGTGGGTGTTAGAGTTGCGTTTCTGCATTAGCTGTTCCAGTTTCCCTTGTAATTAGTGGTTACGCTTGAATGCGGGCCGGGACGTTACGCTTGAATGCGGACGGACCAAAAAAAATTGCGTCGATGTCCCTCGCAGAACGTAACTAGTGGGTTGGGAGTGGGAACCGTTAGGCAAACAGGGTGGTGGGAACAGTTACTACTGTTCCCATCACCTTGGTTCTTTATAAGTCTTGAATGACCTTGACCCACTTTCGGAAGGGTCAATGACCCCCCCCTCACCCCCCGTGTTCACTCAAGCGGAACCCCCCCCCCTGAAAATTAAAATGCCTATAACTCGATAATGGATTGATGGATTAGGACAAGCGATACATCATTGAAAAGGTCTATATAAGACGAACATTTTAGTCAAAGAAGAATTTAGTTATCTTATTTTAGTCAAAAGTTATGCGAATTATTTGAAATAAATACCCCCTCTCCTTCCTTTCCTCCCACCTTCCCCCACTTACTAGATGTTAACCCCTCTCATTAGCATACCGTTATAAAAGACGCATCGACCACGGCTAACGTTTCATTCTGATTCCAGACGTTACGCTGCGAACTGCGAACAGAACTACCACGATGTCATCCCTGCCGACTACAACTTCCACTACAGCCTGCTCTTCTATTACAAGTTCAACTTCTACTTCTACTACGGCTTCAACTCCAGTCAAGAAAACTCTTTGCTTGAAAAATGCTCCCGACTGGTATAAGTGCAAGCTAGAGCGTTGTGTTTCTCCCCCATTATTTTTAACACTCTAAGTCTCGTGATCTACTTTTCTGAGGCCGTTGTACAGTTATATGACCTCTCCGACTTGCATTGTTTGCAGGTGTAGCTTCATATAGCGTGCAAAGAATGATTCCTAATGAAATCTCATCAGCATTCAAAGACAGACGCTGTTGTTTTGCAAGTTAATTAGTCTTGAAATAATGAAGTAGGAAACGTATATCGAATGAGTAGGAAAGATATGAACACCGCGAATGCGAGTTAATTAGTGGTCGCGGCGCGATGAACATTTGCCTTCATTATCACATAACGACTATCGCGTGAGAAGATCGGTTCCGCATGAGCGCCCAAGTGGAACACCCCCCCCCCGTGTTCACTCAAGCGGAACCCCCCCCCCGTGTCCAATCAAGCGGAACCCCCCCCCATAAAAAATGGGGATTAAATCCCCCCCGTGTTCACTCAAGCGGAACCCCCCCCCTAAAATTAAAATGGCTATAACTCGATAATGGTTTGATCGATTACGACAAGCGATACATCATTGAAAACGTCTATGTAAGACGAACATTTTAGTTAAAGAAGAATTTGGTTATCTTATTTTAGTCGAAAGTTATGCGAATTATTTGAAATAAATACCCCCTCTCTTTCCTTCCCTCCCACCTCCCGGATCAATAATCGGTCACGGTCAGCTGTTACCCCTCTCATTAGCATACCATTATAAAAGCGGAGCAAGCGTTGTTCACTCCTCATTCCGCTTCTACACGTCACTCTTGTTGTTTCGTCTCTGCTCTTTACAATATTACTTGCTTTAAAAATGCCTCCTCGTCTTAGTGAAAATTTCAGTTCTTCCGAAATTTCTGATGTTTTTGAACAACCTGAAGACACTTTAAATAACGACAGTGACAGTGAAGATGATGATGAAGATGATTATTATAGCGTTAAAATTAGTGAAGAACTGAAAGTTATAGCAATTGATCCACAATTCCCATTCGATACAATAGAAAAATTCATGTCTGAAGCTCATAAATGGTTGGATTCAGGATCTTACGTACGAATCGGCTCTTTTATATTGTATGATGATTGTAATTCTTTTCTTGTAACACCAAATGATAGAGACCGCATGCGGCAGTGGGCTCAAACAATGAAGGAGTGCTACGAACAAGGTGTGGATGTTGGCGGCTATTTTACAGCGCAAGGGGTTTAATAACCAAATTACCCTTCCTCCACCCTACACCTTATCCCTTCCCAATCCTTATTCCTTCCCCCTCCCCATTTTTAAAACTCATAAAAGGCGGGCTATGAACCTCCAGGTTTCTAGTCTGTACTTGCACCTTGTGCTGTCAAGATGCTTACCACTTTGTCTTTTAATAGTATTACAGGCACTGAGCAGAAATTCTATAGAAAATTTTGTTCTCTACTTGATAAACCGCAAAAACTACCTTCAAATACTTTCACCTACAAGCTACCTCTGATGGACAAGGATGATGTAAGCAAAATACCATTAGTTCAAGCGAAATTTCTGGAAGAAAAAAATCTTGTTTATGTAAGAGAAGTGTATCATAATGAATATTCAAAAAGATTGGCTTACGAATTCATTAAGGAACATGCAGGACGTGAAAAAGAACAGTATCCAGGACCATTTTATTTATATCTTTTTGAGAATGTAGCTAGTGTAACGGTAGAAATAAGTATCAAATTAATGTAATTCTCCCTATCAAATTTGTGGGGTGAGGGTTTGAAGTAGATTTGCGCATAAATTAAAAGTTAGTTCAAAACTGTAATTCAACAATTGTTGGTCGAACTAAATTTGCGCATAAATTAACCGGGGTTGAATTAAAAGTTCGCATATCTTCCTATCAAGTTTATGAAGTTAGAATTTTGTTTTGCTGTAAAGTTATTGAAATAGTATTTGTATAAGGAAAATTCATATTGAAATACATATTGTAATTTAGTCGTAGAGATGTGTACTGTACGAAAGCTGGATTTATAGTGAGTCGGCGCGACAAATGAACTTGTATTTATGCAAATTGTTAAAATGGAATAAAGAGATGATGGTAGCAAAACGCTCGAAGTAGAAAGTGTGAATAATGTTATATAAAGAAATAATAGTTAAACAAGGAAAATATTGAAAATTCAAACTGGTATTAAAAAATATAAATGGACAATCAATTTTGTAGAAGGTTAATATTTTGTTGAAAACGTTTGATTTCCTTGGGTAGTGAAGAAGAAGAAGATGAAATAGTGGTGGGGGAACCGTTATAAAAGCGGGACCGTGAGAGCCCATTTCATTTCTCGGCGAAATTTCGAAGAGTAAACATCTCAACATGTATCATTGTGATAAATGTTAGGAATCGTTTCACGATTAAATTCTATTAGACTGTCATAAAGAACTAATTCACAACAACGCAGAAGAAAAACAAGAAGAACAAGAAGAACAAGAAGAAATAACAGCAACATCTTCAACTACTTTACCGAATCTACAAGTATTTGCTTTACCCGGTAAGGTAGTAATGCATCATAAGATTCAAAATGAAAACTTGAACTTAGAAGAATTTATTAGAGAAGCAAAACCAATCGTAAGTAAAACTTTAAAAGAAGAATTGAAAAGATTGAACTTTCTTAAATTTAGTTTAGTACTAGAAGCTATGTTTATAAATGTACAAGAAGAATTATCACCAAGAGGATTCATAACAAAAAACCGAACCATCATGGAAAGTTCAAACATTGATTCAATAGTAGAGGACTGTATAGAAGAAATATTAACCAAAATTCAGGAACATGAAGGAAGAGGATCCGGATGGAGTCTTTCAAGTATTGAAGGATTAGATATAAGAGTTCAAAAACACGGATATGGACTAAGGGGATCTAGTTACATTCCTTTGCCTAAAAGTATTGAAGATACAAAATCTTGTATTAATGTTAGAAATGCAGACAATGAATGTTTTCGTTATGCAATGACAGCTAAATTTGTACCAAATAATGCGTATAGACCTGACCAGGAATATGAAAATCAAAGAAATAAGTACAATTTTCAAGGAATTACTTATCCTGTATCAATAGAAGATATATCAAAATTTGAGAAGAAAAATCCCGGTACGTCTATCAATGTTTTTGCATTAGATAGTTCAAACAAAGTGTATCCTTTACGTATTGCAAAAGAAGAACTACCAGATCATACGGATTTACTACTATTAACACGAGGAGATGTGTCTCACTATGTGTACATAAAGCAATTCAATCGTCTTGTTAACAAGCAACTTTCAAAAAATAGAAACAAAAAGTTGATTTGCAAGAGATGTTTTAATTTTCAACGAGAAGGAAGACCAGGAAGAGAATGGTTACAAGAGCACAAAAGATTATGTAACAATAATTATGAAGCAAAGATTAATTTACCTGCGGAAAATAGAGCATTCGTTTCATTTGAAAAAGTTCATCATCAATACCGTATCCCTTTAGTTGTGTATGCGGATTTTGAATCAACACTTGTTCCAGTTGAAGAAGAAAATTGCGAAGCAAGAAAAAGTGTAAAGTATCAAATGCACAAACCAAACAGTTTTTGTTTAGTGGTCAAATCAACATTATCAGAAGAACATTTAAACAGATATGGATTAACTTCAGAACCTCTAGTATATCGTGGTGAAAATGCGGAAAAAATATTTCTTGATCACCTATATTCAATAGCTGGAAATGCACAAAGATTATATACAAATATTGTACCAATGAAACCGATGGACGAAGAAGAAGAAATTCAACATGAAAATGCAACTCGCTGTTTTTTGTGCAAAAATGATTTTACTATTGAGAATTATAAAATTAAAGATCACGACCACCTCACAGGTTATTACAGGGGTGCTGCTTGTAATAAATGCAACTTGAGCTATCGTTTACCACTATTTATTCCTGCCGTTCTGCATAACCTCAGTGGGTACGACGCTCATTTTATAATACCCGAATTAGGAAGAGACGACGGTAAAATCGATGTGTTAGCTGAAACTTCAGAAAAGTTCATAAGTTTTTCCAAAGAAGTTGGAAACCTCAAATTAAGATTCTTGGACTCCTACCGATTTATGCCGTCGAGTTTGTCCAAACTTTCTGAAAACCTAAGGAAACAAGATTTAATCGAAACGAAGAAGATTGTAAACAACGACAAACTGGATCTGGTACTTCGAAAAGGTGTTTTTCAATATGATTACATAGACAGTTTAGAAAGATTTAATGAAACATCATTACCTCCAAAAGAAGAATTTAAAAGTAAACTGTACGACATGGATATATCTCAAGATGATTATAATCACGCATGCAAAGTATGGAACGAATTAGGATTTAGAACATTGGGAGAATATTCAGATTTTTATGTTAAACTAGATGTGACTTTATTATGTGATGTGATGGAAGAATTTAGAAATACGTGTTTTGCAGCATATGGATTGGACCCTCTTCATTCGTACACTTCGCCTGGACTAGCGTGGCAAGCCATGTTGAAAGAGACAAATTGTAAAATACAACTTCTTACAGATATAGATATGGTTTTGATGTTAGAGTCAGGAGTTCGAGGAGGATTGACGCAAAGTGTAACACGACATGTCAGGGCAAACAACAAGTATTTGCCCGATTATGATGCATCAAAACCAACAACATTCCTGGGTTATTTCGATGCAAATAACTTATACGGATGGGCAATGTCGAATCCCCTTCCATATGATAATTTCAAATGGATAGATCCTGAATCAATTGGAAACATAATGGATATACCGAAGCATGGTGAAACAGGTTATATTTTTGACGTCGATTTTGAATATCCCGAACATCTTCACGATCAACATTATGATTTACCACTGCTTCCGAAGACCGAAATTTCTCCAACTGGAAGATGGCTGAAATTAATGATGACTTTAACCGACAAGTCTCGGTATGTTGGACACTACTGGATGATACAACAGGCCTTAGACTTGGGATTGAGAATTACAAAAATTAATCAAGTACTACAATTCTCTCAATCTTGTTGGTTAAAACCGTACATTGACAACAACACAAGAAGAAGAGCTGCTACTACATCAAGTTTTCAAAAAGATTTTTTCAAACTAATGAACAACGCAATATTTGGCAAGACTTTGGAAAACAAAAGGAAACATAAGGATATAAAATTGGTAACTGATCCAGTAAAATTACAGAAATTAGTGCAACAACCAAACTTTGGTACATCTGTAATTATTAATGAAAATCTAGTTCTTATTTCCATGAACAAGAAGTCAGTTACAATGGATCGTCCTTTGTATCTTGGAATGTCAATCTTGGATATTTCTAAAACACACATGTACGAGTTTCATTATAAAAAGATGGTTAACTATTATGGAAGAGAGAACATTGGTATTGCATATATGGATACGGATGCACTCATTTACTGGATTAAAACAAATGACATGTACGAAGATCTACGCACCTTTATATATAAAGATGATTTCGACTTTTCCGATTATCCTAAGGAGCATCCAAATTACGACTACGACAGAAACAAGAAAGTATTGGGAAAATTTAAAGATGAAACAAATGGTGTGCCAATGATGGAAATTGTAGCATTGATGTCCAAACTGTATTCGTTTCAACTGTACATAAACGAAAGGAACGAACATCAAGTTACGAAGAAAGCCAAAGGAATAAAAACCTCTTTCCTGAAGAAGAACGTACAGTTTGAACATTATAAAAGATGTTTGTTTGAAAATGTTGAAACAACTGCAACATTTAACACCATAAGAAGCTTCAACCATCGTCTTTTCAGTGTGAAGCAAACCAAATCGGCATTGAGCTATAAGGATGACAAAAGATACATCCTAGAAGACAACATAAGAACTCTGCCATTTGGACATTACTCTCTAAACCCTATCGACCAGTAAACCTATTCTTCGTCCTCTACCTTCTTCCTTTTTCCTTTCTGTAAAGAAAAGAGGATATGGCGAGCCCAATGCTATATTCTTTCCTTTTACACTAATATGAAATGGTCTTGACCTATATTCAAAACTATATAAAAGAGAATGAACTATTCTACGGATCAGTATTTTTACAAGCGGTGTGCAAGCAACACCTGAAGATGGAAAGTGTGAAGGACAAGATTGTAAATGAACTACATAAACCAGCAAGAAGAAGATTTCCAAGAAGAAGTACAATTATTAAGGGAATGAATGATCTTTATCAAGCTGATCTCATTGAAATGATACCGCACAGTAAATTAAACAAAGGTTTTAAATATATTTTAACAATTATAGACTGTTTTACTAAAATAGCTGACGCTTTACCATTGAAGGATAAGACTGGTAAAAGTGTTACGAAAGCTATGGAAACAACGATACAAAGAAATAAATTCAAAATCAAACATCTACAGACTGATGATGGAAAAGAATATTTTAATAAAGACTTTGGAGCTTTGATGAAGAAATATCAAATAAATCATTATTCTACAAATTCTGAAGTTAAAGCTTCAATAATTGAAAGATTCAATAAAACATTGAAAGGAGCGATGTACAAACAATTTTCAAAACGAGGATCATACGTGTGGTATGACATATTACCACAACTTATAAAAGAGTATAACAACAAATATCATCGTACCATCGGAATGAAACCTATCCAAGTAAACAGCGCTAATGCTAAGGTTGTATTACAACGCATCAGAAATAATACAACACCTAAATTGGAAAAGTTGCAACCAAAAAAGTTTAAAGTCAACGATAAAGTTCGTATAAGCAAATACAAAGGTGTATTTAGTAAAAGATATCTACCAAATTGGACTAATGAAGTATTTACAGTTTATAAAGTGCAACCAACTATACCTGAAACTTACTTATTAAAGGAAAACAAGGGTGAATTACTTCAAGGTGGATTCTACGGACATGAATTGTTGAAATCAACAGTCGGTGATGTATATCTTGTTGAAAAGGTATTACAAAGGAAAAAGGATATGGTTAAAGTCCGGTGGTTAGGATTCGATAAAAGTGAAGACTCTTGGATTCCTTCAAAAGACTTGGTATAGTAATTTAATAGCTCATTGTGTGTTTAACCTTGACACAAGATGGAGATTGTACAACAAAAAGATCGATTTAATATCAATAATATTGATGAATTGACGGTTGACAATGATAAGTTAAATCATGGTAAACATGGTGAATTACTACCAAATACGATAAGATGTTTAATAACTGGTCCTTCAAATTGTGGAAAAACAAATGTTATTTTTAACCTTATAACTAATCCTAAAGGATTGCGCTTTAACAATATATACATTTTTTCAAAATCATTGCAACAACCGAAATATCAATTATTGGATAAAGTACTTGCAAGTGTACCTGAAGTGAATTTCTACAAGTTTAATGCCAGTGAAACAATTATGCAACCAAATGAAGCAAAACCATTTTCTATTTTTATTTTTGACGATGTGTCTTGTGAAAATCACGACACTATAAGGAATTACTTCGCTATGGGAAGACATCATAATATCGATAGCATTTATATTGGTCAAACATACAGTAAGATTCCAAAACAACTCATAAGAGACAATGCAAATATGTTGATCATCTTCAAGCAAGATGAAACAAATTTAAAGCATATATACAATGATCATGTAAATGCGGATATGCCATTTGAGAAATTTAAAGAGATGTGTGGCAAAGCATGGAATGAGAAATATGGCTTTCTCGTTATTATGAAGGAAGAAGATATAAAAAATGGTAGATATCGTGTAGGGTTGGATAAATTTGTATTAATGCGTTGAACTAGCGATGCTACATTTAGTTACACGTTGAACCTCACAGTGTAAACATGGTGAATCAAGAAAAACTATTGAAAAAAATAAAATCACTCAGTGATTCTATTAGGATGAAGAATCGTGTATTGAGGATGGGTTTAAGTGAAAGAGAAGAATTTCTAGAGACTACATTTAAACCTATTACGGAACCTTTAAAACAGATATCAGAAACTATCGGTAAACCTCGTTATGAAGGAGATGTTTTACTACCAGTTTCTAAACAAGAAGTACAAGCATTAAAAAAAGAAGAAGATGATGATTCATATACAAGTGCTAGTGAGCAAGAAGAAACAAAGGAAGAAGAAGAACCAATTGTTGAAAAGGAAGAAGAACAGCCAATATCTGAAGCTGAACAATCTATTCCAAATTTAACTCAATTGAGTAGCGATATATTACAACATGGACCTCTTAAAAGAAAATATATAATGAAAATGCTACATGATATGAAATCAAACCCGAATTTGAGTAGATCACACGTATACGGAGCAAGAATTGATGGGAATGAATTAAAGATCGGCGATTCAAAGCTTGAAATAACACAAGACGATTACATCATTATTGGTGAGCATAGATATAAAAGAACAAAAGGACTATATGAATTAATTTTTAAAAACATACCACTAAGGTATTCATCCAAAGATTTAAGTGTTTTTAAGGAGATTCTACAAAATACTAACGCTCATAAAAGAAACTATTTAAAGGATGCAATGTTTAATCGTTCACGTGCAACAAAATATAACATCGTTATAAAAAAGTTGTTTCCTCCACGAAAATTGCCAACATTACGTACTGCACCAGCGGTGAGACAACCACTGAAAAGAAAATCTTTATCACTTATGGATTTATCACTTCTTGAACAACATAGTAAAAAGAGTAAAGGAGATACTTCAACATCTGGCAAAGGATTGATGAAAAATCTATACAATACGAATGTGATTTACTACAACGACATCAATAAATTGGTTGATAGAATGAAACTATTGCATGAAGCCATGGAAGCCGGTCATACAGGTTTAAATAATGAATGGGTAGCTCTGATTGACGAACTCAGGAATCGCGGCATAATCGTATAATTGTCCGCGGATATATAAGAGTTGCAGGCGTATAATGTGTCAGTTCTAACATGAGCGTCGACAAGTTCGGACGATACTCCGCGTTAGGAGTGCAAGTTGGAGAAAACAGAAAAAGAAGTGGATTACCGCAAACACCCGAAGGTGACTATAACATAAATAATAAACGTTTAAAGTTTGTTAAAGATCCAGAAGAAGATGGAGATGCAACAAATTTAAAAACAGTAAAGGAGGAAACATCTACGAGTTTAAAACTCGACAACAACCAACAGTATGATGCAAAATCTCACAGGGTTATTAATGTTGCAAAACCAGTCAACAATGGAGATGTTGTTAATAGAGGCTATTTTCTATCTGCGATGGAATACGCTTTACTGTTGGAAAAGACTAAAAGTGGAAAAAAGTACAATGCTTTAAATTATAAAATAACTAATGTGGCAGATCCAACCGAGGATACAGATACAATCAATAAGCGTTATTTGCACTCTGTAATACCAGAAAAGAAAAAAGATGGATTTTCCTTCTATAAATATACTATAAACGATATTGGATATCCTAAAGAAGAAAGTGATGGTTTTAATGTAAAATACATTAAAGATAATTGTATTTTATATAATGGTGCTGTTATTGATTGTCATGGAAAAGTGTTGTCCAATCTGAAAGATGGTTCAACTCCATCGGATGCTGCTACCGTGAGACAAATGAATGAAAGCTTGAAGAAAGGAACATCCACTTTTGTTAAACAAAATCAGGTGGTGTCAAAGAAAGGTGATGAGTTTATGCAAGGAAGTGAAAAGTTTACCTTACTACAACTACAAAATGACAAGTGGGATGGAAAAAATAAAAGATTGTCAAATATAAGTTTAGGCACGGAAGAACATGATGCTGTTATTTTAACACAAGTACCACAACTATCAGCTACTGGTGTTAATTTTATATGTAAAGGTAAACGATTAACCCAAGTTAAATCTGGTAAAGAGGATCAGGATTGTGTTGTTGTAAAACAAACTATAGTTTTAGATAAAATAAATAACGTATATGATGGAAAAAATATAAGAATATCTAACATATCAGCAGGAATAGCTCCGAATGATGTTGCTACTATTAATCAAGTTATAGCAACCTCTAAAAAGGATCCATCTGTGTATACATGTAATGGTAAACGTATCACAAATCTTGATAATCCTACATATGACAAAGATGCTACTAATATCGAGTATGTAACGAATCTTGTAGGTAATGTAGTTATTGATATGCATAATCATTTGATTAATACATCGATGAAACACAATAAAATCGAAGATTCTCAGAGAAACCAATGGATTAAAGATGAAATCATTGATAAATACTAGTAGATATAGAAGGGGCATTCTGGGCCACCCTCATAGTTTTTTTGACCGCTTTCAGCTTCAAATTGACCGGTTTTTGACCGGATTCTGGCCGGTTTTGGCCAAATATCAGCCCATTTCAGGGCATTTTTTGGGATTTCAGACAGTGATTTCAAGGAGCATTTTAAATATAATCCGGGGAACTATGAGATGCCCTCTTAAGTTAACCATAACTTTTAAATGAAAAGCTACCGAGCGGCCACTCCACATCGCATTGCCATAGTGTTGCAACGCGACAGTTGGCCACTGCTAGGGATTTAAATAGATTAAAATGATTTAAATAGGTGCAATTATTATCAAATACATTTATACCTTTATGAGCAGCGGCCACTCCACATCGCATTGCCATAGTGTCGCAACGCGACAGTTGGCCACTGCTAGGGATTTAAATAGATTAAAATGATTTAAATAGGTGCAATTATTATCAAATACATTTATACCTTTATGAGCAGCGGCCACTCCACATCGCATTGCCATAGTGTTGCAACGCGACAGTTGGCCACTGCTAGGGATTTAAATAGATTAAAATGATTTAAATAGGTGCAATTATTATCAAATACATTTATACCTTTATGAGTTGCGGCCCCGTGAAAATCGTATATCCGCTGGGGTAGCAAATTGCAACCCCCGTGCTTTTTCGGTGAATTTCATTTGTCCAGTTTATTAATACTGTATTATTAAAATAATAAATTTTGGTATGGATATATACACAATTATTATCAAATGCATTTAAGCCTTTATGAGTTGCGTCCCCGTGAAAATCGTATTGTTTTGTATATCCGCTGGGGTAGCAAATTGCAACCCCCGTGCTTTTTCGGTGAATTTCATTTGTCCAGTTTATTAATATTATTAAAATAATAAATTTTGGTATGGATATATACACAATTATTATCAAATGCATTTAAGCCTTTATGAGTTGCGTCCCCGTGAAAATCGTATTGTTTTGTATATCCGCTGGGGTAGCAAATTGCAACCCCCGTGCTTTTTCGGTGAATTTCATTTGTCCAGTTTATTAATATTATTAAAATAATAAATTTTGGTATGGATATATACACAATTATTATCAAATGCATTTAAGCCTTTATGAGTTGCGTCCCCGTGAAAATCGTATTGTTTTGCATATCTGAGGGGGGGCTGTAAATCGCGGCCCCCCGGATGATGGATAGGTACAATTATTATCAAATGCATTTATGGCTTTCTAAGCTGTGGCCCCGTGAAAATCGTATTGTTTTGTACATCTGCATTTATGCCTTTATAAGTTGCGTCCTCGTGAAAAACGTATTGTTTTGCATATCTGAGGGGGAGCTGTAAATCGCGGCCCCCCGGATGATGGATAGGTACAATTATTATCAAATGCATTTATGGCTTTCTAAGCTGCGGCCCCGTGAAAAACGTATTGTTTTGCATATCTGAGGGGGGGCTGTAAATCGCGGCCCCCCCTCCAACATACAAAACAATTCTTATCACATGCATTTATTCCTTTATGAGAAGCGGCTCGCAATTTTCTCAAAAATAAAAAATTGTCTATATCTCAATATTTATATTACGAACACAAATAAAATTAATTAGTTCAACCCTGTGCTTCCAAATCCTTTATTATCTCGTTCAGTCTGTTCTATTTGATATCCTCTTACACATGGGGGTTTTTTATACATTTCACAAATTATTTGCGCCACCCTATCTCCTCGGCGTACAAAGAAATCGCTATCGGAATTATTTATCAACAGAACACAAACATTGCCGGTATAATCTCTATCCACCACACCTGCACCAACATCGATACAATGCTTGAGGGCAAGGCCGGATCTTGGAGCGATTCGTCCGTAACAACCATTGGGAAATTTAAAAGTTAAATCAGTTTTTATTAATTGTTGTCCCCGCTTTGGAATGATATAATCATAAGCACTTTTCAAATCGAGACCAGCAGCTTCTTGTGACCCGTCGAAAGGTTCAAATGCGTTATCGGTCAAGAGATAATATTCATAGTTTTCAGTCATAATTGATTCCTAATATATGAATCATGATTTCCACATCAAATAAAATAAATGTAGATTTTTTTCAAAAATATATTTTAATTAGGATTTAAATTAAATCTTTATTGTTCGACTTTAAATTCGATATCATGCTTAAATTTATTGTCTGGAAGTGCTACCTTACCATTGTATAACACATAGAGGCTTCCTTTATGATTTAGTAGTTGCATAATATTGTTCATCGTCAATCTGTTATTCCAGCTTTCTGGAAGATAGAATTTCACATCATCACATGTGACTAAAATTCTCATACCGTATGATGATGAAATTGTGTTTATGTCATTTACTAGATATTTTTTACCAACTTCCAGGTCATTCAGCCTCTTGTAAGATTTTCCATTGATTTCATTCAATAAATTATCAAAATTAGAACCATTCATTTTTACCTACATTAAGAATATTACTTCTAAATGTGGTAAAAAAATAATAAATTCTCAGTTCTCAATTAACTTAAAATGTTACACACGAATCAATTCTAAATAAATATGTATATTTGAATCAAACATTTCTAATAAATTATTGTTTTGATCTGTGATATTGACATTGATCTGTTGAATTTTCTTCAATCCATGTTTCAATGATACATAATGTGGTGGAGTTGGGACGGTTGCAATTTTACTACCGAAATCACCGATTGGAAAGAAACTGTGTAACAGCGAAGTCTCTCCATGTTTAAACCAAGCATTGTCGTGATTAACAAAACAGTTTTCCACGATATCACAATGAATTTCAATTAGGTCAAACGGTCTTGTGTTGCTTCGGTTCTTCGCTGAATAATAGTCAAAATATTCTTGAATTTTACTATCCTCAAACCCTAACAAATGTCGAAAAATGTTATCCATGTGAAATTTAACAGGAGATTTGATAAACACTCTGTGCCCTTTAGTTGATGTTTTCAATCCGACTTGCACTTTATTTTTCTTATCATCTTTATCCAATGCATTACGCTCTAAAATTGAATCTACACTTTTCTGAATATGTTTTTGAATTAAGTCTAATGTCCAATACCCCTTGCTAAAACCTAATTTTCCCCCACCTTCAAATGTTATACTACAACTCTCGAATAAATTATAAAAATTGTATTCACAAAAAAATCCCGTGAGAGCAAGTTTATACTGTGCATCACTGTCCAAGTGAATCGGGTGTTCCAAGGTCAAAGTCAACTCGGAGGACTTTCCTGATAATCTGAAATTCACCATTTCTATATTATAAAAAAAACTTTTACATCATAATAAATTTTTATTCATATAACAAATATTAAAAATAATTTATTCAAACCAACAGAGGCAGATGTATTTATTTTTTCATTTTAATCTCTCTGATAGGATAAGTTTATCAATTAGAATAATTCCTTTTCATCAAAATACGTTTTGTGTTCATCTAAAAATCTGCTAGTTACATTTTGATACAACAACACATAATCCCAATCGATTTTACCTGCGAAATCATGAATAAACTTTTCAGACAGCGTTTGATATTTACACAGGATACCCCAGCATTCATCGAAATGGGGAACCATCTCTCTTAGGAATTCTTCCGAAAATTTAATGCGTCTCAATAGCTTGGCCCAATTCACTCTGTGCGGGTAAATCCGCAACATCTCGATTGAAAAATCATAATGGGAAGACAGCAGATCCCAGTTCAAATACCGATCAAACCTCTTTATGAATTTGTCAGTCAAAACCCCTCTGGGTTCTTTGGGCTCCACAGAGAGGAGGTCCCATGCTTCAGACTGGTTAGTCGACATCTCTATATTAGGAAACAGACTTTCACACAGTAATAAATTAATTTAAAAAAATAAAATTAAATAAACAATTTATTAACACCAGAAATGTAAAATATAATTTATTTAAACCATTCTAGAAAAGTGTATTTATTTTTATTTAAAACCTCTTTGATTTCATCATACGTTTTTCCATTCGAAAACTGTCTTAAAACTTCTAAACACAGATGACCGCAGATAGGCGGATCGCCATAGTTTTGAAATTGATCTGAATTATAACAAATACCGTCGTTCATTCTTATATATTTTTCCAATTCCAAAGGTGGTGGGGCATTTCCATAAGAATCAAAATAAATCACATTTTTGCCGTTTTTATAATAACATGTCCAATGTGTGCCGGCCGTGTCCAAATTCCCTAGATTTATTATTCCGCACTCTATTTTTCGAGGTACATGAGGTAAAAGCTCTCGTCTGAAAACACCACGGAAGTTCTTCAATTTCAATTTACTAGCCCACACTTCCAGATCACTCATCGTCAACGGGTTTAATTTTTTTTAATTCTTACATCATTTAAAATTTTACTAAGCTGACCATTTATCATTTGTCTTAGTCCAGTACCAGATGGATCTTTTTCTATGATAGTATCCAACTCTTCGTCAATTATCTTTTTTAACCACGGAACGAATTTCTCTTTGATGGTGGGAGCAACTTTCTCTTTAATCAGGGGTGAAGCTAATTTCTTAAAATACGGAATGTTGTTTTCTGCCAACTCCAGAATCTCTTTCAATAGACCCCCATCAATGTTATTTTTCAACTGTGTATGACTTAATATCACTCTTACACCTTTCTTATTTTTCACAGCTTTCAATATTTGTTTATGTTGTTCATCCGTTAACATAACTTCAACATTACCGTTTGTTAACTGATCTCTATTCAAAGTTAAAACAGCCAGTTTCTGTTTTTTATAAGCGATACGCAACTTATTTTTTTGACCCTTAGTCAATCGTATTTTATGTCTATGTTGCATTACGTCTATACGTCCTATATATGTATATTTACAAATTTATATCATATAATTTATTTAGCTAAATTTTTTTCCAAAACTATTTTTATTTCAAACTCTTTGGTTGTTATATTATTAGTAATGGAATTTTATTGTAAAAGGTGTAAAAGAAAAACAACATCGGAAAATATTAAGACTGCCAAAACAAAAAATAAAAGATGGTTGGCGACATCAAATTGTGCAATATGTGGTAGTGTAAAAAATTCATTCATCAAGGACCCACCCGAAGTTTTGAAAGCGAAAGAACTGCACAGATCCGTCGTGAAAAAGTTTATAAAACGCCGGATTGTCATGAAAGGCATTGATGACTTGTGGGCGGCCGATCTGTTGATTATGAAAGAATATGCTAGAGAAAACAAGTGGTACAAATATATTTTAAATGTAATCGATACGTTCAGTAAGTTTGTCTGGTCTGAGCCTTTGAAGAAAAAAGATGGTCCGGATGTGTCATCAGCTTTTGAAAAAATAATTGCGCGGGCGAAAAATGACGGTCATTCACCGCCTAAGCTCTTACACACTGATAAAGGGACAGAATTTAAAAATACATATTTTAATAAGTCATTGAAAAAGCACAACATTAAATTGTACCACACCGAGAGCGAGGAGAAATCGGCCATAATCGAAAGATATCACAGAACGTTAAATGAGAAATTAAAAGTAAAATTCCAAGTTAGAAATTCGCACAAGTGGTACGATATATTGCAAGAATTGACCGATGAATATAATAAACACGACTTCCATCATACTATAAAAATGAGACCTGTAGATGTGAATAAAGGCAATGAGCAGGATTTATTGAAAATGTACAATGAACTGGAAAATAGAGTACCACGTAAAAAGGCGAAATTTAATGTTGGAGACAGAGTACGCATTACGGCTAAAAAAGACGTGTTTTCCAACAAGTACAAACAAAATTGGACATCTGAAATTTTCACAATTGTCGATGTTTTAAATACAAGACCTATCACCTACAAGATTGCTGATAAAAACGGAGAAGGTATAATTGGAGGTTTTTACGAAAGAGAGTTGCAAAAAACTGCGTTTTAACTCTTTTAGTCCCAAATCACTCCCAGCCCATTTTTTTATAGCATGAGCCCGGCCCCATGTGTATCAATTTGATACACACCATGTTATGTGCTCAGGGCCATGTGTATAATGCTTGATACACGCTATGTTTACGTAATTTAAAAAGTAATAAAATGGAAGCTGTTAGGTCAATTTTTTTATTGAAATTTACTTAACCTTATTTTAAATTTATTCTAATGTTTTTTATTTTCTATTATAGATTGGTTAGTAAAATGGGGACAATAAAAGTCAATTGCAACTTCTGCGGTAAGCTTATTTCAAAATCAAACATCTCCTATCATGTGAAGATATGTTCAAAAAATCCTAATAAAGACCATTCACGTTATAAAAAGGGAACACGTGAAAAATGTGGGAAAACTGCTTTGAATGTTTATTTCAACAGACATAAAAAAATTTGTGAGCAACCAACATCATCCGTTACAAGCGGTACCCGTAAACGCCCGTCGCCAAACAGAAATGATTTAGATGAACAGCCTGAAATTAAAGAGCCACGCATTGAAAATCAGAATACCCTTTCCACCGTTCAAAAAGTGTGTAACAGTGTGAGTGGCACGTGTTCTTCTGCACTTAATGTGATTAAAAACCTCTTCAAAAAAACTGATAACCTTCCACCCGTCAGTGAAGATGAACACTGTGTAAAAGAAAGAGCATTCAACAATAGACTTTTGACTTATCAATTTACAAATTGTCGTGGTATAAAAAAACCAGAAATATTTTAAAATAGATATCAAAATTTGATTATCGGTAAGATAAAACAACACCTGGAACAGTACAATTTGAAAGTAAATTTTTCGTTTGCTGCCAATTATAGACGGAATGTCCCTGGTGTAGATAAGCAACTCGAAATAGACACCATGTACTTTAAAACTGAGAATACGATCATATATAAGACTACCGACTTACATAAAGTGTTTGAAGGTGCAAAAGCGAAGATATTAACACGAATGGAAGAGTTCGAGGCTCGGGGTCAGGTTGGACGTTAAATGAAGTCTTGTTTTTAGAACTGGCAATAAACAAATATGTCCCATTCAGAGGGTCAAGCTATATTAAACTGCCAGACGTTATTAAAAATAAAAAAGCTGTCATAAATGTTAAAAACAATGACCAGAAATGTTTTCTATGGTCCGTACTGGCAGCTTTGCATCCTGTTGTTAATCATTCTTACAGAGTCAGCAAATACCGTGAATACGAACACGACTTTGACAAAGCGTTGAAAGACATTGAATTTCCTGTGAGTTTAGATGATGTGAAAAAATTCGAAAGACGCAGTGGGATATCCATCAATGTTTATGGTTATACTTGTGCAGGAGAAAATAAACTCAACGTATATCCTTTGATTGTGACTGATGATGAAAAGGATCAACATGTTGACCTCTTGTATATGAAAACGGCAAATAAATCTCACTATTGTTATATTAAACAGCTGAGTAGGTTGGTGAGAAATCAAATCAGTAGACATCATGGTGAGGCACATATATGCAGGCGTTGTTTACAACATTTCAGTAGAGAAAATCTGCTTCAAAGTCACAAAGAACTCTGTAAGGAACACGAAGCGGTGAAAATTAGAATGCCTAAAAAAGGTGATGTCGTCAAGTTTACCAATCACAAATCCCAAATGAAAATTCCGTTCGTCATGTATGCCGATTTTGAATGCATACTCGAGCCGATAGACACTTGTCAACCACCGAAAAACGGTACAAACACTAATAAATATCAACACCACGTGGCTAGAACCTTCGCATTATACACGACTTACGCGAATGGTGATTACAAGGAACCGATTACTTATTTCGGTGTCGATGCTGGTCAACAATTCGTGAAACTATTGAAATCTGAATTGCAAGATATTAAAGAATTTTGTCTGGTAAACCAAAAACCTATGAACCCGCTGACTGACGAACAGAAAGAAAACGCTAAAAAAGCGAAGACGTGTCATATATGCGGTAAAGAGTTGAAAAATGATTCCGTCTTTGATCACGACCATTTGACTGGTGAATTTCGCGGAATAGCACACAACTCTTGTAACTTGAACTATCAGATTCCGAAATTCGTCCCCATATTTATACACAACCTGAGCGGATACGACACGCATCTGTTCGTAAAAATGCTACGTTTAGATGATAAAACCAAAATAGAAGTCATCCCGAATAATGAGGAACGTTATATATCTTATACAGTTGATTTCAATATCAATATAAAAGCAAGATTTTGGATTCATTCAAATTTACCATC
Organism: Neoaliturus tenellus; assembly: GCA_030545055.2. Classification (NCBI taxonomy): domain Eukaryota; kingdom Metazoa; phylum Arthropoda; class Insecta; order Hemiptera; family Cicadellidae; genus Neoaliturus; species Neoaliturus tenellus. The sequence continues at coordinate 5,834,789 of CM061535.1, read as the reverse complement.
GACTCGCTTGATACACTTGTAAAAAACTTGGATAATGATCAGTTTGTACACACACAAAAATTTACGGATAAGAACAAAATGTATTTGCTTACTAAAAAGGGTGTTTATCCATATGATTACATGGACAGCGATGACCGATATCTGGAAACCAGTTTACCAAGCAAGAAACATTTTTACAATAAATTGAACAAATGCGACATCAGTGATTTAGATTATTTACATGCTAAACAGGTTTGGGAGGAATTCGGCATACAGAACATGAAAGAGTACACCTTACTATACAATAAAACTGATGTCTTATTGTTGGCCGATGTTATGGAGAATTTCAGAGAGATTTGTATACAGACTTACTCACTCGACCCCGCATGGTTTTTCACAACTCCCGGGCTTTCATGGAGTGCCATGTTAAAGCACACGGGAATACAACTGCAGCTGCTGACCGATTATGAAATGATTTTGATGATCACCAAAGGTATTCGTGGGGGGATATCCCAGTGTTGTAATCGTTATGCAAAGGCTAACAACCCATACATGTATAACTATAAAAAAGACGAACCAACTAGTTATCTTATGTATTTAGATGCCGTGGGTCTTTATGCTTGGTCTATGTGTCAAGCAATGCCCTATGGAGATTTCGAATGGGTGGGCACGGATATAGATGTTACGAAGATTGCTGATGATTCTGATAGAGGATACATACTAGAAGTGGATTTACAGTATCCTCAGGAACTGCACGATTCACATTCTGAGTTTCCTCTCGCTCCGGAAAAACGTTGCCCACCCGGTTCTAAGGAGGTTAAACTCCTGACCACTCTGTATGATAAAGAGAAATATGTTATTCATTATAGAAATTTGAAATTGTACTTATCCCTTGGAATAAAACTCACGAAAATACACAGAGTGTTGAGCTTCGGTCAGAGTAAGTGGTTGAAACCATACATAGAGTTAAACATGGAAATGTGGAAACAACAAACAAATAAATCGGCCAAACAGTTCTTCAAATTAATGAACAACTCAATTTATGGGAAAACTGTCGAGAACATCAGAAACAGAGTGGATATACGTCTGGCTACCCAGGAGAAGCAGATCGATAAATGGATCGCGAAGCCACAGTTCAAACACAGAACAATATTTTCGGAAAAACTGTCGGCGATCCACATGAGAAAAATGAGTTTACTGTTTAACAAAGCGATCTATGTAGGGATGAGCATATTGGACGTATCAAAGACACTTATATATGATTTCTTTTACAATTTTATTAAAGTCAAATATGGCGATAAAGCCAAATTACAATATATGGATACCGATAGCTTAGAGATCCTTATAGAGACACCAAATTTTTATGAGGACATGAAAAAGACACTTGACAGGTATGACACCTCCAACTACAAGAAGGGAAACCCATTCAAAATGCCAAAGGTGAATAAGAAAAAATTGGGAACGATGAAAGACGAATTCGGTGGTAATATCGGTTTAGAATATGTAGGACTGAGATCAAAAATGTACGCTAACTGCACCGTGGAGGGTGATGAGCAAAAAAAATCTAAAGGAGTAAAAAAATCTGTTGTGAAAAATGAAGTCTCCTTCGAGGATTACAAGGCATGTTTGTTTGAACAGAAAGAACTATACAAATCTATAAACACCATAAGAAGCCATGGTCACGAGTTGTACAGCATCGAGATGTATAAAAAAGTATTGTCTGTGAGTGATGATAAGCGGTATATCTTAGAAGATGGAATTACCAGTCTCCCGTGGGGACACTATAAGATACCACGGGATATTGAAGCTAAATTATATTTGAAAAGCAACATTTTACTAGAATAAATATAAAACTGTTTGTTTGTTGTTAAATAAGTTGATATTATTTTTTTATTGCTTATTTACTAACATTTTATTTCTGAATATAAACGTTATTTTTAATGTTATATGTCTGCAAACGTTTTAAAAAATCGACACATAAACGTTATTTTTTATTAATAACGTTGTTGAACGTTTTTCAAAATCGATACATAAACGTTATTTTTTTATTAATACCGTTGTTGAACGTTTTTTTATTTAACTCAGAATTTCTGTGTCAATATTTATCATTTTTATATTTAGATTGCCTGCTAAAAAATTACAAAATGAAAAAACAAGTTTCTTTACTAGAGATGAAGAGAAAAAACAACGGAGAGATCATCAAAACGTTAGTTAAAAAACACAAGTTAGCTGATAAGATGTTTCCAGATGAGATGACCGTGGGGGAGGCAAAAAATATTGAAAAACTTCAAGATAAATGGCTTGCGGAGGACAGGCTGATTCAAAAAGCACAGACTGCAGAACGGACGGCGTTGTTCCGCAAACAACATCCGGCTATACCCATTGAATACAAACCCCGGATTCCATTCATACCTTTATCTGAATATAAACCGTTAACCGTGCGGGAGGCAAAGAAATTGGACGAATTGCAGGACAGACTAATTGATGAATCTGAAACTTTTAAGGTTCGTGAAGTCAAAGAGAAACGCGAAATCGAAAAACAACAGGAACCAGTTGTCAAAGCGATCAAAGAGCAAACTTTTAATAAAACAGAAACTGAAACATCACCGTTGCAACATCCGTCTGTATCTAAAATTATACATCGAAAACCCACATTACCCGGAATTTTTAGACCCCGCGCCTCGAGTACACCGGGTCGTAAAGTATTGATGGAAATGCGAACGATACCTTTACCTCGCAGCAGTGAAGATGAAGACCCGGTGTTTGAACCTCCCCCTCCACCACCTATGCCGTCGGAAATAGAATTGCCAGAGGAGGACAGGATGAACCGTTCCATCCGTGAATTTACAGAAAGCCAAGATATCGGTGATATTGCGAAGGAATACCTCGCTTCCGGCAAAGATAGAACTTTTGGTATTCGCTATGATTTCAATGCGAACAAGCTAGCCGTCGGATCTAGGACCATTACGATTGAAAATAATGATATCATACTGGACAGCACTGGCGACAGATATGCTGGCACACCAGGATTGTGGAGTTTGTTAACAAAAGCAGAAATCGGGGGCGTCTCATCTATAGATGCTGTGGGCGTTACGACGAGAGAGAAACTCATAAGTGTGGGTGCTTTCACTGCTCAGGACTTTGATAATTACAAAGACATACTGATGAAAACCGACGCAATGTATCAGAACAATGATCCGAAGTCGAAACGCCCCAGGTCCAGTCAGTCTTGGAAATGGACGAATTTGATCAGTGAGATATGGAAAGAACGTAAACAGTCGACGGGCAGTGGATTACTGGTAGATTCACACGCTCCCGTCGAGTACAAGTACATCGATGATGATGATAAACTGATTGAGAGATTAAAGTTTATACAAGCTGAAGAGGAGGCCGGCAATAATGCTTTTAACAATGAAAAAATTGCCATCATAAAGTTTATACATGATAGAATGGAAAAACTTATCTCTCAGCCACGGGGTCTCGACTATGTAGCACGATGTTTAAATGTGTTAAAAAATATCAAAGGGGATGGAATAAATTATTCTGATAAAAAAGTTTTTCGAAATATCAATTTTGGGTTGAGATGTTTGAATTTGTATAAAAACACAAAACTGTTCAATTAGTCTATTTTACTAATAATGATTTAAAATATATGTTTTATTTTTTTGCTCTTTAATTAATATTTCATATTTTTTATTGGAAACAGAAAACCGTAAAACCTATTTTAGGAATGGAGAAATATTACGAAGAAGCTTCGGATAAAATAGCAAGATGCGAATATGTGACGGTTCTGCGGTATCTGATTTACACTTTAATTCACCAAACAATTTTACAACATTCAAACTGGATCATGGAGATTCATTTTATAATAATAGAATATTATTTCACATCCAAGGCGAAGTGGTAAAAAAAACAAACAGTGCCGAATACACTAGTACAGACCCCATAAAGCTCGTGGACAACTTCGCGGCCTACCAGTAGATATAATACGGGGGTTCTGAAACACCCTCATAGTTTTTTTTGACCGCTTTCAGCTTCAAATTGACCGGTTTGTGACCGGATTCTGGCCGGTTTTGGCCAAATATCAGCCCATTTCAGGGCATTTTTTGGGATTTCAGACAGTGATTTCAAGGAGCATTTTAAATATAATCCGGGGAACTATGAGATGCCCTCTTAAGTTAACCATAACTTTTAAATGAAAAGCGGCAGACTCCCCTTAAGGGGAGTCTGCCGCTTTTCATTTAAAAGTTATGGTTAACTTAAGAGGGCATCTCATAGTTCCCCGGATTATATTTAAAATGCTCCTTGAAATCACTGTCTGAAATCCCAAAAAATGCCCTGAAATGGGCTGATATTTGGCCAAAACCGGCCAGAATCCGGTCACAAACCGGTCAATTTGAAGCTGAAAGCGGTCAAAAAAAACTATGAGGGTGTTTCAGAACCCCCGTATTATATCTACTCCTACCTGTTCAAGAGTATTGAATTGAAAAAACACAATCAAGTTATAGATTCTGTGGATAAAGTCTGTATTGCAAGCACAATTAAAGGTTTAACCACATATAGCAAATCGGAGGAAAACACTTACTACAGCAGCGGATTCAAATCTGTTTACGAAAAGGGAGGCGGTAAGTTTGAAGCGCTGGGAACGCTGGCCCACCTAGGACTGGGCTTCTTTGACAGTCTGAAGTATCCAATGTATAAGGGGGGATTTGAAATAATATTTACTCGCGCGGAAGACGATGATGCCATCTACCGCTGGACTGAGGGAACCGGTACAAGTGCCGTGAATGCCGCGGAAGGAAAAATTAAAATTACTAGTTTTGTGTTAAAAGTACCCCTTGTAGATTATGATCCGGCTAAGAAAGCTGTGCTCATTGATGGACTTAAAAAATTGAGTGAGAAGGGGGAATTAGTATATGAATATTTCCGCTGGGATTGCATTGAGAAATTCGGTGTGTTTGGGTCAACTTACACGTTTGACATAACAAATCTTTACCGGAACATACTAAATCCGGTTTTCGTGATAATCGCTTTACAGACAAGTCGTAAGAATGATCAGACAAAAGACCCCAGCCAGTTTGACAGTGTGAATATAAAGAATTTTCATGTTAAAATAAATGGACAACGGTACCCGCAAGAGCAGCAGAATCTGAATATCACGGATAAAAAATACCGGCTGTTATACGATAGCTACTGTTCAATGAGACAAGTTATGTTTAAAAATGATGATGTATATCTGAATATAAACGATTTCGTCACCAAATACCCATTAATGGTGATAGACACCCATCTCCATCCGTTTTCAGCGGAAAGAAAAAGAAACGATATTCAGATCGAATTGGATTTTACAAATGCAGTTTCTAACCCTATTGCTGATAAAGGCACTACAGCCTATGTCGTCGTAGTATCACAGACCATGTTCACTTATGACATTAAAAAAGAATATATACAAATGATGATTTAAATACGTTTTTTTTTCTTTTTTTAATATAAAAAGATTGTTTGATTAAATAAATTATTTATCACCTGTACCCTGCTGAATAATACAAGTATTTATAAACAAGGAAGGGGGGGAGTATATAAATATATATATATATATATATATATATATATATATATATATATATATATATATATATGTTTTGAAAAATTTTTTTTCCCAGACCCTCGAAATCCATTTTGGCCCGTTTTCGATGTTCAACACCGGTTTCTTCGTTTTTCGTGACAAAAACTTATATACTGGCCCCGTCGGTCACTTACGGGCGTCCGGCAGTTGCAGGCTGACGCCGGTCGCGCGAAAAACTTATATACTGGGGCTGCAGCACGATAAGCCTAAAACCCACATTCCCGGTTGGGTATAGCAGAGAAGCACGAAGCTGGTATATTTGTTTTTTTGGGAAGCGACTCCCATACCTGAGTGTTCCTCCTGTTTTTTTTACGAGGTGAGATGCAGTTTTTTAGTCCCTGAATTTCGGTACTAGCTAAGCTGTTTAGATTTTTAATAATTTTTAGGGAATATAGGGGTGGAAGTTTAACTTATTACAGAAAGCCAAAAATCACAACCCTACGAGTGTTTTCAGTGTGTGTGTTCTATGAAAAAGTACGTCAATTTAATTGGACAGAGAACCCGGCGGTGGGCCAGTAGGTGCCGTGGCTCGGGACTGACATCCGGAGTGTTCAGTGAACACCCACTTGGAGCAGTACTGGTCGGCCGGTGGCACAGATCTCGGTTCCACCAGTAGAGAGTCCCTATGGTGTGCAAAAATTGGGAGGCGTGTAGTGTGCGATGCCCTGCCTACGGTTGTAGCTAAGATAAGATGGGGGTTGGGGGGCTCCTACGCGACGCCGCGCCGCGAGTGTGTGTGGGGGTGGCCTGCCTAACTTTGGAGCTAGCCTGCATTTTCATATACGGTGGTTGTAATATATATGGGGGGAAGAGAACGCCGTTTAGACCCTGCCTGACAACCACCATAGAATAGTTGGGATAAGGGGGAGTAAAAAGGATTTTACCCTAGCGCGCGGCCGGGCTGTGCGGTCCGGGAGACTAGTTCTCCGCGGCCGCGACCGGCCCGCGCACCTACACCTGACACATTTTACAGTCCCTAGTGCATGTAGAAGCTGACCAAAGAGAGAGATCCGCGGGGGGCGGTCCCTAGCACATTAGTGTTGCTAATACTGGGCGGGGGCGGCGGGGGTTTTTATTTTTTTTATTACTAGCCTTCCTATAAAAATATTTTAAAAGTGAAAATACGTATAAATTTATAAAAAATAATTTACCAACAAAGTGTTTTATTATATGTATGTGATAATCACTGCTACTGGCCCAGGGCTAATTTTTAATTTATTAGTTTTATAAAAATATTTTAAAAAGTTAAAAAATTCCGAAGTCACCAATCCATGCTTTTGAAACGATTTCCATTCCAAAAGTCATAAATCCGTTCTCTTGAATCTGTATGACATCGTATGTTCCCACCACCAGCATACCCTTCACTACACACCCCGGCAAGTCTCTCACCAAAGGGGCCTAATTAATACTAATATTAGTCGTCACATAAATTTTACACTAATGAAAAGTACAATACCCTTAATAGAAAAATATGTTATCAGGAATAATATGAATAAAACACATATTGAAAATGAATTATATATTTGAAATATTTACAACAATACACTTTTCTTTAATAGTTTTTATATTATAATATTGATGTTTATAAATGTTGGAATTATCTAAATACTGATTTATGGAAATATTAGATTTTTTATATTACACATATATTTTCCGCTGTGAGCCTTCTTTAATACATTTATAGCCAGAAATCCGTGAGATTCGCTCCAACATATTTTACATATATTTTCAAATTTATCAAAAGACATGTCCGATCCAACGAAATCATCATATATCCGTTTGGTATAGTGTTTATTCTGTCTGAAGATACATAGAAAATTAATATTATTACGTATAACCTGCATGTCTACCTTTCCGTAACTTTGACTTAGATAGACACATGATATTTTTTTATGCCTGCCCCTGATGAAATAATCATTAATACTCTTCTGGTCTTCCATCAAACAATCGTCAAACACCACAAGCGAGTTACTCTTGCACTCATCCAGCGTGGGTAGCTCATCACAGTTATTGAAAAAAAATGCAATTCTCTTCTTATGTTCTTTCTCGATATCCGCATAGGTTTTTCTTAACTCTACATATGCCGGTTGTTCAATAGATTTGCTGAAAACATACAGGTTTTTAAATATGATACCATTCTTATTGTAAATGAAGTTGAGCAGCAAATTGGTTTTACCACAGCCCGAAGAACCCACTATCAGACAGCGTAGTGGGATGGGCAACAAATTATTTTCAAATGTCTCTTTATGATAAGAAACTATATCCATCACTAAGTAAAAGAAATGCTATTTGAAAATTAACAAAAAATATAGAAGAATGAAAATTCTTTTAAAAATAAAAAACGCTTTTCAAAGTTGCTACACATCAATCATTCATATCTTCTATTTATTTTTATAATTAAATAAAAGATACTATTCTTGATGTAAAATTTCCTCCACCATTTGTATAAAATCATATTTTGTATCTATGATATTATTGTGGGATTCGTAGTACAAATTTTTTTCTTTCATCTGTTCTTTAATGCAATTTAAAATGTTTATACCGTTCGCCACGTATTCTCGTTCATAAACTACTATATACATATCATTGTTATCCATCATCGCTTCTTCCAGCGATCTCTTAAATCGTCTTTTTTGCGTCCTTAGGCATTTATAGCGCTTTTTTTCATCATCTAAACTTGTCATCAAAACACAAAACACATGTTTTAGTTCATCGTCCTCTGGCATCACAGCCACACGTTCTTCCAATTGTTCTATCTTTTTTTGTTTTTGATTTATAGTTTCCTCAAGCTCAAAAATTTTTCTTTTCAGTTTGTATTCCCCATATTTTCGAATCCTGGGAAGTACATCTTCGTACACCCAATCCTGAAAAGATATAGCTGAAGGTAGTTTTGATCTTAAAATCAAGGAATAAAGACCTGGTTCATTTATATAAATAGTATGTTTTTGCTCCATTGAGGGGGGCTGTAAATCGCCGCCCCCTTGAATAATAAGATTTTCATATGTGATTTTATATTTATCTCTAACATGTTTGTTGATCGCATCTCTTTGTCTTTCGTATCCAAGGATGGTGGCGACATCCTTGGCTTTGAACCAGGCATTGTTGTTTTCATCAAATATTATTAAAACCTCTTTATTATTAAATTTAAATTTGTTGTGTATTACATCAATGATATTTTCCATTTTGTTTTACTACGTTAAGAATCAGTTTATGAGCATGTAATTTCTTATTTATTGATTTTTTATAAATCTAATACAAGCAGCAATTATATAAAAAAGTAATTTTAAAATAAGAGATTACAACACTATAATAAAAAGTTACTCAAACTACATCGAGATTCGAACCAGGCTCTATGGCACGCAAAAACACAATGCTGACCACTGGACCAAATGGCATTCATATTGGGAGCCGCTGATTACAAACTTCATATTGCCGCAAGGCTGGGTTAACGTTATCAGCTCGGGTCAAGCAGCCGGCCTTTTAATCAGCTGTCAAATGAAAATATTTTAACATTGAGAGTGTTGACATTTTTAATATTTGAGCCAACTAAACTTATTAAAAAGGCATAAATGAATGTGATAAGAATTGTATACATCCATAGGAAAGATATATTATTTTAATATCGACCGGGGGGCCGCGATTTACAGCCCCCCCTCAGATATGCAAAACAATACGTTTTTCACGAGGACGCAACTTATAAAGGCATAAATGCAGATGTACAAAACAATACGATTTTCACGGGGCCACAGCTTAGAAAGCCATAAATGCATTTGATAATAATTGTACCTATCCATCATCCGGGGGGCCGCGATTTACAGCCCCCCCTCAGATATGCAAAACAATACGATTTTCACGGGGACGCAACTCATAAAGGCTTAAATGCATTTGATAATAATTGTGTATATATCCATACCAAAATTTATTATTTTAATAATATTAATAAACTGGACAAATGAAATTCACCGAAAAAGCACGGGGGTTGCAATTTGCTACCCCAGCGGATATACAAAACAATACGATTTTCACGGGGACGCAACTCATAAAGGCTTAAATGCATTTGATAATAATTGTGTATATATCCATACCAAAATTTATTATTTTAATAATATTAATAAACTGGACAAATGAAATTCACCGAAAAAGCACGGGGGTTGCAATTTGCTACCCCAGCGGATATACAAAACAATACGATTTTCACGGGGACGCAACTCATAAAGGCTTAAATGCATTTGATAATAATTGTGTATATATCCATACCAAAATTTATTATTTTAATAATATTAATAAACTGGACAAATGAAATTCACCGAAAAAGCACGGGGGTTGCAATTTGCTACCCCAGCGGATATACGATTTTCACGGGGCCGCAACTCATAAAGGTATAAATGTATTTGATAATAATTGCACCTATTTAAATCATTTTAATCTATTTAAATCCCTAGCAGTGGCCAACTGTCGCGTTGCAACACTATGGCAATGCGATGTGGAGTGGCCGCTCGGTAGCTTTTCATTTAAAAGTTATGGTTAACTTAAGAGGGCATCTCATAGTTCCCCGGATTATATTTAAAATGCTCCTTGAAATCACTGTCTGAAATCCCAAAAAATGCCCTGAAATGGGCTGATATTTGGCCAAAACCGGCCAGAATCCGGTCAAAAACCGGTCAATTTGAAGCTGAAAGCGGTCAAAAAAACTATGAGGGTGGCCCAGAATGCCCCTTCTATATCTACTAATACTAGTAAAACTTATGAATATTTAAGTATGGAATACACAAAAAAGGATTCATTATCATAAAGTATTTCATAGAGTGAAGACGTTGGTTACATAAAACAGCATAATGAAGACCGTATCGCTCAGTCGTAGTCAAGACAGCGGCAAGAGAGGACGTGGTTTAACATCAGCTGCATTGTCCCTGCTCAGACGGATTCCAATTGGTGCTGTTGTGAATCGAACGATAGACGCTTTACCATACGAATTACATCTGCCCGGAGGTTATCAATAATGTGGACCTGGAACTAAGTTGGCAAAACGTTTAGCAAGAGGAGATCCTGGAATTAATAAGTTAGATCAAGCTTGCAAAGAACACGATATAGCATATTCAAAGTATAAAGATTCAACAAATAGATCAATAGCGGATAAAATTCTAGCGGAAAAAGCTTGGCAAAGAGTAAAATCAAGTGATGCAAGTATTGCAGAAAAAGCAGCGGCTTGGGCAGTAACTACAGCCATGAAGACGAAAGCAAAGTTAGGTGCTGGAAGACGTCGCAGAGGAAGATCTGCAAAAAGAAGCGCTCCCAAAAGAGGTGGAAACATTAAAAAAGGACACCGTAGAACTCGTAAGGCAAATGTAAAGAAGACTTCTGTTTGGCAAATGGTAAAAAACGGAGCAGGTTTATATCTAAGACCATACCGTGTGTACTAAATAAAAAGAATCAATTGATAATTCCAAATAAAGCCTTAACAAATCATCAGTTAAATGATTATGTAAAATGTTTGAAAATACCATTTTTTCGAGGAGTTTTTATGAAAGATGCATTACCAACTAAAATATGGGAAAATGAAACTGGAATAGTAAATTTGGATTCCACCTATGGTCCAGGCACTCATTGGGTATGCTATAAAAAGCTCGGACAAACCGTTTACTACTTTGACAGTTTTGGCAATCTACCACCGCCGAAAGAACTGCAACATTATTTTCGAAACTCCAAAAACATTTTTTACAATTACAAAAGAGAACAACCTAACAATACTGAAATATGTGGGCATTTATGTTTGGAGTTTCTAGCGAAGAGTGTCAGTCAGCTTTAAGATGTCATCGTATACAGTGTCACTGAGTGGAAATTCATCCACATTGAAAAGTACGCTGTTCCCAGCATTGCGTCTATCCAAGGAAAGATTATGGGAAGCGGCATTACTTGATTTAACTACCTACAACTCAATTCCCAATGTTACGGAAGGAAAGAACAATTTACTACATTATTATGAAACTAAGGATGCTTCAGGAAAATACTCAGAATTGAAAATAATTACATTTCATACTGGAGCTTATGAAATCGATGATATAAACCAATTACTACAAAAACAACTCGGAGAAGAAAATATCACCGTTAAAGGAAACAATAATACTTTAAAAGCGGAAATAACTTCAAAATATTATATCGATGTCAGCTTGGAAAACTCCATTGGCAGTTTACTTGGATTTACAGATACAAAAAAGAAAATCTTAACTCCTGGAACTACTCATTCAGGTGATACAACTGTTACAATATTGAAAGTCAATAGTATCGATGTAACGTGTAATATTATACACGGATCGTATAGAGAAGGAGTGAATCAGCATATTTAACATACATTTTATCCAACAGTAGCTCCTGGTTTTAAAATTGTTGAGAAGCCACAAAACTTGATATACCTACCGTTAAACACCAGTTACATTTCAGACATCGTACTGAACATATTGGACCAAGACGGTGTTAGTGTTGACTTTAGAGGAGAAACGATAACTATACGGATACACATCAGAGCGGCAACATAAAGGTCGACATGGGATTATCATTTAAACCGCAACGGAAGAGTCGGGAGCTCAGTAGCTCCTCGACATTGACAAGAATTGGTATTACTCAGATCTTCAACTAACAAGGACTTGATACTTGCAGACCCTGCAACTACGGAAGATAAACTGGAATGGCAACTACAATTGGATAAAGTTGTTTGGAGAGTACCTCATGTAAGATTGGCCGATGAACATAGAATCGTATTATTGAGAAAGTTAAAATCTGACCGTGATATTGTGATGCCATTCCGAAGTTGGGAATTCCATGAATATCCTACACTACCTCAGACAGAACGACAAACATGGACCGTCAAGACATCAACTTACTTGGAACGGGCAAGGTACATAATACTCGGTTTTCAAACTAAGCGAAAAGATGTTATCACTGCAAATGCCGGTCAATTTGATCACTGTAAAATAAAGAATTGTTAAGTTTTCTTAAACTCTCAATTCTTTCCGTATGACAATTTGAATGTCATGTTCAGCAAAAAACGTTTTTCCATTTTATACGATATGTATGCAAGATTTCAATCGTCATATTATGGAAAGACTAATACACCACTATTATCGCCTGACCAGTATTATTCCAAGGCTCCGATAATTGTAATCGATTGTTCAAAACAAAATGAATCGGTAAAATCATCAAGTGTGGATATAAAAATTGAAATGGAATTTGAACAACCTGTAGCGGATGGAACTTCAGCATAATGTCTAATTCTACATGATAAAATAGTTACTTACACACCGCTGACCGGAATTGTGAAGAATGTACTTTAAAAAGAATTAGTACAACGACTGCAGATTTTTGAGGTTAGAATTATCTGCTTCAATTTTGGAGGTTAGAATTTCGTTTGTGAAAAACAAGTTGAAAACAAACATTTATGTGATTGTATAAATTTCAAGGATTTCACGAAAAACATAAAAGCGAGAAAATCATGAGTGGAAAGTTCATTATATCTTCGACCGTCGTATGGGAAACATCGTTCGCAAGATGAGTTCTACTAACGGAGAAGAAAATACACCTCTAATGGATGATAATAGTTCAGATATAGAAAAACAAGTTGAACGAGAAATGGACGAGTTCCTCAAGTTTAACAAACATAAGAAGAGAGAAGAAGAAAAAGAAGAAGGAGAAGCCGAAAAAGAAGTAAAAAGAAAAAAAGTTGATGTTAACATTACAACAAATATTTTAACAGAAGTATTTCTTCGAATTTTCTACCCCATTTCTTCATGCATGACGAAAAGTATTTCAGTTGGAATTTTAAAATCATTGGATTATTCTCCGATTGTTATTTTAAATCATGGAAATAAAATGGTTACATTCACTGAAACTTCTTGGGAATCATTTATGAAACATTTACATATTTTGGAATGTTATTTGAGTAACAACACATTTGGAAGAAGAACAAGATTAAGTTTATTGGAATCAAATATTGAAGTTGATATAGTGAAACATCGTGGGGGACAAATGGTTCGCTTCAGAGATTTAACTAGACATGATGTAAAATTACATTTGACTAAAGAAGAATTTTACACTTTAAGTTGTACTACCGGTCCCGTCACCAGATATTTGAAACAACTAATATTTTCAAGTGCAATAATCAAAGACTATCTAATCGATACATTGGACAGACAACCTTTCGTTCCAATTTTATACGGTCCCGTGGATACTTCAATTTTTAATCGAATACCTCAAGAAGTGGATATGTGGAGACAATTGAACAACTATCACACCAACTTTAATATCGACGAAGAAGCGCAAGAAGTTAAAGAAGAACAATCGTGTTTGTAATACAAGTCAGTTGCTGACGAGACTTCATCATGAACAAACCGGTTTCGTTTTCTAATGCGCCACATATAATGGAAGTTAAAAAAGGTATAATTGAATCTCAAGCTTTTCGAGGAAATGATGGAAATTTCATTATAAAAGAATTAGTAATTTTGGATATGAACACATCTGTAGTTTATCATTACTTATTCAAACCTCCATTACCATTCAATAGACTAACAACTAAAGCGAAAGTTACAAACAAATGGTTGTACAAACATTTTCACAACTTAAGATGGGATGAAGGTTTTATTAATTATAACATGATGCCGCACATTATGTATCATTACTGCAAAGAGTTCAAAACTATCTACACAAGAGGATTGGAAAAAGCTAATTGGATACAATCATTTGCAAGCAACGAAGTGATAAATGCAATAATAGATAGAGATTTCCAATGCTACTTCAATGAACTTCGATGTTTAAAACTCTTTGATGAAATACAAAGTCACAGTGCGTCACAGTCAAAGTCACAAACAAACAAACAAACAAAGTCAAAGTCACAAGGTCACAGTGCGCTTTGAAGAATGCCTACCGCTTAAATAATTTCCTTCAACAGAATGGTGGATGTAATGTCGGTAATAAAAGTGAGAGCGCTACCATGACGCAGCATGAGTATTACTCGAACCTCCGAAGAGACAACATCTCCGACGGACATTATTATTAACAAGAAGATTAACAAGAAGATTAACAATAACATCAAGATGGCATCGCAGAACTTTCTTCAAAATTTAGTTGATCAATTCAACGCTCATTCTAAATCAACAATCTTACCGACGAAGAAATGTTCTGAACTAAAAGAAAAAAAACATTACATCATACATACAATCAAGAAGATGGACACTTCAATTGGTGATGCTATTAATTGCACATTGAGCGAGGCGAAAATCAACAAAAAAGTGAAAAAAGTGAAAATCAACTTGTGAAATTCATCAGTCTACGACTAGCTTTCGTACCGTACACATCTCGCTCTCTATAACTAAATACAAAACTTCAACATGTCCCTAAAGGTCAAGTGTGCATCTTACGATACCAACACCATTACGAGTTTTGAACAACTTGAAGATTTAACCAACGAAATGCGAGTTTTACTTACCGGTGGTTATCACTTAACTGTTGATGTTAGTGCTACTAATGTAAGGATGTTTACTAAAACAAAATACTGCGATGATGAAGTATTTCTTTCTACACAACCTACAACATCTTCATCGCCGACTGGTCAACATAACATCAAGTTCCACAAGTACTACCAATGTTAAATAACTTTTAACAAATAAAACTAAGGAATCACGTAATCAATGTCAAGTTGATAAAAAGGGTGTGATACTTGGATAACTAATCATTCGCTTCCCAACTCTCGCTGCGTCAACACCTATTTTTAAAGATGTTATACAGAATGATGATTGAACTCGATGGAACGATCTATGGAAAAGATTACAACACCGTTGAACAAATGACAGAAGATTTAGAAATGTTAACCCGAGAAGGATATCAGGCTAAATTAATTTTAAAATTTCCTGAAGTACATCCACTATCAACTGAAGAACTTATCGCTATGGCTAAAGCGGAGAGAGAGAAAAAGTCTGAAGAAAACAAACAGGAGAGAGAGAAAAAGTCTGAAGAAAACAAACAGAAACAAACTTCTTAAGTATCAATTTTCCTTACATTAGTAAGGTATAATTTTTTAAAACTTCGTTTGGATGACCTTGAAATTACCCCCACCACTTTTTGTAGTACATAAAACTGACTATTCAACACTATACACTCTTATTCTTTCACTGGACTCAGCAGCGTCAACATGGAAAAACAAAATTACAAGTACGAACCTCGTTACTGTTGTGAACAACAGTGTACAGATTTAGGACCAATGATGGTGGACGGGTTAGCTTGCACTAAGTGTGAATTTTTCGGATCTTGTTACTGCAAATGCAAAACAAAACAACTACCGCCACCGGAATTGCGAACTTTCAAATTTTACAAATCAAGATATTTTCATACATGCTGTCCTCAAAGATGTTTCAAATTTCATCCTCTCGATCTAGCTCATTGTCAACGCACCAAGTCTCATCAAGATGATTTTTGTACACATATGATAAAAAGATGTAAATACAGGTCGGATTGGTATTCAGATCCTGTTGAACCATCGAATGTGTAATTTCAGTTTTACACTCTTTTTTAAAACTTCAATTGGATGACCTTGAGATTTCCCCCACCATTGGTTTTTTTTAGATTTCTCCCACCATTAGTGTAAGTTTTGTATCTTATTGAATCCACCTTTGAATTATTTCACTTCCAACATTCTAACTAACAACATGGGAACACCTTTCGTCAGGTTTCATCATATAATAACTGAGAGGGAAGAAATGGAAGAATTGTTTCAAAACTTGCTTGCTATAATGGATAGATATTATATGAGATGGATCAGAATTGATGTTCAATATTTACGTCCTGGTGAATTATCTTCATCATCACAGAGTGAGGAGGACGAGGCAAATACTCCAGCTAAGATATTTGAATTAAAAGACGAAGAAGAAGAACTTAGCTTTTTATTTAATCATAAGCTCGCCGTTAAATAAGCCCCCTCCCTTGGCGGCGTTCCTCATTTACTCGCCGACTCTCCAACGATGAACAACTCTCCATTGGCACGGATGAATTCTAGTTTTGAAATAAACTCTAAAGAAGAGTTACAAGCTATTTTTAATATTTTACAAGAACTTGTAGATAATTTTACAACTATCAAAATGAATTTGGAAATAACATACGATTGTCCTATTTGTGATAAGGTTGAAAGTTCGGACGAAGACAGTTTACTAAATCTAACTCCTGCACCATCTGACACTACTGACGGTAATAATGAAGAGCAAAATCTTTCCCCCACCACTTCTTTGTAATTCATCTTTTCCCCCACCACTTTTTTATTTAACTAACATTTCTCGCTTTCACTCCTCATTCCGTCTTCGACTTTTGTACTATCAACATAACTTCTTTTAAAATTTCACACACTAACACAATCATGATGGATATGATGGATGAAGTTCCCTTTGTAACTAGAATGGAAGAGGATAAATTGAAATTGGAAATTTAAACGATTGGAACGGGAAAACCAACTCGAGATATTACGTTTCTTCAAACTTGTCAAATACGTCATCTGGGTACTCTGCCTTTACCTTATCCTCGTCGTCGGCGTTTACTTTTACAACTCCGTATTTCATCACAAAAATTCAACCTGTATTGCACATTGATTGTATTTGTTTTTGCACATTGATTGTATTTGTTTTTACGAATAAAGTTCAAAAGAGTCTTCTACCTATCCCGCTATCACCGGGTAGTTCAACTCTCAGAACTATTTCCTGTGGTAGCGAGATAGGCTTTTTTAAAACTTACTCGGGATGACCTTGACATACTTTCCATACCCCACATTATCAAGTTGAATTTCAGTTTTGTACTAACTTTTAATTTATGCGCAATTTTAGTTCAACCGAGCGCCATCTCCACTCCCCCCATTGATTAATTCACCATCTGACAAGCCGGAAGCCCTAGGCCCCCATTAACTGGCATCTACAGTCACGCATATATTTCGACGCGTCATGTTTCATTCTTCATTCTTGTTCTATCCGCGGAACTTAACACTTCTATTTACCTTCTCTCTCTTGCTATGGCTGCGCAATGTTTGAACTGACTTTTATTTTCGTTCAACTGTTAGAGTTTTTATTAACACCGTCGAATTACAATTTTGAACTAACTTTTAATTTATGCGAGGTTTTAATTCAACCCCGGTTAATTTATGCGCAAATTTAGTTCACCTCCCAGTTGTTGAATTTCAGTTTTGAACTAACTAATAATTTATGCGAAGTTTTACTTCAACCCCGGTTAATTTATGCGCAAAATTAGTTCAACTCCCAGTTGTTGAATTTCAGTTTTGAACCAACTTTTAATTTATGCGCAAATTTAGTTCAACCCCCCGGTTGTTGAATTTCAGTTTTACACTAACTTCTAGTTTCGTTCGACTATTAGAGTTTTTATTAACACCGTCGAATTTCAATTTTTAACTAACTTCTATTTTATGCGCACTCTTGACTCAACCGACCGCCGACGCTCTCGCCATCTCCACCCCGACATCTATTGTCCCCACTTCTGGCCCACCGGAAGCTGCGTGCCGTGGCATGTGGCTTCCGGTGACGTCACTTCCGGGCCAGAAGTAACCAAAACACACTACTTACATTACCTGCTAAACCTTATCTGCTATACGACTTCCTCTAGGGGGTGTCCTCCATGCTGTGCCGTTCCTGGAAAGATGGCAGCAACATCGAACTTTATTAACTGATAGATGTCCCCATTGAAACTGACTAATTTTGTTAATTTTTTTACTGCATGATCAATCTTTATATTTCCTTGTCTATATAGATAATTTTTGTTGTGCTTAAAATATAATGTTATTGTATTTAAATGTTGCTATTATAATATATTTTGTTGCTAGGCATACAGAACAGTTATAAATGGAGTGAGATAAATATTTTTATTCGGTAAAAAGGTAAGTGCCAGACATGTCAACGCATGGAGCTTATTGTACGCAGTCCTGTTATTGACGTTGCCTGTTAAAATTCTCAATAAAAATCTATTTTAATAACTTTTGTTTTGTTTTTACTTCTGGTTTACATTTTATAAAGCTTTTGATTGAAGGTGGTTAAAAATTAACTAAAAGTTCTCTTAGTCTCACAGGTCTGGCTGTTTTGTTTCCTTTACCAGTGATAGACCGAATGCTTAGTTTGATTTAAAAACTATCTATTTGATCCAAGTCCTGTGAACTACGACAGTTACCTATTATGATGAATAATCAAAGAATAAACATTCAAGTGTGATAACAAATTCATTTAAATAAAAACATTTGACGAATCTCTTAAAAATTCGAATATCATTGCTAAATTAGACTGACTAAATAACAAACAACAAGATTTTAAGTTTCAATAAAAATAATATTCATCGTCTAAAATTAATATGTTTGTCTGATCAAGAACAATATGAACGTTAAATTATTGTTTCTTGAAGGTTTTTTTATAAATATATAATTTAACTTCATCAGACTGACAGCTGAAAAATGAGTTCTTTTATCTCCAGATTAAACTGATGATTACTAAGGTTATTAAACAGTCAAGAATAAATATATTTTTTTATTATAGAAACTATAATTAGAAGATACTGAGTCTATAAAACGGTACTTAATTAAATGAAATGTTAAAAATCCTAGTATACTGTTTCATTAGTTATATTTTAATTAAATGGTTTAACCCTCCCAAATTTCTTTTTCTAAGTAATATTAATTGAGTTTTAATTTGTTACTGCACGTTTATATGTAAAGTAATTCAAGGTTAGTTATTTTTTTATTAAGTATATGTTTAGTGTTTATATGTAAGCTAGCAGAAAGATTGATGAATAAGTGTTGGGTTTTGGTATTTAAAAAATATACTATTAGGTCTCTGAAAGTTTCAGATAAAATGGTTCCAAATTTAACCCAAGTTCGAAACTCCTAAATCAATCAATTTAAAGACATCGAAAGGTAAATGAATAATACAACATTGTTTACTACTCACATTTGTAGATTTAAACTTCAATATATAACTTATCAAATTGCTATTAATACAACTAAACCTGTCGTTTTTATTGATTGAAATTTAAATCGTTGCAATATAAACGTTTGTCTAAACTGTAATTCTATCTATACTTGTCTCTACATTATTTGATGATTTAACACAGTTATACTAATAGCCTAATAAAACTCCAAAAACACAAACTCCATTCTATGTTATGATTTACTGGAATTATTCTTGATAATATTACTTGAAATTAAGAGTTTATTTCTCCAAATAGAAAGACCGACTTATGGTCGTAATACGAAAGCTTCGCTCTGATACACGCTACATACATACTTGACTTCTAAGAAATTAAAATAGAATTTTGGTAAAAAAACGTTAATTTTTAAATAACTAGATTTTACTTAAATATTTATTTTTGATAAATTTATGATTCCTTAAATAATACATTGGACATAAAGTTGTACAATCAATAAAATAAAAAATATCAATTTTTTAACACTAATAGAATGGAAATCAGGTTAAAAATGTTAAGTTAAATTAACTTTTTACTTAAGAAACATCTTTATAGTTACATAAAGTGAAAAATGATTAAAAGAGGTACAGTATGTATTTGTATACGTTGCCCACTAAATGCCTCCTTTAAAATACAGAGAATGGATTATAGATTTACTTTGTGAACGTGTTGGCAAACATCTAAATCCTGGAACACCTTTGAACTTAACCGTATAAAAACAAACTAGACTCTTTATTCTGGAAGTCAATTTTCTAATGTTTACTTTCCCTATATCGAATGAAAATTAGTTAATCACATCGATAAAGTTCATTTAGTATGTGTTTTGTTATAAAAAATTAATGATACTGGCTTTTTAAAGTTGTTTTAATGCTGTCTTACATCTACTTTATTTATAAAAAAAAATATTAAACTAATATATAGTCGCCCATTCAGTCGAGTTTATTATTGATGCAATTAAAAATCTCACTCAACGTCTCTCCTCAAATCACCTAACGTCAAACAACCTATTGTCTCATTATCTCATCTCACACCTTCACTTATCTCATCTATCCTCACCTTATCTCATCTCATTTCACCCCATCTCATTTCCTCTCACCTCACCTTAAACACATCTTATCTAACCTCACCTCACATCTTACCTCATCTCATATCATCACATAACCTCTCATTTCATTCTACCTCACCTCATCTCTACTAATTTAACCTCAGCTCACCTTAGTTCATCTCACCTTACCTAATCTCACATCTAAAACCTTACCTTAAGTTGTCTAACCTCACCTCACCTTATCTTACCTCATCTCATCTCATATCGTCTCTTCTCATTTTACTCTACCTCGCGTCAACTCACTCGATATGCTCTTATCTAATTTTACTCTACCTAAGCTAACCTCAACTCATCTCATATCCTATCATGTCATTTCATTCTTCCTCACCTTAACCGATCCCATATAATCTCACCTCACCTCGCCTCACATCATCTCATATCATATCATATCATCTTATCTAATTTAATCTCACCTCACCATAACTTCCCTAATCTAAACTAACCTTACCTCGCCTCATATAATCTCATCTTATATCATATCATCTTATCTAATTTAATCTCCCCTCACCATACCTTACCTAAACTCAACTAATCTTACCTCGCCTCACATCATCTCATATCACTTATCTAATTTAATCTCACCGCACCACATCTTCCCTAATATCTACTAACCTAACCTTGCCTCATATCATCTCATCTCATATCATATTATCCTATCTAATTTAATCTCCCCTCACCATACCTTACCTAATCTCAACAAACCTCATATCACCTCATATCATCTCATCTCATATAATATCCTCATATCTAATTTCACCCCACCTCACCTCACCTTACCTTAGGTCTTATAATTTCACCCGATCTACAAAAATAATCAATAAGCAATATTATAATCAAAATCTGTTGCGTTATCTATTTTAAACAGATTAATTCCAGTGATTCACTTATACTTGAGTGTGTCTTTATGTGTTTGTTGAGAGTTAATCAGTACAAGTAGTTCTGCCACCTCGTAGCTATTGCAGACACTTGAGGGCTTCACCAACAATACCGGGAACGTACAATACGACTCCGGCTTTATTGCGCTCCGCTCTCAGCTTTATATTGGCTCACATACTCCGAGATCCTATTTAAGTGAAGCTCATGCAGTACATTTTGCTTTTAGGGACCTCAAAACGAAAAGGTATTATCATGAGTACTACCGTAATAGCGTATTACCTATGGGGAAATTCGCAAAAATTCATTCAATGAGTGTAAATATAATGTGGATTATCTCCCCTCAGAAGGGTTAGGGGCTCCCTCTCATTTGTATTGCCACTCCTGGCAGTATTAGTGAGCAACAGCGGAAAACCCCGATGTTGGTATTTGATTGATACCATTGCTCGTGGTTACTGCTAGGATATTTCCATGAATATCGTCCATGGATATTATTGTTGCACCAATTAAAGTGCATTAAAATGTTTAATTGCAGTAAAAGAAATGATAAAGAAGAAGACAATTACTCCAATAAATTAGTAGTATCTAGTTTGTGATAAGAGTGAGGTGCTGGCCAGCCCAAGTACAATTTCAATCTGTTTTATTCAGTTTTATAAATATTATCATTATAACAACTTTTAGTTTTAGTGACTGGGACAACGTTTTATTGAATAATTTGACAAACCACAATGTAATAATACATTGGACTATGGGGTAGGTGCATACTATAGACCTAATGAAGTTCTAGGGAACGAAACATGTCGTCTTTTGATAACCAGTGATCGGACAAGGTAATTTTATTTCACTATGAATACTATTAAAAATGTGTTTAAAATACAAATGAATGCATTTGATATACATTTAAAATGCGACTAGGACACATTTAATATTAGATTTAAATAAATTCGGAGTTCAATTAAAATTTATCAAAATTGAATTTTTTTAACAACATTTTTGTATATTTCAATTAAAATAAATAGCATTTTAAAATTGCTTTAAAACATGATTAGTTGTATTGTAAAATACAATGGAAATGTAATTATTTGCATTTATAGAAATACAATTAATCACATTTTTATAAGGGTCGGTTTGGTGAATAGCTCGGAGATAGAAGTAAACAATGTAAACATGGGAATAAATATTCATAAAAGTTATATTTGATAAAAGCTGACTTACAGGTAGTTCAGCAGTATTGTTTCGTAGTAGTTGGAATTGTTTTAAATTCAATATAATGATTTGCTCAATAAGACCAATATTGTTGTTAAATTGGTAATACAGTTTATTTATACTATATTCCTTACCAAAGACATCTTTAAACAAACCCCAGCAACGTTACGAATATTTCTCTTTCAGTGCATAATTTTTATGTGAATGAACGGTCATATTAGCACGTTCATCTCTTGAGCCATGTATTTCGTTTCCATTCTGGTATTTACATAGTCATTAGCCCACAAAAGATTCTAAACGACTACTCTATTCCGTTATGAATGTTTTAATTGATTTGAATGTAATAAACGTATGCGTTAAATTTAATTTTGACAAAATTAAAATTCAATCGCTTTTTAAACCTAGAATTTTACTAAAATACAGCTGATAGAATTCATGAATAAAAGAAAATAGATTTTCCTCCACAATTTTTGGCTTCATATTATAATAGATTATTTTTAATCGCCATAAAAATATAACACTGTAAACTGTAACTTTTGTTCGTATTTATGTATTCGTCGTTAATACACACGTTACATACGTGTCAATTACAGACTATTATATCTGTCAAATAGTGATTCTCATAATTTTATGGATTAATCATTTGGACATTTTATCGACATTCGGAAAAATCTCATTTCAACATGTGTTCGATACTCTTATATTGTTATAACATTAATAAAACAATATTATGTAAAAGAATTACAATATGTTAATTTTGGCTCGATAGTGGTACCGATTTAATTAAAATTATTGTCTACCTCATTAGTTCATTTAAAATTTTAATTTGATTCAACTTTATTCATGATCATAAATTATTAGCCAGTATATTAGAGGGAGCAGTTATCGTTTTTTCACTGAAGGGCATGTTATACATAGGTAATTCGAAGTTATCTGACAGACCAGATTGTATTCAATACACTGATACAACCAGAGATTGTGTATTAATTATATAGTACAATATACATAGTACACTGTACTAGACAATGGACAAGGTTGTGTTACGTCTGGCATTATTGAATAACAGCTTTGGTCTCCAAGGTTACCAGGCTTAACTATTTCAATGGATGTTGCATTGCTATTAAACAACAGACTTAGGTAACAAAAGTTTATTTCAAAATGCATCCAACCTCAAACCAACAGGAAATGCAATTAACTAGGTACATTTTAATTGCATTTCCATAACACAAATACATTAAAAATATCTTTCGTGAAATGCATTCGAATAAATGCAATTATTAGACTTAATATTTTGAATAAACTTTTGTGGCATTTTGAATGCAATTATTTAGCATTGTTCGAAATATATTTATATTGAACTTTAAATTTATTGTGCGAAACGCATTTGCTTTAATGCAATATAAATGTGATTAAAATTCATCTTAAATGAATTTTTAAGACATTTAAACGCAATTATTAAGCAATGTTCAAAATTTATTTACATTTTGAATTGTTTTGCGACATGTCTAGTTGTAGTTTTAATGCGATTATATGCAGTTAAAATACATTTTAACACATTTTTATTATTTTAAAATGCAATAAAAATTCAGTTTTAGTCAATATTTTGTAAACTTTGTACGTCGGTATACAGTAAGACTATTTCAAAATTCCTTAAAAATACGATATAAAAATTGGTCAAAATAAATTTTTATAATTCATATTGTATAACCCCAGAACTGCAATATCATGAAAATATAGGTTAAATTACCTGTTCACGTTAGCAGTTCAAAGTTGAAATATCAATCGTGTTGACATGTTTCGGTTTCACTAAACTATTATCAAAACATACAGTACTAATGCAGATCCATATGGTCGTTGTCAAAAGTTGAAATTAGTTACACATACCCACACATGCACGGCACATTTAAACATGATAGGCCTATCACACACACACGTGTCATGACGGACACGGGTCTGCAATCCGTTGCCATGTTGTGGTGTGGTGGTTCCCATGAACACCACGGGAACGAGGATGTAGGTTTGCTACCATAAGGGGTATTGTAAGTAGATATAGGAAAAAAACTTTCAAATGCACGTATATAATAAATTGCATCAAATTCGGGTATTTTCCATTTTCGCAATAAACCCCATGGGAGTTTTTTGGCAAATTTGCCATCATATGGATGCTGTCATAAAATTAAATTAAACCCTGCCTAGTAAATGAACATACCAAATTTGATCAAGTTATGTCAACAAATATGTAAGATACAGAGTTTTGTTTATTTCTCTTAAAAATAAAATGGAAACCCTATTTTAGAATTTTCTTAGTCATTTGTTAAGTCAAACAAAAATTTCAAAATACTAAGTTGTTAGTTTTTCAAACTATTTTAAGTGGTGTAAGTAAAAATTTTTGAATTTTGAAAATTTAGGTCCGAAATTGCCAAAAAACCATTCCCTTAGGGCGATTCGCTCAAAATTTGGCAGATGACTTGTTGGCCAGTTAGAGAAAACCCGATTCAGGGGGGCAAAAACCTTCACAGTGATGTCTAGAACTTTTATTGGTCAATTAAAATGGGTTTCATTGATTTCAATTATACATAACAGATGATAGGTATGGGGTATTTTCCCCTTCACTAGACAAAAAGTCATTTTTTCACTTATTCTCATTGAGAAAATTTGTAATTACGTTTGTATCATAAAGATTTATAACCAAACCTGATGCTTCTGTTAATTTGATAACTTGATGCATTTGTAAAAAACTATAAGTTCTCCGCTTTGAATTATATATGTTGGCTCAAGATGCGTGTATCTACAATTAGAAAATTTACATATTATTACAATTTAATTCAGTTCCAACGAACAACGGTTCAGTTTGAAAACAATATACCACCATGAAGTACTGGAAAAGATACTGCTATTTAACACTAATTTCTTCATGTCAACACCACAACCGAGGATTCGATATTTTAAATCTGTTATTCCTTCCTATTCCCCTCCGTAGCAGGTAAATGCAGACGCCATTGAGAAAATTGATACTCGCAATCCAGCTGAGCTCAGGAGAGAGATCCTGTGTTTCATAAACTTTCCGTTTATTTTATTGAAAACTTGATGGATAGTCTTGCTCTTTAAAAAAAAAGATATAGAGAAATAATTCAAAAGTATTCTCTGGGAATAAATTGCCATTCAATTCTTATAAATAAGCTCCACCTTGAAACTTATTATACTAAAACGTTTATATAATTACTTTAAATTATATTTCGTTCAGTACTGTTTTGTTACATACTGTGCAAAATAGGTTTATTTGCTTCTTTAAGTTACAAGTAGTTTAAATTACATATAAATTGAGATTTTATGAAATTCATAGTATTTTTTATTTATAGTTTATTTTAGCGTTTAAGTTATTTATATCATGTGCTTTGATGAATTGGTGCAAAGAATATATTATTATGACATGATTTTAAAAATAATAACGTTGTAGTCTTGTTTTATACTCTAAAAATCAAGCACTGTTTGGACGAGCGAAAATTTTTCCAGCCAAGAAATTTTTATGTTGACATTTTTAGAGTAGAAAAAAATTATTCGAACTGGTTCCAGAATTGTCCCGTTTTCACACTTTAACCCTTAAAAGTTCCCGTGTTTTCTTTACTGAAATATTTTTTTTTCTTCTATATTAAACAAAAATTCGCTGGTAACATAAGTATAGAAAATTTTAATAAATTTAGCATTAGATCACTTACTTTTAAATTTAACTCTGTTTCAGTTACGCGCAAATTTCCAACACTAGAACTGCAAGTCAAATTAAGAAACCAATTGGAAAGGTTTTAAGAGCTTTGTGTGCTCTTTCGAGAAGGGCCTAATCAGCAGCTGAACAATCGAAACCAATCTCGTCACCTGCGTGGTTCTTACACTACCACATAGAGACTCAATTAACTAAACGAAATTTGTGTTTGGTTTGCTAAGAAGTTTATAGAATTCAACGTATAATCTAATAGTTTATGTATTTATTCAAGATTTATTAATTATAAAAGCCATTAACTAAGTAAAAGCAAATACAAAAATATATTGTGGTTTTTATTATTATATAATTAAGACCATTTTAAATACTTATACATTTTAATAGTTATCATTTTGAATGTTAAAACAATGATGTTAATTAATTCGCATCATACAAGATGCTCATTACGGTGTTACTGGAATACACAGAGAGTGAGATAATTGTCACATCTGAATTGAGTTTGAGTTTATTTAATAAGCATACTCTTAGCTTAGAAATACAGAAAATAAATATTAAAACAATAATTTGATTTTCTAAAAACCATAGTCCAAATAAATACTTGTTTTTCTCCACCCCAAATATTCTTGCAAATGATTTACAATTCTTGATTAAATCTTTTATTAAATTGGTAGCCTATATTGGTAATACATTAAAATCCTTTTTCATATTGTGTGTACAGTGCTTTAAGAAATTACTGTTTCCTGCTATATGTATGTTTTATAATTACTTCTAACAAATATTTCCTATAAATTTAACCAACGATTAAACAATACAATCTTGATAACTATTGAACCGATATGTTTCATGTATCAAAAGTGCAAGGTGCAGTAATGTACAAAACTTCCTTTCAATACAAGATCGTTATAAGGGTTGCGTTTTATAGCCCTTAAAAGTTTATAAAAATGCAATTCTTATTTAAAAACAAAATTCTTTCAGTACTTTTTAGTTTTTTAAAGTCACCTGGGAGACGTTTGCTGTTGCTTCATGAGTCACTCTTAGAATGCCGTATTTATAATCAAGGAGTTTCTGGTTTATTTATTTATTTATTTTTATGTTGGCAGCCCTGTCTTCACCACTTTTCTCGGTTCACATAGACTTTTGATCTGTGCGTGGATCGCATTATACAAAGTAAATAGGTGAAACGCTACAATACAAGGTGAATGCACTGTACAGACGTTTTTTATCCTGGTAAAAAGTTCCAAGCAAAACGCACATTTGACCCCTCAAAATCACTCACATGGTCCAGAAGTACAGGGACGTCCCATGACGTCCCCAACTCGTCCACAAGGAGATTTACGTTTAGGAATATAATTTATATATATTTAAAACTTTTGTGAAAGAAAACTATATATATTTAACTATATTTATTAATTTATATATATTTAAAACTCACTCAGTGAAAGAAAATACCAAACAATTATGAATTATAAAAATTATGTTTTCTATTATGGTTATTGAAGCTTAAATAAACTTAAATCCCAGTTAAAATTATATCAAGTAATTTTATAAATATTCATATACAAATTTTCAAGGATTAATTTATGATTAAATGTACGATACACAAGTTTCAAAAGTGATATGGTTTGGCGACCGTTTGAGCCAAGGATTAACAACAACGATTAACGAAGTTTTAAAGCCTAACTGCACACTTTAAATCCTTTGATCCCTCCTCTTATTTATAATTATTTGGACACAAAACTCATAAGCTTTGGAAATTTGCCATATGTAAAGTCTCACATTATTAAACCATAAAGCTTTGGTTAGGTTAGTAGGCCTATATATTGGTGATGTTTTACTTAAGCAAATATACTTTTGATTTGTGGGATACAAAAACAAATTGTCTTAGGCCTATACGGTTTTATTTTTTATGGAAAGGAGAAATAACGCTTTTAGCACACAGGTGGCCAACCTGTAGTGGGGGAATCATAAAATAATAAAGTGGACTACTCACTAAAAAGCTTCCCTATCACATTCGGACACTAGCCTGGGATCGATTATCATTACAACAGAACTATGCCTACTTTGGATTTCGCCCTTTAGTGCTCACTCAGATTCCAGACGTTAATTTTTACAAATATTTAGACAAACGCCCTGTCTAAATTGGTCTTCTTGGGTATTTGAGCTGAAGCTTAAAATTTATTAATATTCTTTCATGGTATTTTTTTTTTTTTTTTTTTTTTTTTTTTTTTTTACCATGGGGCCGTTATGTTACGTCAAATCAAGGTACTGTGTAAATCAAAGTTTATTTCAATTGAGACGTATGGTCATCCAATTTATGTAAATGAGCTGTCTCCAAAAAATATGTTTGATGAACCACTACATTGTACACATTTACTAGAATAAGGTGTCTTAAAACAACCTCTGTTTATTAATTAACATCCGTAACAATCCATTGCTGCCATTGAACCTAATGGCAAAATAAATGTATTTTATTCTTGATACTGATATAAACACAATATTTACTTGCCGCCATTGAAAAGTTAAGAGTTTTGACAACCCTTCAGAAAAAATATATATATATATAATCCCATATATAAGTAGGATTATAGCCAATGGAGGAGATATAAACTGTATTCCTATCGGAGGTGCTCGAAATCAGGATACCACCCGGGAGACGGGCTACGTACCCTCACGTCGTTGACCTACTTTGTCTAAGTTGTGTGATAATGTGTTATTTTAGGTTAGGTTATGTTAGGTTAGATTGGGTTAGGTAAGTTTGGGTTAGGTTAGGTTAGGTTGGGTTAGGAATTAGTAGTGTGTTTTGGTCACTTTTAAAACCGGCCACGTGCCCACCGAGCCACGTGACGCGGCAGCTGGCGCCAGCTGCCATGTCACATAGCTTCCGGTGGGGGTTAGAGGGTATATATGAGATGCTGTAGTTATATTTTATGCCATATAGGTTGGGGTGGAGATGGCGATAGTGTTGGCGTTAGGGTGAAGTGAATTTGCGCATAAAATTAAAATTAAAAGTTAGTTCAAAATTGAAATTCGTCGGTGTTGACGAAACTCTAACAGTTGAAGAAAAATTAAGAGTTAGTTTAAAATTGAAATTCAAACTTATAACTGGGATGTGGAAAATATGTCAAGGTCATCCAGAGTAAGTTTTTAAAAATTCTATCCAACTATCACCAGAAATAGTTTTTAAGTTGAAGTAGTTGGTGATAGCGGGATAATTGATTCGTGCCATGGGAGAGGTGTTTATCGTTTAAAAGTTGGCGATCGAATGAGAAGTGCCGCCTAGGGAGAGGGCTTATAAAATGGCAACCTTCCCCTACCACCCCTTCCCCCACTCCTTTAGATCAATAACCGGTCGCCGACTCTATGTGGTAAAACTGAACCAGACATGGCGGCCGCCATGGATAATTCTAACCTCAAACCTTAGCTCAGCTGAACAGAATAGAGAAGGATGAAGTAGGAATTGTGGTTAGAGAACTTATATAAGGAATAGTGGGGGTAAAATAAAAAAACTTGCTGAACACAGTCGATAGGTGTAACAAGTTCAAAATTGTTGAAGTGTAACATAGAATGCAAAATGTTGTAAATAACACTATCATCAACATTAACCTGCGAAGTCTTTGAAGAGTATAATGGGTTAAAACTGTACTTCTTCCTAACTCTATTTAAATTAGTTCTACACTTTGAAATTGAAGGTTTAGAAGTATTCCGTAATATGTGTTGTGTTCGCAAAAGCTTTAACTTTAAACATTGTGCAACCATCATAACTGATGTGTTACATTTAGAAGTTAAAAGAAGACTGAGATATAAAATGAAGTGTAAAAGAAATTGAAACAGAACACTATAGTAGTAATATTTGAGGTTAGAATTAACTAGACTCATTTAATAAAGTGGCTAGGAAGCCACATGCTGATGAATGGTAAATTGCATGTTAGAAGTAACGAAGTAGTCATAAAGTAAAACTAATGAGAGGTGATGACTGTGTGGATGCAAGGCAATGAATGTTCGCGGCGCGATAAACTATCCCCCTTTTATAGAGGCAGTAATAACCCAAGCCAAATGCCGGCAGATGCCGACCAACTACCTGGTTTTATAGCGGCAATTACTCCGGGCAGCTGCCGGACAAATGGTAAGAGAAGTAGGGGGTTTTGGGGCAATGACCGGAAAGGTCAATGACCCCCCCCCTCCCCCCCCCCCCCCCAAAAAAATGGAGCACCCCCCCCCGAAAAAATGGAGCACCCCCCCCCTCCCCCCCCGAAAAAATGGAGCACCCCCCCCTTCCCCCACTCCTTCCCCCACTCCTCCAGGTCAATGGCCGGTCACCACCGGTTGTTGACTTTATGTGGTGAAACCAGACTAAATAAGGCAGCTGCCATGGATAATTCTAACCTCAAACCTGCTGCGCATGCAACGAGTTCTCCGGATCGGAATGAGTCTATGCTATGCGCATGCGCCTAGTCCTGTATTACTCACTTTAGCGCTACTGCACATGGATAATTCTAACCTCAAACCTTGGTTTTTTGTTGTTGCGCATGCGCCGCTCCCCACTCCTTTACCTTCCTTTTACACCGCTGTGAACTGGACTGGATTGAACACTGTACTGGAGTGAAACAACTTCCCCCACTCCTTGAAAACCCGAGGAGCGATAGGAGCTATATCTTTGCTTCAGTCGCCAACAAACTTTCATAGCGAAAGGTTGTTGGCGACTCAGCAAGAGGTTTCAAATATATAGTAGGCCTATATATATTTGAACTTCTTCTACTATGTTGCGTTTTTTAATGCAATGTGGTATGTGTGTGTGTTTAGTTTTAAGGTGTATTTAATTTAAGAAATAATTTGCGCATTGCGATGTTAGTTATAAGTTGGGTTTAGCATTAAGGTGTATTAATTTTTAAGAGGTATTTAGCATTAAGGTGTATTAATTTTAAGAATAATGATGGTATTTGGTTGTGTTGAATTATTTGGTTTTTAATAATGATGTGTTGGTACTAATAATTTATGTTTGTTTTGTGCATTTGTTTTGCCTTACAGCTAGATGTTAGGGGGTAGATTAACTGTAAATTCAGAAGTTCAGTTGAACTTCATTTAAAATGGGTGGGACATCCGCAAGCCGGACTTTTTTTTGCATTTTGTTTAGGAATATGATGGGTGGGATTAGTTTGGGTGGGGTTAGAGTTGCGTTTCTGCATTAGGTGTTCCAGTTTCCCTTGGAATTCATGGTTACGGTAGACCCGGACCGGACCGTTACGGTAGACCCGGACGGTCCAAACAAAATTGCGTCGATGTCCCTTGCAGAACGTAACTAGTGGGTTGGGAGTGGGAACCGTTAGGCAAACAGGGTGGTGGGAACAGTATTACTGTTCCCATCACCTTGGATCATTATAAATCTTGAATGACCTTGACCCATTTTGGAAGGGTCAATGACCCCCCCCTCCCCCCCCGAAAAAATGGAGCCCCCCCCGAAAAAAATGGAGCCCCCCCCCTCCTTTCCCCCACTCCTACCCCCACTCCTTCCCCCACTACTCCGGGTGAATGACCGGTCATGACCTGAAAAATTAAAATGGCTATAACTTGATAACGGATTGACGGATTTGGACAAGCGATACATCATTGAAAAGGTCTATGTAAGACAAACATTTTGGTAAAAGAAGAATGTGGTTATCTTATTTTAGTCAAAAGTTATGCGAATTATTTAAAATAAATACCTTCTCTTTCCCCTTTTCTCCCACCTCCCAGGTCAATAATCAGTCTCGGCCAGCTGCTACCCCTCTCATTTGCATATTGTTATAAAAGACGCACCGACTGCGGCTAACATTTCATTCTGATTCCAGACGTTACGCTGCGAACTTGGAGCCACAACCATGTCATCTCTGCCAACTACAACTTCTACTTCAACTTCTACTTCTACTTCAACTTCTACTACGGCTGTTACTGCACCTAAGAAAACTCTTCGTCTGAAAAATCCTCCTGACTGGTACAAGAAGCAACTTGGATCCCAACCTTCAACTTCTGGCACTATTCTTCCGCCTACCAAGACTTCTAAACTTCGAAGCATTTTTTCACCGCCTTCGCCTTCTACTTCGCTTTCAAACGACTCTACACCGCCATCAACCATCATGCCGCCTCCACAGAAGCCAGCTCCCCGTCCTAATACCCCTTCATTTGAAATTTTGCTTCATCGTCTTAGTACACCTGTCATTCCACTGTCACCATTGCCTCCTACCCCACCACTTACTATGCCTGAAGACCACACCTATCATAAAACTAAATCCACTAAGCCTACTCCCAAACCTGCTCCTAAGCCTGCTCCTTCACAGCAATTTCAATTATTACAAGAAGAGCGTCGTAGGGCATTTAGCCGTCCCACTACTTGCCCTGAAGTGCTCACCAGGGGAATTAAGAAAGGATCAGCTTGTGGGAGGAAATGTGTTAAAAACGAAAGTTTTTGCCGTGTACATGTCGTGAAACATCTTTCTGGACCACAACTGACAGAAACCCCCACCGTTGAAGACGATCCTGAAATAATATCCGTCAGAGGAGAGAGGCTTAAGAAAGGTTTGAAATATTTTTTTCTAAGTGTTGTTGACCACCAACACATTTTGACAAAATGTAACGGCTTAAAATATAAAATTAGAGTTTGTGAGAATTTGTGTAAAGAGAAGAGATTTAACAATTTAGATTCTCAAGACTTTTTCCTCAGGGATAAAAAGGATCGTATTACAAGGTGGGGGCGTAAACAGTAAATTCACTTAGTTTTTTCCAAATTGTTGCTTAAAAAAATAATGGGGGAGAAACACAATGCGTTATAGCGTTGTGTTTCTCCCCCATTATTTTTTAACACTCTAAGTCTCGTGACCTACTAACCTACTTCCATCCAAGTAGTAAGAAAAGTACTTCCCCCCACTCCTTTGGGTCGATGACTGGTCACGGTCAGCTCCTACCCCTCATTTGCATACTATTATAAAAGCGGAGCGAGCGTTGGTCACCCCTTCATTTTTCTTTTACACGCCGCTCTTGTCGTTTCGTCTCTGCTGTTTACAATATTTCTTGCTTCAAAATGCCTCCTCATCTGAATGAAAATTTCAATTTTTCCGAAATTTCTGATGTTTTTGAAGAATCTGAAGACACTTTAAGTAATGACAGTGAAAGTGAAGATGATGAGGACGATGATGATTATACTGTTGAACTTAGTGAAGAACGTAAAGTCATAGCAATTGATCCACAATTTCCATTTGATACAATAGAAAAGTTTATGGCTGAAGCTAATAAATGGTTGGACTCAGGATGTTATGTACGAATTGACTCTTTTATATTGTATGGTGATAGTCATTCTTTCCTTGTCACACCAAATGACAGAGACCGCATGTTGCAGTGGGCACAATCTATGATGGAGTGCTATGAACAAGGTGTGGACACTGGCGGCTATTTTCTTGCACAACTAGTGTAATAACAAAATTACCCTTCCCCCACCCTACACCCTATCCCTTTCAAATCCTATAAAGAAGGGGGAAAGGAGTGGGGATTATAAAATGGTGGGGGAATGTGTATAAATGCAGGTTGTTTGAAGAGACTTTTATTATTGTGGCTTTAGCAGAAACAACATGGAGTTTAAATCTTCAGCAAAAATAAGGAACAACATAATAAAGAGAGAAATTCGCAAGAAAGAAAAGATTGAACTTATAAAATTACAACTTATAATTCCTTCCATTGAAATTGGATGTAGCAAAATGAAGACTTTGGTGAAAACTAACGAATATTTGTTACAATTGCTAAAAACAATCGAAGAGTTGAAGAGCAAGAATGGACATTCTACATAGTAAAATTTGAACATTTTAATATAAATAAGTAAACCCAAAAAAGTAGATGTAGAATAGAGAGCGAGGAATAGATCACTTTGTGGTAATGGACTAACATGCCACTTAGTGCTCTATTCCTCGTTCTCGCGTTAAATTGGATTACCTTGACCTATTTGTTCGACTGTTAGAATTTGGTTAACACTGTTGAATTTCAGTTTTGAACTAACGTTTATTTTTGTTCAACTGTAAGAGTTTTTTTTTAATACTGTCGAATTTTAGTTTTGAACTAACTTTTAATTTATGCGAATTTTTAGTTCAACTTTAGTTAATTTATGCACAAATTTAGTTTAACCAAGTGTCTGTGCTGTAGCCATTTCCACCTAAAAGTAACTACAATTAGTTGGGTGGGGGAAAGTTCGTTAAAGCTTGAATATAAAGAAGTATATACTAAAACTCCAATGGGAATAAAGAACACGAATGAACAATTAGTTTGTAGAAGGTTAATATTTTTGTTCAAAATGTTTGATTTCCTTGGATAGTGAAGAAGATGAAATAGTGGTGGGGGAACCGTTATAAAAGGAGGAACATGAGAGCCCATTTCATTTCTTGGTGAAATTTCGAAGAGTAAACATCTCAACATGTATTGTTGCGATAAATGTTCGGAATCGTTTCACGATGAAATTCTATTAGACTGTCATAAAGAACTAATTCACAACAACCCAGAAGAAAAACAAGAACAAGAACAAGAACAAGAACAAGAACAAGAACAACAAGAACAACAAGAACAACAAGAAGAACAAGAAGAACAAGATGAAATAACTGCAACATCTTCAACTACTTTACCGAATCTACAAGTATTTGCATTACCCGGTAAAGTAGTAATGCATCATAAGATTCAAAATGAAAACTTGAAGCTAGAAGAATTTATTAGAGAAGCAAAACCAATCGTAAGTAAAACTTTAAAAGAAGAATTGAAAAGATTGAACTTTCTTAAATTTGGTTTACTACTAGAAGCTATGTTTATAAATGTACAAGAAGAATTATCACCAAGAGGATTCATAACAAAAAACCGAACCATTATGGAAAGTTCAAACATTGATTCAATAGTAGAAAACTGTATAGAAGAAATATTAACAAAAATTCAGGAACACGAAGGAAGAGGATCCGGATGGAGTCTTACAAGTATTGAAGTATTAGATATAAGAGTTCATAAACATGGATATGGACTAATGGGATCTAGTTACATTCCTTTGCCCAAAAGAATTAAGGATACAAGATCATGTATTAATGTGAAAAATCAAGATAATGAATGTTTTAGATATGCGATGATATCTAAGTTTGTACCAAATCATTTCGATAAACCTAACCAACACTATGAAAATCAAAAACATAGGTACAATTTTCAAGGAATTACTTACCCTGTATCACTGAAAGATATATCAAAATTTGAGAAGAAAAATCCTGGTACATCTATCAATGTTTTTGCATTAGATAGTTCAAACAAAGTGTATCCTTTACGTGTTGTAAAAGAAGAGCTACCAGATCATACGGATTTACTACTACTAACGCGAGGAGATGTGTCTCACTATGTGTACATAAAGAAATTCGACTCTCTTGTTAACAAGCAGCTTTCTAAAGCTCGACACAGAAAGATAATTTGCAAGAGATGTTTTAATTTTCAACGAGAAGGAAGACAAGGAAGAGAATGGTTACAAGAGCACAAAAGGCTATGTAACAATAATTATGAAGCAAAGATTAATTTACCTTCGGAAAACAGAGCATTTGTTACATTTCAAAAAGTTCATCATCAATACCGTATCCCTATAGTTGTATATGCGGACTTTGAATCAACACTAATTCCTATAGAAGATGAAAATTGTGAAGCTAGAAAAAGTGTCAAATATCAAATGCACAAACCAAATAGTTTTTGTTTAATGGTTAAATCAACATTATCAGAAGAACATTTAAACAGATATGGATTAACTTCAGAACCTCTAGTATATCGTGGTGAAAATGTAGAAAAAATATTTCTTGATCACTTATATTCAATAGCTGGAAATGCACAAAGATTATATACAAATATTGTACCAATGAAACCGATGGAGGAAGAAGAAGAAATTCAACATGAAAATGCAACTCGATGTTTCTTATGCAAAAATGATTTTACTATTGAGAATTATAAAGTTAAAGATCACGATCACCTCACAGGTTATTACAGGGGTGCTGCTTGTAATAAATGCAACTTGAGCTATCGTTTACCACTATTTATTCCTGTGGTTCTGCATAACCTCAGTGGGTACGATGCTCATTTTATAATACCTGAACTAGGAAGAGACGACGGTAAAATCGATGTGTTAGCTGAAACTTCAGAGAAGTTCATAAGTTTTTCCAAAGAAGTTGGAAACATGAAACTAAGATTCTTGGACTCCTACAGATTTATGCCGTCGAGTTTGTCCAAACTTTCAGAAAATTTAAGGAAACAAGATTTCATCGAAACAAAGAAGATTGTAAATAATGACAAACTGGATTTGGTACTTCGGAAAGGTGTGTTTCCATATGATTACATAGACAGTTTAGAAAGATTTAATCAAACATCACTTCCGGCTAAAGAAGAATTCAAAAGTAAACTTTATGACATGGACATATCTCAAGAGGACTATGATCATGCATGTAAAGTATGGAACGATTTAGGATTTAGAACATTGGGAGAATATTCAGATTTTTATGTTAAATTGGATGTAACTTTACTATGTGATATAATGGAAGAATTTAGAAATACATGTTTTGCAGCATATGGATTGGACCCTCTTCATTCGTACACTTCACCTGGATTAGCATGGCAAGCTATGTTGAAAGAAACAAATTGTAAAATACAACTTCATACTGATATAGATATGGTTATGATGTTAGAGTCAGGAGTTCGAGGGGGATTGACGCAAAGCGTTACACGACAATTCAAGGCGAACAACAAGTATCTGCCCGATTATGATGCATCAAAACCAACAACATTCCTGGGTTATTTTGATGCAAATAACTTATACGGATGGGCAATGTCGAATCCCCTTCCATATGATAATTTTAAATGGATAGATCCAGAATCGATTGGAAACATAATGGATATACCGAAGCATGGTGAAACTGGTTACATTTTTGATGTTAATTTTGAATATCCTGAACATCTTCATGATCAACATTATGATTTACCACTTCTTCCGAAGACTGAAATTTCCCCTACTGGAAGATGGCCAAAATTAATGATGACTTTAACCGACAAGTCTCGATATGTTGGACACTACTGGATGATACAACAAGCTTTAGACTTAGGATTGAGAATTACAAAAATTAATCGAGTACTACAATTTTCTCAATCTTGTTGGTTAAAACCTTACATCGACAACAACACAAGAAGAAGAGCCACCGCTACATCAAGTTTTCAAAAAGATTTTTTCAAATTAATGAATAACGCAATATTTGGCAAGACTTTGGAAAACAAAAGGAAACATAAGGATATCAAATTGGTAACTGATCCAGTAAAATTACAGAAATTGGTGCAACAACCAAACTTTGGTTCATCTATAATTATTAATGAAAATCTAGTTGTTATTTCCATGAACAAGAAGTCAGTTACAATGGATCGTCCTTTGTATCTTGGAATGTCAATCTTGGATATTTCAAAAACACATATGTACGAGTTTTATTATAAGAAGATGGTTAACTATTATGGAAGAGAGAACATTGGTATTGCATATATGGACACGGATGCACTAATTTACTGGATTAAAACAAATGACATGTATGAAGATCTACGTACCTTTATATATAAAGATGATTTCGACTTTTCCGATTATCCTAAGGATCATCCAAATTACGACTATGACAGAAATAAGAAAGTATTGGGAAAATTTAAAGATGAAACAAATGGTGTGCCGATGATGGAAATTGTAGCATTAATGTCCAAACTGTATTCATTTCAACTGTACATAAACGAGAGGAACGAACATCAAGTCACGAAGAAGGCCAAAGGAATAAAAACTTCTTTCCTGAAGAAGAACGTACAGTTTGAACATTATAAAAGATGTTTGTTTGAAAATGTTGAAACAACTGCAACGTTCAACACTATTAGAAGTTATAATCATCAACTATTTAGTGTCAAACAAACAAAGTGGGCATTAAGCTACAAAGATGACAAGCGCCATATTTTAGAAGATAAAATTAATACTTTACCATTCGGCCACTACTCTCTAAACCCTATCGACCAGTAAACCTATTCTTCGTCCTCTACCTTCTTCCTTTTTCCTTTCCGTAAAGAAGAGGGGACATGGCAAGCCCAATGCCATGTTCCCTCTTTTTTACACTAATATGAAATGGCCTTGACCTATATTCAAACTATATAAATGAGAATAAACTATTCTATGGATCAGTATTTTTACATGCGGTGTACAAGCAACATCTGAAGATGGAAAGTGTGAAGGACAAGATTGTAAATGAACTACATAAACCAGCAAGAAGAAGATTTCCAAGAAGAAGTACAATCATTAAAGGGATGAATGATCTTTATCAAGCTGATCTCATTGAAATGATACCGCACAGTAAATTAAACAAAGGATTTAAATATATTTTAACAATTATAGACTGTTTTACTAAAATAGCTGACGCTTTACCATTGAAGGATAAGACTGGTAAAAGTGTTACAAAAGCTATGGAAACCACAATACAAAGAAATAAATTTAAAATTAAACATCTACAGACCGATGATGGAAAAGAATATTTTAATAAAGACTTTAGAGCTTTGATGAAGAAATATCAAATAAATCATTATTCTACAAATTCTGAAGTTAAAGCTTCAATAATTGAAAGATTCAATAGAACATTGAAAGGTGCGATGTATAAACAATTTTCAAAACGAGGATCATATGTGTGGTATGACATATTACCACAACTTATAAAACAGTATAACAACAAATATCATCGTACCATTGGAATGAAACCTATCCAGGTAAACAGTGCTAATGCGAAAATTGTATTACAACGCATTAAAAATAATACAACACCGAAATTAGAAAAATTGCAACCAAAGAAGTTCAAGGTCAACGATAAAGTTCGTATAAGCAAATACAAAGGTGTATTTAGTAAAAGATATCTACCAAATTGGACTAATGAAGTATTTACAATTTATAAAGTGCAACCAACTATACCTGAAACCTATTTATTAAAGGATAACAAGGGTGAATTACTTCAAGGTGGATTCTACGGACACGAATTGTTGAAATCAACAGTTGGTGATGTATATCTTGTCGAGAAGATTTTACAAAGGAAAAAGGATATGGTTAAAGTCCGGTGGTAAGGGTTTGATAAAAGTGAAGACTCTTGGATTCCTTCAAAAGACTTAGTATAGTTGTTTAATAGCTCATTGTGTGTTTAACCTTTATACAAGATGGAGATTGTACAACAAAAAGATCGATTTAATATCAATAACATTGATGAATTGACAGTTGACAATGATAAGTTAAATCATGGAAACATGGTGAATTACTACCAAATACGATAAGATGTCTAATAACTGGTCCTTCAAATTGTGGAAAAACTAATGTTGTTTTTAACCTTATAACTAATCCTAAAGGATTGCGTTTTAACAATATATACATTTTTTCAAAATCATTGCAACAACCAAAATATCAATTATTGGATAAAGTACTTGCAAGTGTACCTGAAGTAAATTTTTACAAGTTTAATGCCAGTGAAACAATTATGCAACCAAATGAAGCAAAACCATTTTCTATTTTTATATTTGACGATGTTTCTTGTGAAAATCATGACACAATAAGGAATTATTTTGCTATGGGAAGACATCATAATATTGATAGCATTTACATTGGTCAAACATACAGTAAAATTCCAAAACAACTTATAAGAGACAATGCAAATATGTTGATCATCTTCAAGCAAGATGAAACAAATTTAAAGCATATATATAATGATCATGTAAATGCGGATATGCCATTTGAAAAATTTAAAGAGATGTGTGGCAAAGCATGGAATGAGAAATATAGCTTTCTCGTTATTATGAAGGAAGAAGATATTAAAAATGGTAGATATCGTATAGGGTTGGATAAATTTGTATTTATGCGTTGAACTACCGATGCTACATCTAGTTACACGTTGAACTTCACAGTGTAAACATGGTGAATCAAGAAAAACTATTGAAAGAAATAAAATCACTCAGTGATTCTATTAGGATGAAGAATCGTGCATTGAGGATGGGTTTAAGTGAAAGAGAAGAATTTCTAGAGACTACATTTAAACCTATTACGGAACCTTTAAAACAGATATCAGAAACTATTGGTAAACCTCGTTATGAAGGAGATGTTTTACTACCAGTTTCTAAACAAGAAGTACAAGCATTAAAAAAAGAAGAAGATGATGATTCATACACAAGTGCTAGTGAGCAAGAAGAAGCAAAAGAAGAAGAAGAACCAATTGTTGAAAAGGGAGAAGAACAGCCAATACCTGAAGCTGAACAATCTATTCCAAATTTAACTCAATTGAGTAGCGATATATTACAACATGGACCTCTTGGAAGAAAATATATAATGAAAATGCTACATGACATGAAATCAAACCCGAATTTGAGTAGATCACACATATACGGAGCAAGAATTGATGGGAATGAATTAAAGACTGGTGATTCAAAGCTTGAAATAACTCAAGACGATTACATAATTATTGGTGAGCATAGATAGATATAAAGGAACAAAAGGATTATATGAATTAATTTTTAAAAATATACCACTAAGATATTCATCCAAAGATTTAAGTGTTTTTAAAGAGATTTTACAAAATACTAACGCTCATAAGAGAAACTACTTAAAGGATGCCATGATTAATCGTTCACGTGCAACAAAATATAACATTGTTATAAAAAAGTTGTTTCCTCCACGAAAATTGCCCACATTACGTACTGCTCCAGCGGTGAGACAACCACTGAAAAGAAAATCTTTATCACTTATGGATTTATCACTTCTTGAACAACATGGTAAAAAGAGTAAAGGAGATACTTCAACCTCTGGTAAAGGATTGATGAAAAATCTATACAATACAAATGTGATTTACTACAACGACATCAATAAATTGGTTGACCGAATGAGACTATTGCATGAAGCCATGGAAGCCGGTCATACGGGTTTGAATAATGAATGGGTGGCTCTAGTTGATGAACTTAGGAATCGTGGTATAGTTGTATAATTGTCCGCGGATATAAAAGAGTTGCAAGCGTAAGACGTATCAGTTCTAACATGAGCGTCGACAAGTTCGGACGGTACTCCGCGTTAGGAGTGCAAGTTGGAGAAGACAGAAAAAGAAGTGGATTACCGCAAACACCTGAAGGTGACTATAGCATAAGTAATAAACGTTTAAAACTAGTTAAAGATCCAGAAGAAGATACTGATGGAGCAAATTTGAAGACAGTAAAAGAAGCTACTTCAACATCATTGAAATTACATAAGAATACTTACGATGTTAAATCACATAGAATAATTAATGTTGGTAAACCAACTGAAGGTTCTGATGCAATTACTAAAGAGTACTTATCATCTGAACTTTCAAATACTTTAAAATTGCAATGGGGTAATAACTTAAAAGATGGACAAACGTATGATGCTGGAAATTATAGAATAACCAACGTGGGGAATCCCAAAAATGATAAAGATTCAGTTAATAAAGAATATTTACATTCTATAATACCGGAAAAAACTGAACATGGATTTTCTTTTTATAAATTTATTATAAATGACATTGGATACCCAAAGGAAGACGGTGATGCTGTAAACCTAAAATACATCAAGGACAACTGCATTTTACAAGATGTTAATGGAATTGATTGTCATGGTAAAACATTGACAAATGTAAAGTTTGGTTCTCAACCAAAAGATGCTGTTACTATGGAACAATTATCTAAAGAATTAAAAAAAGGAAACATCAAATTTTGTAAAACATGAAGATGGCGTGTTAAAGCGGGGAGATAAATTTATACATGGAAATAAAAAGTTTGATTTAATGCAAGGAAAAATGATGAATGGGATGCAGGACATAAAACAATAACAAATGGAAGATTTGGTATAAAAGATTCAGATGTACCTCTTATAATACAAACATTAATTGCAAGTGGTGGTAGATTAGGTACATACGATGGTCGTAATAGAAGAATAAAAAATATTTATCCTGGTTATGAAGAAGATGATTGTGTTACATTGAAACAAACAATAACTTGGGATAAACACTTTGGGACCAAATATGATGCAAAGATGAAGAAAATAATTAATATTTTACCAGGTGAAGATTCAAATGATGCTGCTACTATTGGACAAGTCATAACAACATCAAAAAGTGATTCAACCGCATATACTTGTAATGATAAACGTATTATGCAGTTACAAGATCCTCAACATCCGAAAGATGCTGTAACTTTAGATTGTTTAATAAGAATAGTGGGTAATTTACTTTTTGATACCCACAATCATATAGCTAGTACAACGAGTCATGTGATGATTCAACCCGATGAACGAGAAGCTTGGATTAAAAATAGAATTATAAATCAGTATATAATTAATTTGAATAACTAAGTCTTTAAATATAAAAGATTTTGCACAAGTTATTCATTTGTGTAAAGTATCTCGTGGAGTAAACACGCCAGTTATATAAGACAACATAATGAAGACCGTATCGCTCAGTCATCGTCAAGACAGCGGCAAGAGAGGACGTGGTATAACATCAGCTGCATTATCCCTGCTTAGACGGATTCCAGTTGGTGCTGTTGTAAATCGAACAATAGACGCTTTACCATACGAATTACATCTGCCCGGAGGTTATCAATATTGTGGACCTGGAACTAAGTTGGCAAAGCGTTTAGCAAGAGGAGATCCTGGAATTAATAAATTAGATCAAGCTTGCAAGGAACACGATATAGCATATTCAA
Organism: Neoaliturus tenellus; assembly: GCA_030545055.2. Classification (NCBI taxonomy): domain Eukaryota; kingdom Metazoa; phylum Arthropoda; class Insecta; order Hemiptera; family Cicadellidae; genus Neoaliturus; species Neoaliturus tenellus. The sequence goes on along the minus strand of CM061535.1, from coordinate 5,791,541 downwards.
AGTATAAAGATTCAACAAATAGATCAATAGCAGATAAAATTCTAGCGGAAAAAGCTTGGCAAAGAGTAAAATCAAGTGACGCAAGTATTGCAGAAAAAGCATCGGCTTGGGCAGTAACTACAGCCATGAAGACGAAAGCAAAGTTAGGTGGTGGAAAACGTCGCAGAGGAAGACCTGCAAAGAAAGGCGCTCCCAAAAGAGGTGGAAACATTAAAAAAGGACGTCGTAGAACTCATAAGGCAAATGTAAAGAAGACTTCTGTTTGGCAAATGGTAAAAAACGGAGCAGGTTTATACCTAAGACCATACCGTGTGTACTAAATAAGAAGAGTCAATTGATAATTCCAAATAAAGCCTTAACAAATCATCAGTTAAATGATTATGTGAAATGTTTGAAAATACCATTCTTTCGAGGAGTTTTTATGAAAGATGCATTACCAACTAAAATATGGAAAAATGAAACTGGAATAGTAAATTTGGATTCCACCTATGGTCCAGGTACTCATTGGGTATGCTATAAAAAGCTTGGACAAACCGTTTACTACTTTGACAGTTTTGGCAATCTACCACCGCCAAAAGAACTTCAACATTATTTTCGAAACTCAAAAAACATTTTTTACAATTACAAAAAAGAACAACCTAACAATACTGAAATATGTGGGCATTTATGTTTTGAGTTTCTAGCGAAAAGTGTCAGTCAGCTTTAAGATGTCATCGTATACAGTGTCATTGAGTGGAAATTCATCCACATTGAAAAGTACGCTGTTCCCAGCATTGCGTCTATCCAAGGAACGATTATGGGAAGCGGCATTACTTGATTTGACTACCTACAACTCAATTCCCAATGTTACGGAAGGGAAGAATAATTTACTACATTATTATGAAACTAAGGATGCTGCAGGAAAATACTCAGAATTGAAAATAATTAAATTTCCTACTGGAGCTTATGAAATTGATGATATAAACCAATTATTACAGAAACAACTCGGAGAAGACAATATTACCGTTAAAGGAAACAATAATACTTTAAAAGCAGAAATAACTTCAAAATATTATATTGATGTCAGCTTGGAACAGTCGATTGGCAGTTTACTTGGATTTACAGATACAAAAAAGAAAATCTTAACTCCTGGAACTACTCATTCAGGTGATTCAACTGTAACAATATTGAAAGTAAATAGTATCGATGTCACGTGCAACATTATACACGGATCGTATAGAGATGGAGTTAATCAACATATTTTACATACATTTTATCCAACAGTGGCTCCCGGTTTTAAAATTGTTGAGAAGCCACAAAACTTGATATACCTACCGTTAAACACCAGTTTCATTTCAGACATCGTACTGAACATATTGGATCAAGACGGTCATAGTGTTGACTTTAGAGGAGAAACAATTACTATACGGATACACATCAGAGCAGCAACATAAAAGTCAACATGGGATTATCATTTAAACCGCAACGGAAGAGTCGGGAGCTCAGTAGCTCCTCAACATTGGAAGAGTTAACATCGGACAACATTCGTTTTCTACAGAAGATTGGATTGAAACTTAACAGCGATGGATATCCTGGATATATCTCAAGGACCAACGTTCGACGAAACACTATGGGAGAAGGAATATCACACGCACAACCCTTACACTTCATCAAAATTAAACAATAACGATGAAATAAGGATCCCCATTCAACAACAAGATATTTACACTTTACCGTGTGAAAGTTACTTGTACATCGAAGGACGGGTATTAAAATTGGATGGAAAAACTGCTTCAACAGTTCCTTTTATAAATAACCCGATGGCATATCTTTTTGATGAAATAAGATATGAAATATCAGGGGTGACGGTTGATTCAACAAAAAAGGTTGGTTTAACAACGACATTGAAAGGATTAACATCATTAACACCGCATGAGAAGAATTCAATAGTCACCGCCGATGGGTTGCCCCCGATAAAGACACTATAACACCAGCTTCCAACGGTCACTTTGATTTTCATGTACCTTTACGATTGCTTTTGGGATTCGCTGAAGATTACAAACGGGTAATAATAAATGTCAAACAAGAATTAGTATTACTCAGATCTTCAACTAATAAGGACTTGATACTTGCAGACCCTGCAACTACGGAAGATAAACTGGAATGGCAACTACAGTTGGATAAAGTTGTTTGGAGAGTACCTCATGTAAGATTGGCTGATGAACATAGAATCCTATTATTGAGAAAGTTGAAATCTGACCGTGATATTGTGATGCCATTCCGAAGTTGGGAATTTCATGAATACCCTACACTACCTCAGACAGAACGACAAACATGGACCGTCAAGACATCAACTTACTTGGAACGAGCAAGGTACATAATACTCGGTTTTCAAACTAAGCGAAAAGATGTTATCACTGCAAATGCTGGTCAATTTGATCACTGTAAAATAAAGAATTGTAAAGTTTTCCTAAACTCTCAATTCTTTCCCTATGACAATTTGAATGTCATGTTCAGCAAAAAACGTTTTTCTATTTTATACGATATGTATGCAAGATTTCAATCGTCATATTATGGAAAGACTAATACACCACTATTATCACCTGACCAGTATTATTCCAAGGCTCCAATAATTGTAATCGATTGTTCAAAACAAAATGAATCGGTAAAATCATCAAGTGTGGATATAAAAATTGAAATGGAATTTGAAGAACCAGTAGCGGATGGAACTTCGGCATACTGTCTAATTCTACATGATAAAATAGTTACTTACACACCGCTGACCGGAATTGTGAAGAATGTACTTTAAGAAGAATTGTACAACAACTGCAAATTTTTGAGGTTAGAATTATCTGCTTTAATTTTTGAGGTTAGAATTTCATTTGTGAAAGACAAGTTGAAAACAAACAATTATGTAATTGTATAAATTTCAAGGATTTTACGAAAAATATAAAAGCGAGAAAATAATTAGTAGAAACTTCATTCTATCTTCAACCGTCGTATGGGAAACATCATTCGCAAGATGAATTCTACTAACGGAGAAGAAAATACACCTCTAATGGATGATAATAGTTCAGATATAGAAAAACAAGTTGAACGAGAAATGGACGAGTTCCTAAAATTCAACAAACATAAGAAGAGAGAAGAAGAAAAAGCTGAAAAAGAAGTAAAAAGGAAGAAGGTTGAAGTTAACATTACAACCAATATTTTAACAGAAGTATTTCTTCGGATTATCTACCCAATTTCTTCATGCATGACAAAAGGTATATCAGTTGGAATTTTAAAATCAATGGATTATTCACCAATAGTAGTGGGGAATGGGGGCTTTTGGAACAGTTCAAGGTCACCTGAGGGATGACGTAATCGATGACGTCATCGAGGTCAATGACCTCATCGATGACGTCATCGATTGCATCATCGATGACGTCATCACCAATGACGTCACATCCATGACGTCACACCCATGACGTCACAGAAATGATGCGCCGATGACGTCATCACCCCTTACGTCACCAAGATGACGTCATTGATGTCACAAAAGGTCAAGGTCATGCTGAAACCTAAAATTTTTCGGCACTTTTGCTGTTTCTCGCACTACGCTCCGAGTTTTAGTCACAGTTACCATGACCTTGACGACTTGGAGCGACTTTGCGATGAGAAACAGCAAAAGTGCCGAGGAAATTTGAAGTTTGCAACGTGACTCTGCCTAAACCGTCATGTGACACCGCTCGGGTGACCTTGAACTGACCCAGAAGCCCCCATTCGACCATTACTGCAACCGCGATGCGTACCCTACGACAGACACCGAGCGACCGACTGTCCGGCCCCGCGCACTCTAGGTATATGGGAAGTGGTGGGGGAAATTGTGATGACCTCGGGAAACTTGAAAATGTCAAGCCGGGTAGCACCGTTTTGGTGCTACCTTAAAGTTACATGCTAAAGTGTGATGACCTTGAGTAAAAACAGAAATACTACAAGTTGATACCGTCCCAGAGTTAAAGTGTGGTGACATTGAGTCAAAACACTGAAATACTATAAGTTAAAATCATCCCAGAGTTAAAGTGTGATGACCTTGAGTGAAAACACAGAAATAATACAAGTAGATCCCGTCCCAGAGTTAAAGTGTGGTGACCTTGAGTCAAAACACAGAAATACTACAAGTCGATCCCGCCCCAGAGTTAAAGTGTGACGACCTTGAGTCAAAACACAGAAATAGTACAAGTCGATATCGTCCCAGAGTTAAAGTGTATTGACAAAGATTCAAAACTTGTAAAAATACTTACATATAGAGAGTTAGAGAACAGCGAAACGCACCGCATGGAAGCTGGAGACATACTGGCGGAGCGGTGTTGTGCAGCCTAGGGACTCAGTTGTGGTGGGGGTATAGCCAACACTTAGAGTAGAAGTGTTGTGGGTGACCTTGACCCACTTACCCCCCCCCACCCCCTCCCCCTCCCCCACCCCCTCCCCCCACCCCCTCCCCCTCCCCCACCCCCTCCCCCCCCCGAATTTTTTTTCGGAAAAATTTTTGACCTTGACCAAAAAGTTTTTTGCTCCGGACGAGAAGTGACCCCCCCCCTCCCCCACCCCCTCCCCCACCCCCTCCCCCCCCGAACTTTTTTTTCGGAAAAATTTTTGACCTTGACCAAAAAGTTTTTTGCTCCGGACGAGAAGTGACCCCCCCACCCCCTCCCCCACCCCCTCCCTCACCCCCTCCCCCACCCCCTTCCCCCCCCCCGAACTTTTTTTTCGGAAAAATTTTTGACCTTGACCAAAAAGTTTTTTGCTCCGGACGAGAAGTGACCCCCCCCCCTCCCCCACCCCCTCCCCCACCCCCTTCCCCACCCCCTCCCCCCCTCCCCCCCCGAACTTTTTTTTCGGAAAAATTTTTGACCTTGACCAAAAAGTTTTTTGCTTCGGACGAGAAGTGACCCCCCCCCGAACTTTTTTTTTCGAAAAAATTTTTGACTTGACCAAAAAGTTTTTTGCTCCGGACGAGAAGTGACCCCCCCCACCCCCCCCCCACCCCCCCCCCACCCCCTCCCCCACCCCCCCCCCCCCGAACCCCCCCCACCCCCACCCTCTCCCCCACCCCTGATATCCTGGGCGTGGCAGCCCCGGTGGGGATATAAGGGGGCCCGGCCAGAGCCGGCTCGCAGTCCGCTCCCGCGCGTTGAACGTGAACGATCGGGACGGACCGCCATAGGCATCACTAAATACTGAATGGCGCCTTCAGTGTTTAGCGAAGTCTACTCTAACTTTAAGACTTGTATTAGTTGTAAGATATTGCGCTCGCGTTTGGGTATTGCGAATTGTTTTATATAAGAGTGTTTCACTTGTACCCTATGTCTCCTGTGTGACTTTTATCCTTTGTGTCTTGTTTGTCATATGTGTTTAATGTGTATGTGCTTGTTCCAGCATTGACTACGTTGAGCTCAATTGTGTGTTGTAAGTGTGTTATATTTTTCTAAAGTGTATACGCTTGTTTTAGCATTTCCCCCTTGAGCTTTTGCAATGCTCAAAGTAAATTGTAAAGACAGGGAACGGGAGTAGGCCCCCGTGTAAAGTTACTTTTGTATAATTGTTAGGCTCCTCTCATGCATGCTTCAATGCGGCTGAGAAATAGGAGTTGGTCCGTTTGTACGCCTATATGGGGGTAATGAGCCGATGGCCTCTGCATTCGGACCGAGGACGTAAGCCACTAGGGTGTCCTCAGTTAGTTTCCCTTCTGGAAACTCAAAATTATGTAAATGAAACTTTGTTAGCTATTTGTGTTTTTTTGTCCCCAAGGCCCCCGAACATTCGTGGTTCGCCATGGATGTACGGGGGCCGAAATTTTTTAATGTTCGTATGGCCTTGACCTAGTAAGAACTTATATAAATTTACTGCATTGCTGAACTTAAATATTAAAGATAGGGAACGGGAGTAGGCCCCGTGTAAAACCACTTTTTATAATTGTTAGGCTCCACTCATGCATGCTTCAATGCGGCTGAGAAATTGGAGTTGGGCTCCACCCATAGGGGGGTGTGGGGCTTAATTTTTTTAAAGTTTTTTCGTGACCTTGACCTATATATAAAAGTTTTCAAATCTTTAACAGTCATGTTTTTTAACACAGTAAATATATTAAAGTACTTTGTAAACATTAATGGGTAGGCATTACTAACACAAGTTTGGAGTTGTCCATAGTTGTGTCTTTTCGGAGACTACAGCCGATGGTAACATAAAAATGCCATGGGGCTTAATTTTTTTAAAGTCCCCCCCCCCACCCCCTCCCCCACCCCCTCCCCCTCCCCTTTAAATTTTTTTTGAAAAATTTTTGACCTTGACCAAAAAGTTTTTGCTTCGGACGAGAAGTGCGGCAATGGACTAGCATGCTGCTTAGTGGTTTATCCCCCGCTCAAAGGGTATCTTTACGCAACCTTGACCCACATAAATGCATAGTTTGTGGAAATATAAAAAGGCAAACCAATTGGATGGATACACCACTTCTATAACATGGCTCCATTGCAGTGCTCTATCCCCCGCTGAAAAATAATAATTTCAAATGACCTTGTTTCACATAAACTTGCTGAAACAGACATCTTTGAAAAAACTTGTACAAAGTAGTGGATTTAGATCAAACATCATTGGTTTATCAAGCCTGTTGAAGAATATATTGAAAATGGGTGTTTAAAAGCCAAATCTACTACATGATTGATAAACCGGATGTATATGACGTCACCTTACCCCACCCTTCAACCTCGGGTATAAAGGGACCCGGTTGAGCGCGCTGCTCATTATTGCGTGGATATTCACCGAGTGCACACTCAAAGCCAAACTGTAAAAAATGGCCCTTTGCGATATTTGTGGTGAGTTTTTCCAAGACGAAGATATCTTTGTTTTACATCGAGAATTGCATCATGAAGAGGACAGAAAAGAAGAGATTGTAGCAAGTGAAGAAGACTTGGATGCGATTGATCGGTTTTTGGAAAACCACCATAATCAGATGGACGAATTGGATAGCTATCTACAGTTACACCGAGAATTCCATCATGAAGAGGACAGAAAAGAAGAGATTGTAGTAAGTGAAGAAGACTTGGATGCGATTGATCGGTTTTTGGAAAAACCTCAGAAGCAGGACTGGGCTAGCTATTTACAGTTAATGCAAAGAAGAAGACCAAGTGTTATTCAATTTGCCGGAGCTGGACCATCTACAGCTGGAGGATTTATTCAAGCAGAGAAAATGGAAGAAGAAGATACGGAAGAAGAAGTGGAAGATGTAAGACAACTGCGTACCCAAGAAGAGGATATGGAAGATATAAGACAACTGCGCACTACAGCCTTGCCAGGACCAGTTGTAATTCATTTCAAAATTAATAACGTGCAATTAGAATTGGAAAATTTTATAAGTCAAGCTAAAAAGCTAGTTGTAAAAACATTGACGGAAGAATTGGCAAGATTGAACTTTATTAAATTTGGATTGGTGTTGGAGGCTATGTTTACTAATACCAATGGTGAAAATTCACCGAGAGCATTCATTGCTAAAAACCGAACCCTTAAAACCACATCTGATATCAACGAAATTTTAGAAGAATGTTTGGTTGAACTGCTAGAAAACTTCAAGAACATGAAGGAAGAGGATCCGGCTGGACGCTATCATCAATTGAAGGTATGGATGTGAGGGTTCACAAGCATGGATATGGTATGAGAGGAAGCAGCTTTATCCCTCTACCAAAGGTGATCCGAGATACAAGATCATGTATCAATGTGAAAAATGAGGATAATGAATGTTTCCGGTATGCAATGTTAGCAAAATATGTGGAACCTATGGCCTGTAGACCTAGCATAGCATACGAAGCTGTTCAACACCGCTATAACTTCCAAGGTATGTCGTATCCTGTTAGTCTTAATGATGTTGCTAAATTTGAAAGAAAAAACCCAGGAGTTTCAGTTAATGTGTTTGGTTTAGACGAATCAAATAACGTTTACCCGTTACGAGTTACAAAGACTGAACGTCAAAACCATACAGATTTGTTGCTATTGACCAAAGGTGAAATATCACATTATGTTTACATCAAGAACTTTGAAACTTTGGTTGGACGACAAGTGACTAAAAAGAAAATTAGAGTAACAGTGTGTAAGAGATGCTTTTGTTTCACAAATAAAGACTTGAGACGTGGAGGATCAGAGTGGTTGTCAGAACACCAACGTCTTTGTAATGACAACTATGAAGTGAAGATTAGTCTGCCACCACCATCTAGAGCATTTGTTCAGTTCAATAAAACAGTTCACCAATACCGGATTCCACTAGTTATCTACGCTGACTTTGAATCCACGTTAGTGCCGCAGGAACTTTCGGATGGTGAAGTAACTAGAAGAACCAAATATCAATTGCATCAACCTAACAGTTTTTGCTTATTGGTGAAATCTACTTTACCTGAAGAACAATTGCAAGACTATGGCTTAACATCCACTCCGATACTCTACCGTGGGGAAGAAGCTGCTAAGCAATTTGTAGACCAGTTGTATGACATTGCTGAAAAGGTGCAACGCTTATTCGATAATGTTTTACCTATGGAACCTTTAAACCAGAATCAACAAGAAGAATACAATTCGGCAACAAGATGTTATTTATGCAAGAAGAGCTTCAGTGAAGAAAATCATAAAGTAAGAGATCACGATCACCTGACAGGGTTATACAGAGGAGCTGCTTGTAATTCATGCAATATAAATTACAAACTGCCAAACTTTATCCCTGTCGTGTTACACAATCTTAGCGGCTATGACTCCCACTTCATTATCCCAGAGTTAGGACGAGATGATGGAAAAATCGAAGTATTAGCTGAAACATTGGAGAAGTACATCAGTTTCTCAAAAACAGTAGGTAAAATTAAACTTCGCTTCGTAGACTCTTATAGATTTATGTCATCTAGTTTGAGCAAATTGTCTGAGAACCTAAGAAGAGAAGATCTAAAAGAAACCAGCAAAATTGTACCTGAAGGTAAATTGGACTTAGTATTACGAAAAGGAGTTTTCCCCTATGATTATATAACTTCCACAGAAAAGTTTGAAGAAACTAGTCTACCACCGATTGAAGCCTTCAATAGCAAATTAAATGAAAGTGAAATCTCCGTTGAAGACTACAATCATGCTTGTAATGTTTGGAACCAACTAAACATTCAAACTTTCGGGGACTATTCTGATTTTTATATAAAATTGGATGTAACTCTGCTGTGCGATGTGATGGAAGAATTTCGGAACACCTGTTTCTCAGCCTACGGATTGGATCCTTTACACTCGTATACATCCCCTGGATTAGCATGGCAAGCTATGCTCAAGTCAACTAACTGTCGATTGGAGCTTCTCACAGACATTGATATGGTCCTCATGATCGAATCAGGTGTACGAGGTGGTTTGACTCAAGCTGTGACCAGACATGTTAAGGCCAACAACAAGTATATCCCCAACTTCGACGAGCAACAACCATCACTCTACCTTGGATATTTTGATGCGAACAACCTCTATGGTTGGGCGATGTCAAATCCACTTCCCTACGCAGACTTCAAGTGGATTGACCCGACCACCATCGGTGACATATCACGGATTCCAAAAGATGGTCAAACAGGCTATATTTTGGACTGTGATTTTGAATATCCGGAGCACCTTCACGACCATCATTACGACCTGCCTCTCCTAGCCAAGACTGAAGTTTCACCGACAGGAAGGTGGCCCAAGCTGATGATGACCTTGGAGAATAAGAGTCGATATGTGGCACACTATTGGGTAGTTCAACAAGCACTTGAATTGGGTCTACGTATAGTGAAAATTCACAGAGCAATTGAATTCACCCAGTCTTGTTGGTTGAAACCATATATCGATTCCAACACGACAAGAAGAGCTGCAGCGACAACAGCATTTGAAAAGGACTTCTACAAATTAATGAACAACGCCATCTTTGGGAAGACCTTGGAGAACAAGAGAAAACACAAAATTGTAAAATTAGTAAGTGATCCTAGGAAATTGGAAAAATTAGTGCAAAAACCAAATTTCGGAACATCAATGATTATAAACGAAAATCTAGTTGCTCTCAGTATGAATAAAACAACAATAGTGATGGATCGTCCGTTATACATTGGAATGTCGATTTTGGATATAAGTAAAACTCTGATGTATGATTTCCATTACAACAAAATGGTTAAACACTACGGAAGAGACAACATTGGAGTTGCATACATGGATACCGACGCGTTTATCTACTGGATAAAGACTTTGGACATGTATGAAGATCTAAGGAGTTTCCCATACAAAGACGACTTTGACTTCTCTGACTATCCGAAGAACCATCCAAATTACAATGAAAAGAATAAAAAAGTAATCGGAAAATTTAAAGATGAAGCAAATGGAATACCTTTGGAGGAAATAGTTGCGCTGATGTCCAAATTATATTCCTTCAAGATGTATATAGAAAATGACATACCGACAGTGAAGAAAGCTAAAGGAGTCAAAACATCGTACTTGAAGAAACATGTGACATTTGACCATTACAAGACCTGCTTGTTTGAAGATTCTACAATGTCTGCAACGTTCAACACTATCAGAAGCTTTAAACATGAGGTCTACAGTGTCACTGAAGTTAAAAGAGCACTATCAGCTCAAGATGATAAAAGGCATATTATGCCGGATAAGATTCATACTCTTCCTTTCGGCCACTACTCTCTAAACCCTATCAACTAGTAACCTATTCTTCGTCCTTCTACAACTTCGACCTTATTCCTTCCTCCTTCCGTAAAAAAATGGGGAACACGGCAAGTCCAACGCCGTGTTCCCCATTTTTTTACACAAGTTTGGATGACCTTGACCTATATAAATGATGTGAATATTTAAGACAACATTCATTGTGATTATACATGTGATACATGAAACATTCAAACCTGCAATATGAAGAACTCGAAGCAAGAAATTGTCAACGAGCTTCATAAACCTGCAAGAAGAAAGTTTCCATGAAGAAATACAGTGATAAAAGGAATAAATGATTTATATCAAGCGGATTTAATCGAAATGATTCCTTATAGTAAACAAAATAGAGGATTTAAATACATATTGACTATTATTAATTGTTTTCAAAAATGGCAGATGCTTTACCACTAAAAGATAAAAGTGGCAAAAGTGTTACAAAAGCAATGGAAACAGCTATACAAAGAGACAAACATACTATAAAACATTTACAAACTGATGATGGAAAAGAATATTTTAATAAGGAATTTGCAAATTTAATGAAAAAACACAACATTAACCATTACTCAACCAATTCAGAGGTAAAAGCATCAATAATTGAAAGATTTAACAGAACTTTAAAAGGTGCCATGTATAAGATGTTTTCCAACAGAGGATCACACGTATGGATTGATATGTTACCAAAACTTATAAGCGATTACAATAACAAGTTTCATAGAACTATCGGTATGAAACCAAGCCAAGTGACTAATAAAAATGAAAAACTTGTATTAAAACGTATAAAAATGAATACTAAACCAAAAATTGAAAAACTAAAGCCTAAAAGGTTTAATGTTGGTGATAAAGTGCGAATAAGCAAATACAAAGGTGTATTTAGTAAAAGATATCTTCCAAACTGGACAAATGAGGTATTTACCGTATTTAAGGTGCAACCTACAATACCAGAAACTTACATTTTAAAAGATAATAAAGGACAATTGCTGGAAGGAGGGTTTTATGGACATGAAATGTTAAAATCAAAAGTAGGTGATGTATATTTAGTTGAAAAGGTGTTGCAACGGAAAAAAGATAAGGTTAAAGTACGATGGTTAGGATTTAATAAGACGGAAGATTCATGGATACCTAAAAAGGATCTAATATAACGGTAGAGCATCATTTTGGGTTGAACCATTACAAAGGATGGAGATAATACCGCAAAAAGACAATTTTGCTATTAATAATATAGATGAACTCACAGTGGATGGTTCTCAATTCAATACTGGGAAACACGGTGTTTTGTTACCAAACACGGTGCGTTGTTTGGTTACCGGTCCTTCCAATTGTGGAAAAACAAATGTAGTATTCAATTTGATTACAAATCCTAAAGGCTTACGTTTTAATAATTTATATGTATTTTCAAAGTCACTACAACAACCAAAATATCAGTTATTGGAACAAATACTCAATAATGTGCCTGAAGTTAAATATTTTAGATTTAACGCAAGCGAAAGTGTCATGCAACCGCAAGAGGCTAAACCATTCTCAGTATTCATATTTGACGATGTATCTTGTGAAAATCAAAATACAATAAGGAATTACTTCGCCATGGGTCGACATAACAACATAGATAGCATTTATATTGGTCAAACTTACAGCAAAATACCAAAACAGCTCATTAGAGACAATGCAAACATGTTAATTGTATTTAAACAGGATGAAACCAACCTAAAACACATATATTATGACCATGTAAGTGCGGATATGCCATTCGAACGATTTAAAGAGTTGTGTGGAAAGGCTTGGGCTGAAAAGTATGGGTTTTTAACAATTATAAAGGAACAACCGCTATACCCCGTTCAAAATAAATGTGCGGTCGAAAGACAGAATTTCATTTCCCACCACAAGGAAAATTCTCTCAATACTTTCCTGAATTCCCCGATTTTCCTCACAATCAGATGTTATTTTAATTTGGCCCCTAAAATTTACAGTAGAAAATAGCGCTGATGATCGTGTTACTTCCCCTACTTGCCGTTGGAAGCGCTTCTTGTTACATCTCAAAAGTCAAAATTAGAATGTTTGTTTACGAAAAAATCAAAACATTGGCATAATTTGACATGATATATTAAACAGCTGTGGTAATTCTCAGTGATTCTGATTGGTTGGATTCTTAGCAGCGGGAGGAACGGGAAAAATGGGGGAATTGAAATCTGCGTTTCGACCGCACATTTATTTTGAACGGGGTATAAACAATGGTCGATACAGGATAGGATTTGATAAATTTATACTAATACACTGATCATGATGTAAAACATTCATTGTTGTACAACACGTCTTGCTACAAACATGGTTAACCAAGAAAAGTTAATAAAGGAAATAAAATCACTTAGTGATTCTATTCGGGATAAAAACAGAGCATTAAAATTAGGTATTAGCGAAAGGGAGAAATTTCTTGAATCTACTTTTAAACCTATTACTGAACCCTTGAAACAATTAAACAAAAAATTTGCTAAACCCGTTTTGGAAGGAGATGCAATTGCACCTATTACAAAGTTTGAAAGAGAAAATATAAAATCAGAAGATTTTAGTGATGAAGACCTGGAATCCTCTACATATAGTGGTTTTACCGGTGAAGAACCTGAAAGAGAGCTAGAATCACCAGACTATAGTGGTATAAGAGAATTATATGAAGTAAAAGCTAAAAGAGGACATGAAGATGTATCAACTGCTAGTGAAGAGGAAAAAGAAGAAGAAGCAAGGGAAGGTCCGTCAAACATAAGCTTGTTGGGTGAAAACATTCCTATAACATAAATCCTAATAAAAACTACCATAGTTATGGAGTAAGATTAACAGAAGAAGGTTTAATGGTTGGTAATAGCCCGGTAAACATTGATGAAGATGATAATATTATTGTTGGTAATCAAAGATATAAGGGCACAAGAGGATTATTTGAATTATTATTTGAAAAAAAGCCTTTAGAATTGTTAGTTAAAGAAGAAGATATGGAAGCATATAAACAGATTTTGGAACACACCAATGCATACAGGAGGAAGTATTTAGCTGACCAGCCAGTTTTTAGATCTAGGTCTTTAAAATATAGAGTATTTGTATCCAAGTTAATACCAACAACGAGAAGACAACCAATGCCGATAATGCCAAGAAAACCTGTAAAACGAAGGTTTGTGTCATCCACTTTGGATATAAGTGCTCCAGAACCAAGAAAAAGAAACAAATCTGTTACAGGTACAGGTTTAATGAAGAAACTATATAACACAAATGTGATTTATTACAATAATATCAATAAATTGGTGGATAGAATGAAACTAATACATGAAGCTAAAGAAGCGGGTCATACTGGATTGGAAAACGAATGGGTGGCTTTAGTGGATGAACTCCGAAACCGTGGGGTAATCTCATAAAAATGCGTTACTCCCTAGATTACTATTCAGTTGCACCATGAGTGTCGACAAGTTCGGACGTTACTCCTCGGATGGGTTATATTACGCAAATAATTTAAAAAGAGGTGCTGGTTTACCACAAACACCTGATGGAGATTATGATATAACTAATAAAAGGTTAAAAAACATAAAAGATCCCACAGATGAAAACGATGCAATAATTTTAAAAGTATTAAAAGAAAATATATCACCAACATTAAGACTACAGAAAAACACATATGACGCAGGTAATCATAGAATTGTCAATGTTGGTAAGCCAAATCAAAACGCTGATGCAATAAACAAAGGTTATTTATCATCAGAATTAAAAAATACGTTAAAATTCAATGGAAAAACGTATACTGCTGAAAATAAACGTATATCCAACGTAGATGATCCTAAAGATGCAAAAGACAGCGTAAATAGACGCTATTTACATTCATTAATACCTGAAAAGACAAAAGATGGTTTTTCTTTTTATAAATTTGTTATTAACGATATAGGTTATCCGAAAAATGAAAATGATGCTGTAAATTTAAAATATATAAAAGATCATTGTATTACACGTGATGTAGGAGTTATTGATTGTCTAGGTAATTGTTTAGCGAATGTTAAAGATGGTTCGGCACCATCAGATGGTGCAACAGTGGGTCAAATGATGAAAACCTTAAAACAAGAAACAACCTCTTTTGTAAAACAAGATCAAGTAGTATCAAAGCAAGGGGATGAATTTGTTCAAGGTAATGAAAAATTTAATTTATTAACATGCAAAAATAATGCTTGGGATTGCATGGGTAAAGGGTTATCAAATATGAGATTGGGTTATACTGCTCAAGATGCAGCTGCTTTATCACAAACCGTACATCTAGATCCAGATCATTCTTTTAGATTTTTTACATGTAAAAATAAAGTAATAAAAAACTTGCATAATGGAAGAGATCCAAATGATGCTGCAACTGTAGGACAAACATTACAATATGACAGTGCAAATAAAGAGTTTATTTATAATAAGCAAAGATTTAAATTAATGGATGTAAATGATTATCAAAATATATTAATTGCAGATCCAAATTCATTTAGCGGATTTAGAAAATTGTCTGGTGAACAATTTATTCATAAAAATCATGTGTTTCGAAATGAATCAGACGGAGCATTAGTTAGTGGAAATTTTAAATATTTTAAATGTCCCGGGAGCGATGAAAATGTAACTGATAAAGACTAAGAATTTGTATAAAAACTGATACGGGTTAGAAATCGAGACTAATATTATAAAAATGGGTTACACTCTAGAATGTTATTCAGTTGCACCATGAGTGTTGACAAGTTCGGACGATATTCCTCGGATGGATTATATTACTTTAATACTTTAAAAAGAGGTGCTGGCTTACCACAAACACCTGATGGAGATTATGATATTAGTAATAAACGGTTAAAAAACATTAATGATCCCACAGATGAAAATGATGCAATAAATTTAAAAGTATTAAAAAAAGAGATATTACCAACACTGAAACTAGACAAAAACACATATAACGCGGGTAATCATAGAATTTCCAACGTCGGTAAGCCAAATCAAAACGCTGATGCAATAAACAGAGGTTATTTATCATCGGAATTGAAAAATACGTTAAAATTCGATGGAAAAACGTATAATGCTGAAAATCGACGTATATCTAACGTAGCAGACCCTGTAGATGAAAAAGACAGCATAAATAGACGTTATTTACATTCTATAATACCTGAAAAGACAAAAGATGGGTTTTCTTTTTTATAAATTTGTTATTAATGATATAGGTTATCCAAAAAATGAAGATGATGCTGTAAATTTAAAATACATCAAAGATCATTGTATTACCCGTGATGTTGGAGTTATTGATTGCCTTGGTAATTGTTTAGCGAATGTAAAAGATGGTTCTGCATCATCAGATGGTGCAACGGTGGGTCAAATGAAGGAAACTTTAAAACGAGAAACATCTGGTTTTGTGAACACGACAAAGTAACACGACAAGGAGATGTATTTGCACAAGGAAATAAAAAGTTTACTTTACTTGAAGAAAACAATAATGTTTGGGATGGTAAAGGAAAATTATTGACAAATTTAGGTATTGGTGAAAAGCCTGGTAATGCTGTTACTTATGAACAAATAATACAATTAGAGCCAAATGGAAAAAAATGGTGGAATTGTGATAACAAACGATTAACAAATGTTGCAGACCCTGATTATGCTGATAACGCTGTAACTGTTAATTTTCTTGTTAAAGTAATAGGTAATTTATTATTTGATATGCATAATTATATTGCAGCTGGACAACATAAACCTATTGATGAAAAAATGAGAAATACATGGATTAAACAAGAAATTCTTTATAAATACTTTTTTAATCGTAACACACAAAAGTTTAGATCATCAGATTGGGGTACTTTTGATATTTAATTAAATAACATCATAAATTACATCATTT
Source organism: Neoaliturus tenellus (assembly GCA_030545055.2). Taxonomy (NCBI): domain Eukaryota; kingdom Metazoa; phylum Arthropoda; class Insecta; order Hemiptera; family Cicadellidae; genus Neoaliturus; species Neoaliturus tenellus. The sequence continues at coordinate 5,774,974 of CM061535.1, read as the reverse complement.
CTGTGCAACCTATCATAGAGGTAACACATAGGTTACGCTTTTCGAATATAAAAGACAATCATGACGTTTCATTACACCAGTCCATATCGAGACACTATACGGAAAGGAGGCGGTATCACGTCCACAGCGGTTTCTCTGTTGAGTAAAGCTTTAAATCGTATTCCAGTAGGATCTATCGTAAATAGAGCAATAGACGCTTTACCATACGAATTTCACATACCGGGAGGTTATCAGTATTGCGGACCAGGAACTAAATTGAAAAAACGACTGGAAAGAGGTGATCCAGGTATAAATAAGTTAGATCAGGCTTGTAAAGAACACGATATTGCATATTCCACGTTTACCGATTCAAAAAATAGGTCAATCGCTGATAAAAAGCTAGCAAATATAGCTTGGCAACGAGTAAAGTCTAGTGACGCTAGTATTGCAGAAAAAGCAGCAGCTTTAGCGGTAACAGCAGGTATGAAGGCTAAAACAGCGGTAGGAGGTGGTAAAAGGAGGGGTAAGAATAAAACAGGATCAACCATGAGGAAACATGGTGGTAATATTAGACTAAAAAGACGTTCTCCGAGGAAAAATAACAAAAAACCGACAATATGGTCAATGGTAAAAAACGGGGCTGGTCTATACCTAAGACCGTATCGTGCATATTAAATAAAAGAAATCAATTGGTTATACCACATAAAGCGTTGACTAATGTTGAATTATTTAAATATATTTCCTGTTTAAATATACCATTTTTCCGCGGAGTATTTATGAAAGACAGTTTACCAAAGAAAATATGGAAAAATGAGACTGGAATCGTGAATTTGGATAATACTGAAGGGCCCGGCACCCATTGGGTGTGTTATAAGAAACTAAATAGCAATGTATATTATTTTGATAGTTTTGGAAATTTGCCACCACCTAAAGAACTTGAACATTACTTTAAATCTGCTAAAAACATATATTACAACTATAAAAGAGAACAACCTGATAATACTTCAATATGCGGCCATTTATGTTTGGAATTCCTAGCTAAAAGTATCAGTCACTCTTGAGATGTCTTCCTATACGGTATCATTAACAGGAAAATCGTCCACTTTACGAAGTATCCTTTTTCCAGCGTTACGCTTGCAAAAAGGAAGATTTTGGGAGGCAGCACTGTTAGATTTTACAACTTACAACTCTATTCCCAATGTTACGGAAGGTAAAAATAACTTATTGCATTATTATAAAGGAAAAGATGCCAGTGGTAAGTTTACAGACTTAGAAGAGTGCAGTTTACCCACAGGTTCTTATGAAATTGATCATATTAATGAATTTTTGCAAAATAAAATGGGAAAAGACAATATATCGCTAAAAGGTAATAATAATACAATGAAAGCTGAGCTTACTTCAAAATATTATATAGATTTCACTAAGCCAAACTCAATTGGTGATTTATTAGGATTTCCCAAAGATGGAGCAATTTTAGAACCAAATAAAACGCATTCCGGTAAACAAACTGTAACAATATTAAAAGTCAATAGTATAGACATAACTTGTAACATTATACAAGGAGCTTACAGAGATGGAGCAAATACTCATATAATACATACTTTTTACCCCAGTGTACCACCTGGATTTAAAATTGTTGAAAAGCCGCAAAACCTGGTATATCTACCTTTGAACACCACTTTCATTTCAGACATCGTGTTGAACGTATTGGATCAAGACGGTAACTTGATAGATTTCCGAGAAGAGCCTATTACGGTTAGATTACATTTAAAATCAACACTTTAATATAAAATCATGGGTTTAACATTTAAAAGCGAACAACCTACGGGAATCCGCATTAGTAGCTCTTCAGCTGTGGAGGAGTTAACACGCGAGAACATTCGTTTCTTAGAGAGAATTGGATTAAAAGTAACCGATAATGGATATACTGGATATAGCTCAGGGTCCAACATTCGACGAAACCCTATGGGAAAAAGAATATCACACCCACAACCCTTACACTTCATCAAAATTAAACAATAACGATGAAATTCGTATTCCCATACAAAATCAAGACATTTACACACTACCATGTGAAAGTTACTTGTATATTGAAGGAAAAGTTACTAAAAAGGACGGTACTACTACTGGTACAACAGTTCCATTTATAAATAATCCCATGGCTTTCCTGTTTGATGAAATTAGATATGAAATATCAGGTGTAACAGTTGATTCTACTAAAAAAGTAGGTATTGCAACAACTTTAAAGGGATTAACATCTATATCACCCAATGAAACCAATTTAATACAACCTGCAGGATGGGTTTTACCTGCAAAAGACACAATCACTCCAGATACAAATGGAAATTTTGATTTTCATATTCCGTTACGTTTGTTGCTTGGTTTTGCTGAAGATTATAGGAAAATAATATTAAACGTTAAACAAGAATTAGTTTTGTTGAGATCTTCAAACGATAAAGATATTATTAAAGCTCCAGACGGTACAACAGATGCAACTTTAGAATGGAAATTAACATTAGACAAAATTGTATGGAGAGTTCCACATGTTAAATTAGCTGACGAGCATAGAATGCTACTATTAAGAAAGTTAAAGGCTGATCGTGATATTGTAATTCCTTTTAGAAGTTGGGAATTTCATGAACATCCCAGCTTGCCAACTACGGATCGACACACTTGGACAGTTAAAACATCTAATTATGTGGAACGAGCCAGGTATATTATATTTGGTTTACAAACAGGCAGAAGAGACACCATCACCAAACATGCAGGCCAATTTGATCATTGCAACTTGAAAAATATTAAAGTTTATTTAAATTCACAATTTTTTCCATACGATAATTTAAATGTGTCATTCGCTAATAAAAAATACAGCATATTGTACGATATGTATGCAAGATTCCAAAGTTCATATTATGGTAAAACGAATGCACCTTTACTATCACCAGAAAAATACTTAGATGGTTACCCTATAGTTGTAATCGATTGTTCTAAACAAAATGAATCGGTAAAATCATCAAGTGTAGATATAAAAATAGAAATGGAATTCAACGCGCCTATACCGGCTAATACAACTGCATACTGTTTAATTCTACATGATAAAATCGTAACATACACACCTTTAACTGGAATTGTTAAAAATGTATTGTAAAATACCGGTTTTCCTACATTCCAATGCATTCCGCGAGTATAAAAGCAGAGCGTTCAGCTCGCTCCTCATCAGTTTGTTGCCTGTTGTTGTATGGGTAGCATCTTATTCAATATGGCTTCTCCTAGTGGTACACAAGAAAATGTAGTAGATATTGAGAAGGAGATATCCGACTTTTTAGATCTTCAAGGTCAACCGGAGGGAGATGAACACAACGCTTGCGGACAACTCCACGCCAGTAATAATGTTGAGGAAAAAGGTAAAAGAAGAAAGAATGCACACAAGAGGAAAAGGGATATTGAAGATAATATTTCTCCTAACATATTAAGTGAGGTATTCTTGCGAATATTTTACCCAATCTCTTCCAGTTTGGACAAAAGTGTTTTAATTGGTGTTATGAAATCTACAGATTATTCCCCTACTGTAATTTTAACTCATGGACCCAAAATGATTTTGTTTACGGACACTGCTTGGGAATCGTTTATGAAACACTTGCATCTGCTAGAATGCTATTTAAGTAGTAACATGTTTGGAAGAAAGACAAGAGTAGGCCTTTTGGATTCAAATGTGGAAATCGATATTGTTAAACATCGTGGTGATCATCAGTTGCAGTTTAGAGACACAACAAGACATGATAACAAGATTCAACTTAATCGAGAAGAGTTTTTTATTCTAACTTGTGCAACTGAACCAATAACGAGATACTTGAGACAACTGGTGTTTTCAAGTTCAATTATTAAAGATTATCTGGAAGACACTTTGGACAAACAACCGGACGCACCTATATTGTACGGACCTGTAGATACTTCTATATTCAATAGGGTTCCTCATGAAGTACAAATGTGGAGACAATTGGAAAAGTACGCTCAACTACATAAGAAATCAGTAAAACGTGAAGAAGAGGAAGAAGAAGGAGGAGAAGAATCAAGTGTTAGTGATGAAAATGAAAACAAGGAAAATGTAAAGATGGAAACCTAAATGACAATTAACTACACAGCAATGGTTAATTTTTAAAACAATATCAAACACTTTGTGGGGTTAGGCCTACCGGGGACGGTGCCCACGTTAAATATACACCAACGCGCCAACAACTGTACGGCCGGGTATAAAAGTCGTACCTACCGTGGTGTGGAAATCAGTTGACCTTTGGACTTCGTCATGAGCAGACGAGTGATCTTCGCAATGGACAAGGACAAGGAAGAAGAACAAGTAAAGTCCAAACCTGGTATAATTGAGTTCCAAGCGTTTCGGGGTAATGATGATAGATTTATCATAAAAGAACTTGTGTTTTTCGACATCAATACAAGTGTTCCTTATTCGTTTTTATTTAAACCACCATGTTCTTATTCATCTTTAACTAGTAAAGCCGCTACTACCAACAGATGGATTTCAAAACACTTCCATCATATCGATTGGTATGATGGTTTTACAAGTTACACGGACTTGTATCACATTATGCATCACTTTTCAGACAAGTTTACCAATATTTACACAAAGGGGCTGGAAAAGAAAAGATGGATCGAAGGATTTACTCATGTTCCTGTTAATGATGTGGATTTGGATAAAAACTACAAGTATACAATGGAAAATGTTTGTATTTGTACTAAAAGTCCAGAACATGAAAAAGATAGACATTGCGCTTTAAAAAACGCCTATAAACTCGCATCTTACCTTCAAAGTGGGGAAATGGGGAGTGGTGGGGGTAACGGGGGTTATATAAGTGAAGAGCAGACCGGGACCTGGCATGAGTATTACTCGAGATTCCGAGACGACAACATCTCCCAGCAAGAAGACGAAGAAGACGATCTATAACTTGACCATGGCATCTCACCAGCTCCTGCAAACTTTGGTTGAGCAGTTCAATGCTCACTCCAAATCTACCATACTACCCGTCAAGAAGTGTTCCGAACTTAAAGACGAGAAGCACTACATTATCCACGCCATGAAGAAGATGGAGACTACAGTTGGAGAGGCCATCTGCTGCAGTCTTAGCGAGGCACCGTTCACTCCAGGGGATGAGCCCAAGTTCCAAGTCTACCTGCCGAAACGATTCGTCCATCTCCTCCAGAACGAGGATCTGCGCTCCATCCAACCCGGCTGTCTCTACCTGGTTTCCCACGGTTGTACGGGTAGCAATTCCACCGAGTTGACCATCCACATCGCCGACAAGCAGCAGTGTTAGATTTAAGTTTTACTGTTGTACATATGTTATTGTAATGTTTTATAAATAAATTAACCATAAAAGAAAAAAAAATACAAAAGGCAAAAAAAATGCAACATATCAATATGTGAAGTTTGTCACATATTGATATGTTGCATTTTTTTAAACTTCGCGGGTGACCTTGACCTTTGACCTTTACTTTCACAGTTACCCCCACCACCAAGCTAAAGGTCAAACCTGCTTCGACGCAAACACCCCCACCACTTTTTCATAGTATCCCCAAGCGCTGTGCCTTAGCTTCATTTCAACTCCGACGGTCAACCGTACAACATCAAGATGTCTCTCAATGTAAGTTGTGCTAGTTACGAGGAGGTAACCATTAAGACTCAGCAGGAGTTGAACGACTTGTACAAGGTGTTGCAGCTGATGGTGGCGCGAGGCTACCGTATAAATGTGCAAGTCTACGCTTGCAATATACGCAATCTCCGACACCCAAAAGAAGAGTCTGAACATTACTCTTCTCCAGCGGTTTCATCACCGGCGTCCATGAAGACTGAAGCAAGCCAGACTTTGGATTATTTCAGCTGACTAGTAGTTGTCTTCCTTCTTCTTACCATTGTAGAATATGTTTATTTCTTTATTATATTAAAGATGTAAAAGAGAAAAAACACCTATCTTGTTACTGACATATATGCTCAGTAAGAAGATAGGATTTTTTAAAACACAATTTGAATGACCTTGAAACTTCCCCCACCACTTGACTGTCAATATACATGACACATCACAATTCCGGGAAAATAACGTCCTGCTCCCCCACTCCGTCCGGCTGTCTCACAGTCGAGTTTTGGCCAGATAGCGCTATGGAGTCCAAGAAGGAGGTTGTCAACAAAACCGATGATCAACAATTGTGGGACTCCTCTATTACAGAAGAAGAATTACATTCAGCCGTCGAAGCTGTTGAGGAAAAGGAAAAAAACCTCAGGCGGCTCTGGTTGGCTCAGATGGATATTTGCGGATCTGTGCCGCGTGATGATTTTGAACTTCAATGTCAGATGGCGATTACCCAGCAACTAGAAGAAGCCGAAAAGGAGCTAAGGAGTGGAGGTACTATCCAGGCGGAGGTGAAAACTGAGAAACATGAAGAATATAACGAATATGATGATTAAACGTACTGTTGATCCCAATTCTTTTAGTTTTAAGTGGTTATGTTATAAATAAATAGAAAAAGTTTCCTTTTTTTAAAACTCCATTTGGATGACCTTGAAATTTCCCCCACCACTCTGTTATACCAGCATTGCTCGCTGCAACAAGCATCATTCCTCCTCCAACAACCATGGCGGACACACCTGCTTGCGATGACATGTCTTCCACCGAAGATGTACCCACTACAAGTTGGAAATTGACAATCGACGACGTGCATTATTTAGAAACCATCTGCGATTGGATGAAGTCTATTCTCCTCGACAACCCGGGAATAAAGCTCAAGGTCACTTTAGATTATGATTGGTCTGAAGTTATAATGCAGCAAGACGATCAAGAATCAGATCACAGTGGAGGTCAACAATCACCGGAGTATTTGTCACATTTACCGTTGTCAACCATATATCCTACAAATGAGGTGGAAAGGGAAGAAGAGGAGCATGGGGTTTAGAGTTTCTTATTTTTTAAAACCCAATTAGGATGACCTTGAGATTTCCCCCACCACTTTCCATATACCTAGAGTGCGCAGAGCCAGACAGTCAGTCGCTTGGTGTCCGTCGTAGGGTGCACATCGCTGTTGCTACTCCAATTCCTGACAATTTGGGGTAGTTCAAGGTCGCCACACTTCTACTCTGGAACGACATCAACTTGTAGTATTTCTGTGTTTGGACTCAAGGTCATCACACTTTAACTCTGGGATGGTTTCAACTTATAGTATTTCAGTGTTTTGACTCAAGGTCATCACACTTTAACTCTGGGACAGGATCGACTTGTAGTATTTCTGTGTTTTGACTCAAGGTCACCACACTTTAACTCTGGGACGGGATCGACTTGTAGTATTTCTGTGTTTTTGACTCAATGTCACCACACTTTAACTCTGGGACGGGATCGACTTGTAGTATTTCTGTGTTTTCACTCAAGGTCATCACACTTTAACTCTGGGATGGTTTCAACTTATAGTATTTCAGTGTTTTGACTCAAGGTCATCACACTTTAACTCTGGGACAGGATCGACTTGTAGTATTTCTGTGTTTTGACTCAAGGTCACCACACTTTAACTCTGGGACGGGATCGACTTGTAGTATTTCTGTGTTTTTGACTCAATGTCACCACACTTTAACTCTGGGACGGGATCGACTTGTAGTATTTCTGTGTTTTCACTCAAGGTCATCACACTTTAACATGTAACTTTAAGGTAGCACCAAAACGGTGCTACCCGGCTTGACATTTTCAAGTTTCCCAAGGTCATCACAGTTCCCCCACCACTTCCCATATACCTAGAGTGCGCGGGGCCGGACAGTCAGTCGCTCGGTGTCTGTCGTAGGGTACGCATCGCGGTTGCAGTAATGGTCGAATGGGGGCTTCTGGGTCAGTTCAAGGTCACCCGAGCGGTGTCACATGACGGTTTAGGCAGAGTCACGTTGCAAACTTCAAGTTTCCTCAGCACTTTTGCTGTTTCTCATCGCAAATTCGCTCCAAGTCGTCAAGGTCATGGTAGCTGTGACTGAAACTCGGAGCGTAGTGCGAGAAACAGTAAAAGTGCCTAAAAAATTTTAGGTTTCAGCGTGACCTTGACCTTTGTGACATCGATGACGTCATCTTGGTGACGTAAGGGGTGATAACGTCATCAGCACGTCATTTCTGTGACGTCATGGGTGTGACGTCATAGAAATGACGTCATTGGTGATGACCGTCATCGATGAGGTCATTGACCTCGATGACGTCATTCCTCAGGTGACCTTGAACTGTTCCAAAAGCCCCCATTCCCCACTACTACCAATTGTTATTTTAAATCATGGAAACAAAATGGTTACTTTTAATGAAACTACTTGGGAATCTCTCATGAAACATTTACATCTTTTGGAGTGCTATTTAAGTAACAACACATTTGGAAGAAGAACAAGATTAAGTTTATTGGAATCAAATATTGAAGTTGATATAGTAAAACATCGTGGAGGACAAATTGTTCGCTTCAGAGATTTAACTACACATAATGTTAAATTATATTTCACTAAAGAAGAATTTTACACTTTAAGTTGTACTACCGGTCCCGTCACCAGATATTTGAAACAACTAATATTTTCAAGTGCAATAATTAAAGACTATCTAATTGATACATTGGACAAAAAACCTTTTGTTCCAATTTTATACGGTCCCGTGGATACTTCAATCTTTAATAGAATACCTCAAGAAGTTGAAATGTGGAGACAATTAAACAACTATCACACCAATTTTAATATTGATGAAGTGGCACAAGAAGTGAAAGAAGAAGAACAATCCTGTCTGTTATAAACATCGGCTCATTCAATTTTTAAGTCAGTTGTTAGTAAGACTTCATCATGAATAAACGGGTTTCGTTTTCTAATGCGCCACATATAATGGAAGTTAAAAGAGGTATAATTGAATTTCAAGCTTTCCGAGGAAATGATGGTAATTTTATTATTAAAGAATTAGTAATCTTGGACATGAACACATCAGTAGTTTGTCATTATTTGTTCAAACCTCCAGTACCATTTAATAGACTAACAACTAAAGCGAAAGTTACAAAGAAATGGTTGAACAAACATTTTCACAACTTAAGATGGGATGAAGGTTTCATTAATTATAACATGATGCCGCACATTATGAATCATTATTGCAAAGAGTTTAAAATTATCTACACAAGGGGATTGGAAAAAGCAAATTGGATACAATCATTTACAAGCAACGAAGTGATTAATGCAATAATTGATAAAGATTTCCAATGCTACTTCAACGAACTTTGTATTTCATCAAAAAGTTTTAAACATCGAAGGTCGCAGTGCGCTTTAAAGAATGCCTACCGCTTGAACAATTTCCTTCAACAAAGTGGTGGGTGTAGTGTCAGTAGTGGGGGTAGTGTCGATTATAAAAGCGAGAGCGCTACCATGACGCAGCATGAGTATTACTCTAACCTCCGAAGAGACAACATCTCCGACGGACATTCTTATTAACAAGAAGATTAACAACAACATCAAGATGGCATCACAGAACTTACTTCAAAGTTTAGTTGATCAGTTCAACGCTCATTCTAAATCATCAATTCTACCTACAAAGAAATGTTCTGAACTAAAAGAAGAAAAACACTACATCATTCATACGATTAAGAAAATGGAAACTTCAGTAGGTGATGCTATTAATTGCACATTAAGCGAGGCTCCATATACAGTTGGCGATGAACCAAAATTTCAGATCTTCCTACCAAGACGCTTTGTACAACTTCTTCAAAATGAAGATCTTCGTGTAGTTCAACCCGGCGCACTCTATTTGGTTTCGCACGGACCAAGTGGAAACAACTCAACTGAACTAACTATTCATGTAACACCTACTACTGATTAGTTTGTACATAACATTGTAACTATTTGTTTGTAATTGTTTTTCAATAAATATGATATAAAGAAAAAACAAAAAAATTAAAAGAAGCAACATATTGTGATGTCTTTGTACATTACAATATGTTGCTTTTTTTAAAAATTCCACGGGATGACCTTGACCCACTTTTGTGTGATTATAAAAGCGAAAATCTACTTGTAAAATTCATCAGTCTACGACTACCTTTCGTACCGTACACATCTCGCTCACTCTATCGCTTAATATAAAAACTAAAAGATGTCTCTCAAAGTCAAATGTGCATCTTATGATACCAACACCATTACAACTTTTGAACAACTCGAAGATTTAACCAACGAAATGCGAGTTTTACTTACCGGTGGTTATCACTTAACTGTTGATGTTAGTGCTACTAATACAAGGATGTTCACTAAAACAAAATATTGCGATGATGAAATATTTATTTCTACACAACCTACAACTTCTTCATCGCCAACTGGTCAACATAACATCAAGTTCCAAAAGTATTACCAATGTTGAATAACTTTTGACAGACAAAACTACAACTAAAGAATCACATGATCAATGTGAGTTAATAAAAAGGATGTGATACTTGTATAAATAATCATTCGCTTCTCAGCTCTCACCACGACAAGACCTATTTAAGAAAATGTTGTACAGAATGATGATTCAACTTGATGGAAAAATCTATGGAAAAGACTACAACACCGTTGAACAAATGACCCAAGATTTAGATGTATTAACTAAAGAAGGATATCAAGCTAAATTAATTTTAAAATTTCCTGAAGTACATCCATTATCAACAGAAGAACTTGTTGCTATGGCTAAGGCGGAGAGAGAGAAAAAGTCTGAAGAAAACAAAGAGAAACAAACTTCCTAAATTTTTATAATCCTTACACTTGTAAGGTATAATTTTTTAAAACTCCATTTGGATGACCTTGAAATTACCCCCACCACTTTTCACAGTACATAAAACTCACTATTCAACACTATACACTCTTATTCTTTCACTGGACTTTGCAGCGTCAACATGGAAGAGCAAAAATACAAGTACAAACCTCGTTACTGTTGTGAACAACAATGTACAGATTTAGGGCCAATGATGGTGGATGGGTTAGCTTGTACTAAATGTGAATTCTTCGGATCTTGTTACTGCAAATGCAAAACAACTACCACCACCGGAATTGCGAACTTTGGAAATTTACAAATCGAGATATTTTCATACATGTTGTCCTCAAAGATGTTTCAAATTTCACCCTCTCGATCTTGCTCATTGTCAACGCACCAAGGTTCATACAGATGATTTTTGTACATGCATGATAAAAAGATGTAAATACAGGTCAGATTGGTATTCCGATCCTGTAGAACCATCAAATGTGTAATTTCAATTTTATATTCTTTTTTAAAACTTCATTTGGATGACCTTGAGATTTCCCCCACTACTGGTTGTAATTTTTATATAATATTATATTCAACTTTAAATCATTTCACTTCCAACACTCAAACTAACAACATGGAAGCAAAATTTATCAAGTTTGAACATATAATAACTGAGAGGGAGGAGATGGAAGAATTGTTTCAAAACTTACTTTCTATCATGGACAAATATCCTATGAGATGGTTCAGAATTGTGGTTCAATATTTAAATCCTGGTGAGTTATTTTCTTCATCATCATCACAGAGTGAGGAAGACGAAACAACTAATTCAGTTAGAATAATTGAATTAAAAGATGAAGAAGAAGAACTTACCGCTTTATTTGATCATAAGCTCAAGGTCGCCGTTATATAAGCCCCCTCCCTATGCGCCAATCCTCATTCCATCACCGACTCTCCAACAATGAACAACTCTCCATTGGCCCGAATGAATTCTAGTTTTGAAATAAACTCTAAAGAAGAGTTACAAGACATTTTTAATATTTTACAAGAACTTGTAGATAATTTTACAACCATCAAAATGAATTTGGAAATAACATACGATTGTCCTATTTGTGATAAGGTTGAAAGTTCGGACGAAGACAGTTTACTAAATCTAACTCCTGCACCATCTGACACTACTGATGGTAATAATGAAGAGCAACGTCTTTCCCCCACCACTTCTTTGTAATTCATCTTTCCCCCCACCACTTCTTTATTTAACTAACATTTCTCGCTTTCACTTCTCATTCCGTCTTCGACTTCTGAACTATCAACATCACTTGTTTTAAAATTTCAAACACTAACACAATCATGATGGATATGATGGATGAAGTTCCCTTCGTAACTAGAATGGAAGAGGATAAATTGAAATTGGAAATCAAACGATTGGAAATGGAACGGGAAAACCAACTCGAAATGTTACATTTGTTCAAGCTTTTCAAATACATCATCTGGGGACTCTGCGTTTACCTTCTCATCGTCGTCGGTGTTTGCATTTACAACTCTGTAATTTATCACAAAAGTTCTACTTGTTTAAACTCTGCTGTTGCACATTAATTGTATGTTCACTAATAAAATTCAAAAGTTACTTCAACCTATCCTACTATCACCAACTAGTTCAACTTAGAACTATTTCTGGTGGTAGTTGGGTAGGCTTTTTTAAAACTTACTCTGGATGACCTTGACATACTTTCCAGATCCCATTTATAAATTTGAATTTCAGTTTTAAACTAACTTTTAGTTTTGTTCAACTATTAAGAGTTTTGTTAACACCGTCAAATTTCAGTTTTCAACTAACTTTTAATTTATGTGCACTTTTAGTTCAACCTAGTTACTTTATTCGCAAATTCAGTTCAACCAACCACCAACACTATCGCCATCTCCACCCCAATATTTCAACATCTCTGCCCCCAACACCTGCCCGAACATCTGCCCGTAGGGGCAGCTGCCCGGACATCTGTTCGGTTTTAAAAATATAAAAGAAAGGTAAAGGAGTGGGGATGGCGCATGCTCACCAATGCAAAACTAAGGTTTGAGGTTAGAATTATCCATGGCGGCCGCCATGTCTAGTTCAGTTTTACCACATAGAGTCGGCGACCAGTTATTGATCTAAAGGAGTGGGGGAAGGGGTGGTGGGGGAAGGTTGCCGTTTTATAACCCCTCTCCCTAGGCGGCTCTTCTCATTCCATCGCCAACTTTCAAACAATAAACACCTCTCCCATGGCACGAATCAATTATCCCGCTATCACCAACTACTTCAACTTAAAACTATTTCTGGTGATAGTTGGATAGAATTTTTTAAAACTTACTCTGGATGACCTTGACATATTTTCCACATCTCAGTTATAAGTTTGAATTTCAATTTTGAACTAACTCTTAATTTTTCTTCAACTGTTAGAGTTTCGTTAACACCGACGAATTTCAATTTTGAACTAACTTTTAATTTTAATTTTATGCAGAAATTCACTTCACCCTAACGCCAACACTATCACCATCTCCACCCCAACCTATATGACATAAAATATAACTACAGCATCTCATATATACCCTCTAACCCCCACCGGAAGCTATGTGACATGGCAGCTGGCGCCAGCTGCCGCGGCACGTGGCTCCGTGGGCACGTGGCCGGTTTTAAAAGTGACCAAAACACACTACTATTATCATTTTAATAGCACCATTATTATTATTCAAACTGTCACTATAATGGTGGCTTCACTGATTCATTGGTGTCTAGAGCCGAAACAACCAACCACAACAGAGATCATCCTTATACAGACTGTCAAGAAAAGTCCATGGATTATGCCATATAAATTTGAAATAGCAATGATAGTCAATATGTATAAAAAGGTTACAACTTCCGACGCGACATTCGGTTAACTAACTTGAGTTAGGTAAGGTTTATTTTAACCTAAGTGTGGTTTGCTGGGTTTGTTTTACTTTGTTTTGCCATCCAGATACGGTTTGCCGAAGGCTTTTCTTCCTATGTTAAAAACTGTGTGCGTGTGTTAAAATGTGTCCTACGTGACGCTAGCATTATAATTATTCCTGGTGAAAATTTCAGAAACAAGTTGCTAATTTGTTTTTTTTTACTGGCAAATAGCCTACTTGTTTAAAATAAATACAGAATCACATAATTTCTTCTGAATTAAAATTAAATGTACGGTATTTATGTGTCATTACTTTATAATTCAGATGTCTAGACAGGCTAGCAGACAATCCTATAAAGGCCTAGTGCAACTCTTGCCGTTCTCCACTCAGAGCACTAAAAACTTAGTCCCCAGTAAAAAGTGAAATTTTCCCAGTTTTTTGCTATTTTCACCCGTAAACCTATCTTGCCGCGCTTTATTATTGCTTTTAATGTGTTTTTCAGGCAAAAAAACATAAGTGCATTTTTACCATAGTACAGGAGGGGTCATGCATTCGGAATAATTAGCGGTAGGCCTAGGCCCATTGTGTATTGGATGTTAGCTTAAGACGATCTTTAACATAATGCCTGCAAACTTTCGGAATTCGTTTCTGACTTAATGTATCGATTAAGTTATTTTTTATATATATATATATATGGATTGAATATTCAAATAGGTAAGGTATTGTTTGGTTAGGTTATCGATATAAAAGTCAATGTTTTCGGTTAGGACGAATACCGAAATTTCTCCTCAAGTTAGGCCTAGCATAATGTCATTGATACCATTATCCAACACGATTATACTATTAAAAGTAAGGATAATCCCTTAAGGATCAGTTAAGATGGGGTCTACAGTACGCTCTGAATTTTGGCATTTGGCCTAACTAAATCATTTTAAAACTGCAATAGAGTATTTAGGCCTACCCCATAACAAGGTTTGAAGAGATAAAAATCTGAGTCACATTATCAGCTGCTGAACACTCTCTTATATGCCTTATCAATAATCGAAATCATTGCCTACCTTAGATTTGGCAAGTTAATAGCAATAACTTCACCTTAGGTACAGTAAAACTAGGTACCACTACACTCGCAGCGTCGCGCTCCGCGCTGACATGGTATTACTTGTACCAACAAATAAGCAAAACTATTATACATAGACATTATCTAAAAATGTAATCGTAATAATAGATAAAACCCACACATATTAAAACAAAACTAGTAATGAAATTGACAAAACATTTATAGAAAATAAATTATTAAAAAGAGAAAAAAAATTAAAGTTGTAAAGTTTGATTATTTTTACATTTTAATGTTTTAAGCATGCAAATTCAAATAATAAAATGTTTTTTTCACCTAAATATACTTTGCGGTTTCCTTTATTTGTTGGTACAAAAATACCCTAATTTTGACGTTTCAACCTCCTGTAGTTCAGCCAAATTTTTTTTTTTTTTTTTAATTTTTTAATTGCTATTTTTGTGTTCATTACATTGTGGCAAATCGATCCCATGGCAAAAATTAAAAATTTAATTTTTGACCAAACACCCTTAACAGGCAGTTCCTTAAGCCGCAGGTTAGTCCTAGGCTATGTTGTAAATCATGGCTAGAATGCTGTCATATCTCATTTGAGCCTAATTTTATAACCCATACATGCTAAAACTACCATTGGTAGGCCCACCACCTTTCAAATTTACAAAATTAATATTTTCAAACTTTGAAGAACCGGTTGTAAACATTGATCCAATTGATGGAGAAGATCAGATGTTGAAAATACAATTCAATTGTCTGCTATAGGAAAAAATAATAGAAGATCAGAAAGTAAAGTAGTACCCTTCCATTTAACAACAACCAATTATTTAAAGAGTTTTAATTCAATTATTCCAACCTGCATATCCTACGAGTGCAGGATGAGTGGAGTGAATTAATTCAAGTGTAATATTTTGTTTGTTTAGCCAGTTTGATAAGGCTAGCAGCTAGCACACAACAAGTCAATACTGTTAATACGTTTACAATAAATTATTATGACTAACTACAACTAAATAATAAGTATAATAGTCTAATTACACACACTCACCTGAACACCCACAAAGAACACGTTGAAGTCGAACAAAATAGCTTCACCTCACAGGCACGCTCCACGGTTGCAGGCAGGACGAGAGCAACGACGCGAGGATGTAAGTGCGCATGCGTCACACTGCTCGCAAAGCAGTATGGGTAACAATATTTCCAAAACTTTTGAAGGATATGATTGTCCATATTTTTTAATGCATATTTTTAAAAAGTTTGTTAAATATGCATTAATGAATATTTTTTTTACAAAATTGTTTAAATATTGATGGATACAAAATTCATTTAACAATATTTTAAAAACTTTAAAGATAAAAATAACATATATTTTAAAAATATTGCATTGTATAAAATTTCTTACACATTAGACTATATTTATAAAATATTTCATATATATTTTCTTGCTACTAGGGGCAGGAAACAATAATCGTTGGCTGTCGGATACCGCCGCTGTGGCCAGGAGGATCGCCGCCAGTGCATCGAGGATCGCTACTATATTGAGTGCTGGCGGTACGAGCCGTCACACGTTTGCGTTGGAGATTTTTTGTCTCAACTATTACTAAAATAAGTAATTTCAAAGCAAACTAGGGTAGAATTTATGGTTTTATATTTACCTTGATTGGTAATAGTTAATTTGGTCATTACCTAATGGTTTGTTATTAGATAATATAACGTAACTCGACTTCCGTTTTAGTTTTGACACTTCATATCCGGAACACAAAAAATAGCTATTCAGCTGACCTCAGGAAGAAGTTATGCTTTTTCCTCTACAGACCTTGACTACGGCTGACCTCTGCCCCGGTCCGCCTGTGCTGTCTCCTCTCTCAGCATTGTTGCTGCATTGTTATGACCAACATAACATGTAAAATGGCATTTAATTTGTCTACCCAATAAGAGCTGTAGAATGTTTTATCCATGTTTAATGCTATTAAGTTACATTCCAGAACAATCTTTTCCAACAACTAAATGTGACTTATTTAATAAAATTATAATGATAGTGTCAGTCATATAGTTTTTTATGTATCAAATTTATTTTTTAATATTATCCTAAGTTTATCGTTCTAAATATTTTTCTATTTTTAATTTTATTTGCTGAAATGCCTATGTATAATGTTTTTTCCGATGAGTGATAGGGACGGTACTTTATATTGAAATGTATTTGCGTTATTTGTTGTTTTTAACAACAAAGAAGCCAAGTTTGTGTTTTGTATTATATTTGTTATAGCAGGTTACAGCGCCTACATAGTAACTAATTGGTTTTCAAGTACTGCTTTATTGTCATTAGATATTGTACCTACAATAAAGCAAGAAAATCTATACTTATTTGATACGCTAAGGATTTTTCGTGTAGAGAACTCCACCTACAATTTTCAAGTTTTTGGTGTCGTTGGATAGGGCTCGGTCTGGAGTTGTTCCCGCCAAAAACTGATGAGAATCGGACTGAAGATAAGAGGCGCTATTCACCATTGAAATCCCTAAATTTCCCATTAAAATAACATTGTGATTGAATAAAGCATTTTAAACATCTGTTAATAATCAGCTGTAAATACGTGTAGTTATTGAGGATTAAAGATATTCACATTATTGGATTGGTCGGATGTCATTGATTTAGAGCTAAAGAAACATTTGTACTGTATTTAAATAAATTGCTCGAATTCGAACAACACGTATAGTAGAACATATATAAAGAGAAAACAGAGATTATCAGCGTAGTGGGGGGCCTCTAATATTTATAAAACTTTCTGCATCTTAGATTCATCAACATTCTAAAATAATAAAACATCGGGTATTAGCAAAGTGTGGCTCCTGTCAGAGGAATAAAGCTTTCTGCAGTTTAGATTTATATGAATACTTAAATGTTCATTACAATAAGAGAGTATTGGCAGGTGGGGATCCTGTAAGAGTTATAAAACTTTCTGTAGATTAGATTTATACGAACATTTAAATGTACATTTAAAAAATCAGAGAGTATTGACAGATTGGGGCTTTTGTCAGAGTCATAAAACTTTCTGTAGTTTAGATTTACATGAATACTTAAATGTTCATTACATAAACCAAGGAGTATTGGCCAAGTGTGGATCCTGTCAGAGTTATAAAACATTCTGTAGTTTATATTTATATGAATACTTTAATGTTCATTACAATAACGAGAGAGCATTGGCCAAGTGGGACTCCTGTGAGCCATAAAACTTTTTGCTGTTTAGATTTATATGAATACTTAAATGTTCATTACATAAACCAAAGAGTATTGGCCAAGTGTGGATCCTGTCAGAATAAAACATTCTGTAGTTTATATTTATATGAATACTTAAATGTTCATTAAAAAATCCAGAGAGTATTGGCCAAGTGGGACTCCTGTCAGAATTATAAAACTTTCTGCAGTTTAGATTTATCTGAACACTTGTGATCATTACCAAAGACAGATAGTATTGACGGATTGTAGCTCATTTCAGAGTTTATTGACCTATGAATTATGTCTTGATGTAACTTTACAGAAACCGAAGTAAACAAACCGGTTTTATATTCTGTACAGGAATGAACCATCTCATGACGTCATTCAAATGACGTCATCGAGTGACGTAACTGATGACGTCAACAGTGACGCCATAAAGGATTAGGTCGCCACGAGGTGTTTTGATTCTGTGCTCTTACGCAGTTTTTTTTGCACAGAATTTTGTACCGCGGACAAAGTGAAAACAATTTTTCTCGCTTCCTGTGACCTCGGGAACCCGCAAAATTTAACGTTGTCGACTTTGTTTGGTCACCACAATAGTATTTTTACAATTGCAGAATGATACATTTCATATATCTAGCATTCGCAATGTCCAAACTTTACAAATAATTAAATTCAGTAATCACACTCCGTAACCTATTTTCAAAAATAAGATATTTACGTTGTGATATACAGTGTGATATACAGTGATATATTAATAAATAAATGTTAAAAATATATATTATTTTTTTGGTCCAAATTCATCGTTTTATAACTAATATTTTAACATATAGGTAGACTAACGTTTAAATTTTCGATTATTACAAAATATAAGAAATGACTTTTAATTCGTAAACTCTCTTAACGGTTGGAAATTTCTCATTGCAATTTGTAAAGTTTGGAATTTATCAATTTTGTAACAATAAATATGAAAATCTGGACGTATATTATTAATTAAAATGTAATGCATTTTTTGAGAGAAACTAAAAATAAAAATATAAAACAAATCCTAACGTACTATTATATTTTCTTTTAAAGCACGCCTAATGAAAGGGTTTTTAAACCATACTTCAACCAGATTAAAATTATTAGGTTTTGTAATTAATTGTGGCAAACAAAGCAATTGTACTTGCAGTTTCGTCATACATAATTGTTTTATTCAAGTGCGCCATTCTAGCTTGGCAAAAACAACTACATTTCGAGGAGAACTACCGTCATGGGTACTTCGCACCTAGCTCCCGTTCTTCTTTGCTTTTTGGTGAGTCTGTATTTTATGTTATTCTCTTTACCATAAGTCTTATACATTTCAGGCAACTTAAAGGAAAATAAACAGCGTGGATCTAAGTTTTTAAATGCGATTTGCTAAGTCTAGAAAGTCACTTGCTATTAATAAAAAAAAATTAAATGCCTTAAGAAATATAGGCCCTATCCGACATATTGTTTGTGATTTTTTACTCAGTTTTAAGAAGAAAAAAAAACTTTTCTTGAAAGTATTAAACATTTGCAAAATGAGTATTTTTGTTTTAAATGCTTGGGAATTAAAGGAAATTCTTACTGAGATGTATTTCTAATCAATTTACTTTTGAGTGGGACTATAATATTGTACGTCTTTTGTAACAGAGTAGGCCTAGTGCTCTACTCCGCTCTGTACTCATTCGTTCATCTCATTCGGTTGTTGAGAATTGATTGCGTACATTAAACAATTGACTTGATGGTGTCTCAGACCATCCGTACACCACTTTAAAAATTACAGAATTATATAAAAAGTGTCATTATAAGTAAACCGTGTACGCTCTATCATTGGAAATAATTTCAATATGCAGGGTGTAACAGAAGTAACCTATCCAGGCTGGACGTCACTAATTTTAAATACAAACCCCCACTTATATTGAATTTTTTTTATTCTAGATGCGATTTTAACACAATTTAGAATGTAATGTGTACCATATACTCTAGTCAAATTATGGTTCAACCCGGAAATAATTGAAAACTAATATATTTTGACCGATTCTTATGTAAAATTACTCGAGAAAAATGATGGTGAAAAGTGTACCACTCTCCGGCGCTGCGTTTGCCTGCTATGGCCGATTTTTCAAAATGGTGGCTGCACTTTTATAAGTTTTTGCTGAATATCTTTTCAACCGTTAAAGAAAATTAAATTTTGCACATTTTGATATATAGTATGTATTGGTTGTTATATTTAATAAGGGTGATATTGCTTTAAAGCTACTTTTAATTGTGGGCTTTTAAGTAAATTTCTTTTGTTGGAAAAACCAAATTACGGTGGTGCCAAATATTAGCCTTTAACCATGTTAACTTTTTACTACAGGGTTCCCTCATACCAAAAACACCATTCATAAAAATTTTAATAACTGCATATATATTTAAACAGGCAACACTCTTTCGAACTTATTAAGATATTTAAAATCACACGAGTTTTTATAAGTGTGAGAGTATAACCATAACTGAAGTATTAACCATAACTTGATAGGCTTTTTTATGAAGCTCCTGAATGTCATGTAGTTCATTAATAATTTTCCCCCTATATAATTTTCTACGTTATATATATATATATATATATAAAACGTATATATATACGTTATATATATATAACGTATATATATATATATATATATATATATATATATATATATGTGTACAGCAAAAAATTATAATAGTACAGCCGCCATTTAGAAAAATCGGCCATAGCATGCAAACGCAGCGCCGGAGAGTGGTAGACTTTTCACCGTCGTTTTTGTCAGGTAATTTTACATAATAATCCGTCAAAATATATTAGTTTGCAATTCTTCCGGGTTCCGAATTTTTTGTTCTAATTTTACTAGACAATTGCGGTTTGGGAGATAATGGTGGTTGAAGTTAGATTTTTATGATATAAGAGTAGTATATAATTATAGGTTCTAGAGAAATCACCCGTGACGTCAAAATGACGTAGAAGTTGCGTGCCTGCATTCTTTACCCTCTTATCAGCAATTGACCCCAATTGACCTCAAATTAAAAACCAATTAGATAAGTGATATCAACATTCTTGACCTAGGGTTATCTGTTATCGGGGGGTTTTCCGACCTTGAGGTCAATTAGATAAGTGATATCAACATTCTTGACCTAGGGTTATCTGTTATCGGGGGGGGGGGGGGGGGTTTCCGACCTTGAGGTCAATTAGATAAGTGATATAAACATTCTTGACCTAGGGTTATCTGTTATCGGAGGGGTTTTCCGACCTTGAGGTCATACGTTTGTTTACATCGCTTATCGGGGGTTTTCCGAGGTCGATGATATCAATACTATTGTTTACACTTTTTATTACCATGTGGTTTTGTTTTTATTGCTGTTTGTTTATTTTTCAAACAGAGTGTGCTAGTAGTCTTGCTCGACTGTCAAGCCATCTATCGGAAACAAAAGTTAACAATAATATTTAATTATTTTGAATTTTACCGAGCAAAAAGTTTCAGTAAAAAGAGATCAACTTTGAACAATGCCTTTTCCCTACATTGACTTATGAAGCTAATACTTTGGCACTGTACAAAGTTGATCTCTGATAAAATCCGCGAGAAATTGACCGTTGAAATGATTTAGCGTTTATTGTCATGTTGCTGTCACGTGGTTTTAAGCTGTTTTAACAACGATTTGTGCTTTTTACAATTTATTTACCATTATTCTACCGTAGGGTGAGGATCTATACCGTTGTAAAATAAAGTCATTATGGAGAACGAGAGGTTGTTCACAGTATGTAATAATTTTAGGGTTCTTGTGAGAGAATTCAACAAAGACACGTATATAGCTTTTGAAGTGAATGGTCAAACAATAGTGATGCTTGGGAGAAACTCAAACCTTTGCTTCATACTATAGATGAGGAATTTGTTTCGAGATTTGATTCTAATAAAGAAAAACTATTTCCGATTAGTGATGATTTCAAAGTGTTAATCAATGAAGATGGTGAGGATATTTTTGTTAATATAAAACTGAATGATCAGGTTATGCAATTTAAAACTGAAAAATGGATCAAGTTTAAAGACATTTTTACAAAAACTAATGAAGAATTTGATAAGCGGAATTCAAACAAACGTCATCATGCGAGAAAAAGTATTCTTATTTAAGATTTTGCTAGCATATGCAAATATATCTGATTCTACACTATTAGGTCACGTGTTTCGTCAAATAGTTTATAAAAGACCGGGATACACTGAGGGTTTATTAGTATAAACGAACGATAACTAATACATTGTTTATCTGTTCACACAATGGAATTTCAAAGAGAAATTATTATAACGCATGATTTGAAAGTAAAATTTGAAAATGTTAGATTAAATACAAAAATTTTACTGACTGAAGATTTACCTACTTGTAGTAAAAGTGTTTCAATGGATGTAGAAAGATGGACCGAATTTATGAAAGCAATCAGTGATATAGATCAAGAGTTTAATAAAAGGGTGAACTACCAGTATCCTACAGATATTAAGACGGGTTTTATAAGTGAATTTGTTATAACACATAATATGAAAGTTATGTTTAAAAATAATTGCTCAAGTACCATATTTTTTATTATTGGAGAGTCGCCAGATGGAAGAGAAAGTGTTGCAATGGATATAGAGAGGTGGACTGAATTTAAAAAGGTTATCAGTAATATAGATAAAGAATTTTACAAACGTTTCAATTATCAATATCCAAACTTGTAGATAGATCATTAAGTTTAGTCTTTAAAATGTCACGACCACGAGATCATCAACAGCGAGAACAGGGTGAAAGACAGCAAGCATCTGGATAAAGAAATAACCTCTACTTAGATTTTTCACGACCCCATGAAGAGTATTATAGTCGACAAAGGGGAGAGAGACGACCGGTTCAGAGTGGATTTGTTTCTTCGACCTCTTACACTCCAGGTGATGTCAAATGGTATAAAGCTCAAACCGTTTATTCTTCATCATCTTACAGCAGTGGGCCGACTCAAGATTCTAAGGTCACGTGTAGTCGTGAAGACATGGATAAACATTTTGTGAGAGAACTATTAAATGACTAATATTTGAATAAATTTTTTTGTTTGACAATCAAAAAAGTGTTTTATTTAAGTTATCCTTGTTGATTCAGGTTTTTTTATCTAAATATTTAAACTTTGAACAGAGCTATAAATAAAAATTATGTAATATATTTCAGTAATAAAATGACTTGAAGCGATTCTAGCCAGTTTTGATCTTGACACAGCCGAGTGCTGTTCACGGAGATGGAGTTTATAATCGATATTCAAGGTTTTAAAAGTGTTACCAATGAATTTATTGTGAAAGAGCTTGCTCTTATTTCTACCAATTCTCAAGTGTATGAACTTCATCTTTTTCAACCCCCTTGTGATTTTAATGTGTTGCCTTACAATGTTCAGAAACAGGTATTATGGCTGGAAAAGTTTCATCACGGTATTTTTTGGAGTACAGGCTTTAAGGAATATAATAAATTAAAAGACATTTTTCTTAATCTCAAAATACAGGGCAATGTATATGTGAAAGGAAAGGAGAAAGCAAAATGTATAGCTAGTTTGTTATCAGACTTAAATGTAAACATCATCGATCTTGAAGAGCTAGGATGTCCAAGAGTAAGTGATTTAAAATCAAAGTTTTACAACATGCACTTACTGAAACCATGCAATTTTCTTCACAATCCACAGAATTGTGCTCATATTAATGTTCAAGTTTTATTGCAATGGTTTAAATTAGAAAAAATGTTTGAACAACGCTTTGAGCTTATAAATACAGCTATAAAATAATGTTATAAGAAGGGTTATACATATATGAGCACAGATCTCATCAAGTATTTGCCTAAGGAATTTATCCTGAATCATTATGAGAATATTGATCAAATTTATGAAAAACTTCCTGAAAATCTTAAAAAAGATGACTCAATATTATTGAATATGAAATGTGTTGAACATTACAAAGATTCAGATGGACCTATCCCTAAAAGGAAACATTGCCCGCCTTGTATAATAGAATTATGTAACAAAGTTCAAAGTTTAAAGTGTAATGATAATGAAATAACGTGCTAAGAATTACACATCGTTAAACAACATTCATTAGATTTGATTGATCACCAATGTACTCTTCATCAGCATCATCATCATCATCATCATCATCGACATGGTTGTTATCTGACTATGATTCAAGTTGCTCCAGTTTCTTTACAGTCACCAGAGAAGACCTTGTGAACTCCGGATTTTATAGAACAAAGTGTTTTGAAGAAGTTATATGTTGTGGGTGTGGTTGGAAATCAAGTATCGCAAGACTATCTTTAAAACATTTAAATTTTATTCATAAAGTTGCAAATCCTGACTGTAAAATGAATGAATACATTGACGGTGATTATAATAATTATTGTAAATACAAGTCATCCGTAAATGAAACTGAAAAAATGATGAAAGAAACTTTTTTGTCATGGCCAAAAGGATTCCCGAACATTAATGAAATGGTTAAAAGTGGGTTCTACTATACTGGTGTTGAAGATGCAACAGCATGTATAAGCTGTGGAATCGTCCTGGATCACTGGGATCCTGAAGATAGACCAGATGAAGAACATAAAAAAGCTTCACCATATTGTAAACTTTTGAAATAACTAAAATTGATGTATCAATAAAGTTTACTTATATAAAATTTAACTAAATAGTTATCATTTCCTTTTAGACTTTAAGATGACAACATATAATAGCATAAGAGCAGGTATAGCAAATGAGTTACATAAACAAGCACGGAAAAATTTCCCCACAAGATTTGTTGAATTAAAAGGAATTCATGATTTGTATCAGGCTGATTTAGTAGATATGTCACGTTTTTCAAGACAAAATAATGGTTATAAATATATATTGACAATAATTAACTGTTTTACAAAATTTGGAATTGCAGTACCGTTGAAAACTAAAAGTGGTCATGAAATTGCAAAGTCACTTGAACCTTTATTACAAAAACATCCCATGAAACATTTCCAAACGGATCAAGGTACTGAATTCTTTAATTCTAATGTAATATCAATATTAAAGAAATACAATATAAATCATTATCATACTTTTTCTGAGAAAAAAGCATCAATTGTTGAAAGGTTTAATCGTACACTTAAAAGTAAAATGTGGAGAATATTTAGTGAACAGGGAAGTTATCGTTGGTTAAATTTACTTGAAAAGTTAGTTTTCACGTATAACAACACTGTTCATCGTACAATAGGTGTCAAACCAATTGATGTTACTAAACATAATGAAAGAAATATATTGTTAAAAATTAATAAAGATAGAAAAATATACAGGTTTAACAGAAAGTTTAAAGTAGGTGATCGTGTGAGGATAAGTCAAAAGCAGGCAGATTTTTCTAAGGGTTACTGGCCTAGATGGAGTAATGAAATATTTACAGTAATAAAAGTACAGCTTACTAATCCGGCCACTTATATTTTAAAAGACGACAGAGGAGAAATTATTAAAGGTGGATTCTATGAGCAAGAATTAAGTAAAACTCGTTTCAGTGATACATACTTGATTGAAAAGGTTATTAGAAGAAGAGGAGACAGAGCATTAGTTCGTTGGCTAGGATTTGATAAATCACATGATAGTTGGATTGATATTAAAGACCTAGTACAATGAGGTTTATCAAACAAAAAACTACGTTACCTATAGTTAATTTAGATATATTAGGTAAGAGGTGTAAGAAACAAAAAAGAAGACATGGAAAGTTATTTCCCGATAATATGAGATGCATAGTCTGTGGCCCCTCAAATTGTGGGAAAACTAATTTGGTATTGAATCTAATATTTTCTCCACAAGGTTTACACTTTGAAAATATATATATATTTTCAAAATCATTATATCAACCTAAATATGTTCTACTGAATTGTGTTTTGAATAAAATTCCAGAAATAGGATACTATTCATATTCTGAAAATGATGAAGTTCCACACCCAAATGAAATCAATCATAATTCAATAATGATATTTGATGACGTTGCTTGTGGAAAACAAGAACATATAAAAAACTATTTTTCAATGGGGAGACATAAGAATATTGATACTTTTTACATTTGTCAAACATACAGTTTTATTCCTAAACAATTGGTGAGGGATAACACGAATTTTATTATAGCTTTTAAGCAAGATGAAAGAAATTTAAATCACATATACAATGATCATGTGATTCCGGATATGAGCTTCACTCAGTTCAAACATATATGTTCTGAAGTTTGGAATAAAGGCAATAACAAATTTATTGTCATAGATAAAACCCGTGAACTTAACAAAGGTCGATATCGATCGGGTTTTGATATGTTTGTTAAGCTATAATGTTATGATGGAGGGGAGGTGTAATAAAATTTGTTTATTTCTATATGGATATTTAGTATAATTTCACACTTGAAACTGTTAAGATGACTGAACAAGTTAACGAACCTCCATTTTCTGAGATGACAAAAGAAGATATTATAAAAGAAATTACAGAACTGAGAAAGAATATTAAACAGAAACATCGATCACTAAAACGAAATATATTAGAAAATGAAGAAATGTGGGAAAATAAACTTAAGCCTATCTCTGGACAATTAAAGCTTTTGGTTGAGGAACAAAGAACAACAGATCCAGAGCTAGAAGCATCGGATGAAACTCAACCATTACAAGTAGGAAACAAACTGAAAAGAAAAATTATCAGTATTGATGAAACATTACCTGCTAAAAGGTATATTCCAAACCCATTGCAAGGTGTTAAGAGAAAGCAAAAAAATAACCAACCGCTACAACCCGATTTTGAAAGCGATTATGAGTATGGTGAAGAGAGTGAAAATCAACCCACTCCTAAAAGGATAGCAAGTCATCATTCCAATATGGAAACGTCTGAAATGGAAAACATTGAAGATGACATGATTGTGGAGCCAATATCAGTTCATACTCCACAAAGAGAGGAAGTTTATGAAACTCATATAAGTGGAGAAGAATTAATAAAAACCCCGCAAGGGAAAAAGCAGGCAAGAGAATTTGTTGAAAAAAACTTCAAAGGAAAAATTGCAAGAGATTATTTTCTTAAACTAATACAAGGTGGTAAAAATATAGATTTTAACTATGGAGTCCGGGTTGAAGGGGATTCATGGATGATTGGTAATAAAGCAATAGAAATTGATGATAATGATTTAATTATTGATGGAACCCGATATAACGGAACACCCGGGTTATATGAGTTAATATTTATGAACATACCAAACGATTATATTTACTCTAAGGAAGATTTAGATGTTTATCTACAGATTTTGCTGGCAACCAACGCTCACAGAGTAAATTATTCAAGTATGGGAAGAATAAAATCAAATAGAGGGATGAAATACAAGAATATAATTTCACATTTGGTAAATAGAAATATTAATCCTGAATTTCAAACCCAGCAAGATGATGACTTATCCCGATATATTAAGTAGAGCTACTAGTGGAAGTGGGATACTGCTTTCAAACGCTCAGCCTAAATATATATATTATGATGATCCAGATGAAATTGTAGATAGATTACGAGTTTTACTAGCATCTCAGCAAGCAGGGAATACTGCACATACCGATGAAATAAATGCCATAATGGAAGAACTCAATGAAATAAAACCTGTTTTAGCCAAACAGATAAGTAATGTAAAAACTGAATAAATATATATTTTGATGGTATAAAGTTTTGATAATTCTTTTAGTTACCTTTGTTTAGATCATACGTGCATTATGAGTGTTGATAAATTTGGACGTCATTTAAATATTGCTCAGTGTTTAAGAGGACCTAAAGGCGAGGGTTTTGAACATACACCAGATGGTAATTATGATATTGAAAAGAAGAAACTGTGTAATGTTGCAAATGCAACTGACTCATTTGACTGTGTTAATTTACAAACGTTACAAACATCTGTTAGTAATTGTTTGACTACAGTTGATAAAAAGATTGAAGATAAAACAAGTGACATAAAACATTTGTTAAGACATTCATTAATAAAAAATGAAAAAAATGAGTTTAATGCAAACAGTGCAACTATAGCAAATTTATCAAAACCAAAACATCTATATGATGCTGTAAACTTTATATATTTTATTGAGTCTTGTACCCTTTTAAGCCAATAGGATAAGATATTATTATGAATTTAATTGGAAATAGGCAAATCTACGGATAATTAGGCAGCAGTCAATAAAAAACTATCTGTTGAAATTAAGTGTACAGTTTATTTGACAGCAGAAGTACATACATGTAGGCTCTGTAAATAATCCTCAAGTTATATACAATCTTAACTCCAATTAGATATTCCTAATCCATGTGATCATAGATACATATTAAATGGAAAGACCTTACTTGAGTTGGATATGAAAACGTGAACAACTGGCCACGCAACAAGGAAATGGTCCTAGGCAGCTGAACCAGTCTGTAACATTGTACAAACTTTTAATAGTAAAGGTATTATTCTAATTTTTATATAAATCATTGCATCTTTGAATTTAACATGTGAAAACGAGTTTAACTGCAAGCAATAAGGTATGGAATTTACTGTAATTTTCTTAATATTCATTAAAGTGTTATACAATTGAACCATGATGTTTTCATTCTTATTTACAATGATAACATTATTTAAAGAGCAATATATTTCGGTAATTACATAAAATATACACTTACATTATCACGGGAGTTGCCAGTTTAGAGCGTGCCAGTTCACAACTAATTACAGGTGCAGTTGATGATTTAACAATTTAAACTGACAAGAATCAGATGTGCCAACTAGACAAAACAAATCTTTTTCCTACTTAATGCATGTAATGAATATATATATTTATTTTTCATATCTATTGTGATTCGGTACAAATATTTCCCGGCGCCAAAAAAATAAATATATATTTTTTATAGTTCAAATCGTACACAAATTCTAATTACATTAACCCATAACAGTCCTATGCTAAAAAATAAACATATTGTATTTCTAAAAAGAAAACTTAACTATATTCCTTTTCCCACAAATTAATTAAAAGGATGTTGGTTTACTCCTAAGCATATTCAAAGTTTCCCGCGCATCAACAATCAGCTGTTTTTAAAGAGCCAAGCTCCAAATAGTTCGCCATATCGCTACCAGGTGCAGCACTTGCCGGGTTATTACTTGAACATTTTTAAATAATTGCATTTTTTTACACATTCTGAAATAAATTAAAATATTTTTCTTAACCCAAATAAATTTTTCTCCAACCAATGTCCCTACGTAATATTAATAAGAGAATTGGAAATCAAATACAGTTATAATGCTGTTTTCCTCAAGACTTTATATCGGCAAACATCGTTTCCTGCTCGAACAAAGAGAGTGGAATTCCCCAAACATTTTTATCTTCGGGCCTCAGATAAATTGTCGTCGCTTGTCCAGTCAGTTCCGAGTTATGTCGAGTACAGTGCGGGTCGTGTGTCAGTTTTCATCGTTGTCGTGTGTCGGTTTGCGTAGTGTGTGCGGTTTTAGTGTGTGTTATAAGTGTCCAGTGTTTGTGATCGTGTCTAGTGTGGATTACAATCATCAACTTCCATTCTCCATTCAGCAACTTTCGCTAATCCCAAACACTCCGTCATACATTCCCATTTTCTCCCTTAATCTAACATTCATACTCTAATTTATTTGAGACCGATTCATTTCTTAAAATATTCCTAAAAAAAATTAACTATTTCAAATATTTTACTTTTAATTCCAATAATAATCTACGGTGTTTGCCAATATAAATTTGCACAATAATAAAATCGAACTAAAATAATTGTTCACAAGTTAATTTTCTTTTTACATAAAATATAACTAAATAATCTTAATTCATTTTCTTAGTCCGTTATATCTTCCTCACTTCATTTTGCTAATTTCATGTCCACAATATGAATCTTCTTTACATCGTAGATGTCATTTACACGTTGAACGATGGCTGTGACTTCGGTGACGAAATATAGTATCCGATATGGACCTATATATTTCAATGCCAACTTGCGGCTAAATTTCTTGGATTTATCGCTCTTGAAATGCGTGCGGATGAATACAATAGAATTTATCTTGAATGGGTGACGTCTTCGCTTCTCTGAAAAACGTTCTCGGTTTCTGTTGTGTAAAACACTTTTCTTCATATTTTGAATAGCTTTCTGCAGATTTCGGATTTTTTCATCTTTCGGCAATTGAGGTGATATTAAGTCCTGTATATTCCAAATGTTTGATAAGGCGTTATTGGCTGGGTGATTGAACATTAATTCGAACGGGGTGAATCCGGTCGATTCGTTTTTGGCCGTATTTAGGCTCATAGTTATCAGGTCTAAATCAAGGTCCTATTTCGTGTGAGGTATTTCGTGATAATAGCATCTTAGCATCGTAGAAATGTCTCTAATGCTTCGTTCTGCACGATTTCCTGAAGCTTTATAAATCGCTATTCGCCTGTGTGATATGCGATTTTTAAATAAATAGGCCTTAAATTCCTTCGATACAAAATATGAAGCATTGTCCGAAACAATGGTTCGGGGATTTGAGAAATTTCCGAAAGTCAGCCTTAATTTGTTTATTATTTGCCTTGAAGTGCAATCTCGCAATGCGTGTATCCATAAAAATCGGCTAAATCCATCTAGCATGACCAATAAATATTGATTGCCGGCTTGAGATCTCGGTAGTGGGCCAAGTAAGTCCACGAAAACCGTGTCTAGACTTCTTTCAATCGGAATGGAAATTAATTTGCCCTCGTATTTTCTGACTGCGGATTTTGACATGGCGCATATGTGACAGGATTTTACCTTTTCCCTTACTATGCGCAATAAGTCAGGCAAATAAAAATATTGCTCTATTTTGGATTTCGTCCGATTTATTCCCAAATGACCGCCAACTAAGCTATCGTGAAAGAAGCGAAAAATCATGTTGACTAAATTTGCCGGTAAATATATTCTGGCCTTTCCCTTCGTATCTTTGTGCATTAAAATATCCTTTTGTAGATAAAAACTCTGGTGATTGTTTTTCTTTTTAATGCTGTTTATTATTTCCAAACATTTAGGATCTCGTTCTTGATGAAATTTTAAATCTTCTAGTGCCATAGGAATTTCGTTTATCATATTACAAAAATATTTATCATCCTTTCTTTCAAAATTCTTAACTCTAATATTTACATTATTTACAGAGAGGCGGGATTTTTCTTGCATTTTATTTCCATTTTTCCCCAGATTTAATTTTTCTGGACCTTTCTCGGGGTTTGTTTTCTTGATGAAAAACGTGGGTATCGGTTCTTCGGTCTCCTCTCTATTTTCCTCACGGTCAAACATACGAGATAAGGCGTCGGCTACTGGGTTCTCGGTTCCAGGACGGTGTTCAACGTTGAATGGTATAGTTAATAATCTCTCGACCCATCTTGTAAGACGTCCCAGTTTTCTTTTGGTGTTCAACACATAACTTAACGCTTGGTTATCTGTTATTAACGTGAAAGGTTGAATTTCTAAATATTCGTGCCAATGTTCGATACAGATAATAGCGGCATAAGCTTCTTTTTCGTAAATGCTGTATTTACGTTCGGCATCCGTAAACTTTTTTGAATAATACGATATAGGCATAAGATCACCCTCTTCATTGCGCTGCAATAATACGCCTGCACATCCTAAGTCGGAGGCGTCCGTCTGTAAAACAAAGGGTTTCTGGAAGTTCGCCAACTGTAAGACGGGAGGATTCGAGATTTTCGCCTTCAAGGTGTCGAATGCTGTTTGGCACTCCTCGGTCCATACAAATTTCGTTCCTTTCCTCTTCAAGGCGTGCAAGGGTCTACATAATTCCGCAAAATTTGGTATGTATTTCAACCAGTAGGCACACATACCGACGAATTGTCGCACTTGTTTTCCTGTTCTAGGGGCAGGGAATTTCATTATATTTGTTGTTCTTTCGGGATCAATAGTGATTGTATTATTCTTAATAATATGACCTAGAAAGCTGATTTCCGTGCAGAAAAATTTGGCCTTTTGTTCATTTACTGTCAGGTGATGTTTCGATAACCGATTTATAACTTCTTTCAGGTGTTGAAGATGCGAATTCTTATCGGGACTATAAATGACGATATCGTCGCAGAAGTTTATCAAATATTTAAACTTGATATCGTTGAATATTTTATCCAGATAACTAGACAAAATTGAAGATCCGACTTGTAAGCCAAAACAAACACGTGTCATCCGATATTTGCCAAATGTCGTACTGAAGGCTGTTAAATCCCTAGATTTTTCTGCCAGAGGACATTGCAAGAAAGCTTTATTAAGGTCAATAACTGTAAAATATTTAGCGCCTTGCAAATGTTGATATATGTTCTGCAGGTCACCGATGGGGTAGTGCATTTTTTCCAGCTTCTTATTTAGCTCTGAGTAATTAACTACCAGTCTATCTCGTGGGGTTAGAAAGGCAGGACTCGAATAGGGACTAGTGCATGGTTCTATAATTCCCTGGTCAAGCCAATCATCCAGGATTTTTTCATCTTGGTGACTGCGGGTGGACTAAGGTAGTAGGGCCTAATACACACAGGTGTGGGGTCAATAACCTTTAATTCAACTTCGAGGTCCAGCGCTCGCCCTATTTTATCAGTAAAGACATCGGGATTTTCTTTAATAATTTTCATTGCCTCTGTTTCCATATCAGGGGTTCCAATGCAGATTTGATTTAAGGCAGGGATTTCTCCGTTTTGATCCAAACATAAGGGGATTTTACATTGCGGGTCCAATTTGAAATGACAAGTTTTGTCCTCAAAATTTAATGTGAGACCTTTTCTATATAAAAATGGAGTTCCTAGGATCATGCGATAATAATTTTGTTCAATTATTAAAAATTCCTCATACCAAGAGTATTTATCAACTCTGATGCGAATTTTTGCTTCGCCTAAAACTTCCATTTTACTATCATTGGCCGCTGTAATCGTTCCGTCCCAATTAGTTTTGCGTTTTACTAGCTTTAGCCGTTCTAATTGGTTGTATAATTCCTTGCTAATAAAGTTTTTACTGGCTCCACTATCAATCAAGGAATTTATGGAAAAATCATCAGTCAGTCTCACCGATATGTAAATATTCCAAAGTTTTCGCTCTTATCTTGTTTAATTCCGGTTTGTTAATCTTGTTCCACTGTCTTGTAATTTTCCTAAATTCACCTTTAAATTTCGGGCTGTGATTTGTTTCAAATTTAATGATCTCATTGCTGTTTACATGGGAAGGGCTATTGTGAGACGGAAAATGCATAAGTTTCTCGGGAGTATGAGCTATGGATTTAGGAGGGCTCATAACTCCCGGTTTTACGAGTTTTTTGAGCTCTGTAACAGTGTCTTGCAATATGGCCTGGCCTGTTACATACGTAACATTTTTTCTCATAAGAGTTTTGCGTGTTTGATTTTGTAGTGTTAGTCGTGTGTTTTCCTTGATTTGGAACAACAAGCACATGCATGTTCACATGCAGAATAAAGCATTCTGCATGTGATAAGTGTGAGATTGTGAGTGTGCCGGTTTTCCATACGTATTTTCCCTTAAATAATCGTTATATTGCACTTGGTTAGCTTCGATGCATAGCTGCTCCAAATCTTGAAATGTGGTGGGGATGTGTTCGAAAATAAGTTTGTTTCTGATTTCTGGATATATACCTTTTCGAATAAAATTTACCAGGTCTTTCTCCGATAATCCTGTCTGCAATATTTCGTGGTTCATCTGAATATCGTGTATGTAAATCGACAATGGCTCGTGGGGAAATTGGGGTCTATACACCAAATCCTGTTTCAATTTTTCTCGCAGAGTGAAGGGGATGAATGTTGTTAAAATTTCTGCATGTAATTCTCCTAAGCTTCTGGGGGCTGCCTTAAATTCCAAGATTTTGCTAAGCAGTGGAGGGGTGGCGTAATTCGGTAAGATCTCATAGATTTGAGCTGGAGTGAGGTTAGTTTCGTTCCTTAACCGAATCAGGTTTTTCAAAAATTTTAACAAGGGTTTGATTTCCAGTCCGTTACAAATAGGGAATCCTTCCAAATATTTTTCCACGGGGTTATGCAATTTACTGAAAATACTGGTGTTCACTGGAACCGATGAATAGTGGGGTGGTATAGTGGGTGCCGGTAATAAGTAGGGTAGGCTTACTTCATCCGTCTTTTCTTCCTTCTCTGGAACGTTGTTCTCAGCGACCTTTTCGGTTTCTTTCGTGGGAGTCGAAGTCACAGCTGTCCCTAAATTTTGAATTCTTGCTTCTGTTTTCATATAATCCTCTTCTTCCATCCTCATCGAGTCGTCCAGTTTGGCTTCGAATGCAGCTAGGTCGGTCGTGGTAACTTGAGTCTTGACGGCGTCGAATTCGTCACTCAATCCTTGATGCTATTGTGATAGTGTGTCTAAGGCTAGCTGGTAAGTTTGGTCTAATTTTGATTTACTTAACATGCTAAGTCTCAGCTTCAGATGCATTAATTTAGCGTTAATTTTTGCTATTAGTAGATTATTCGTAACGTCATCTTTGCTTTGCTCGAATTGTAGTTGCAATACATTGAATTTATTTTCCAAGGTGTCAAATTCATCTTTTAATGATATATGACCCACTAAGTTTTTCACTTCGGGATTCGTAGCATAACATAATCTTAACTGTTTCCTTAATGCATCCACATTATTGCTAATAATTTCCTGATTCCTACTCTTCAATTCGTAAATTAGCTCATCTTTACTGAGGTAATTAATATTATAATTTGCCATCTTTTAAAGTTTTATTTAGAATAGGCCTACATAAATTGCAGTTTAAATCAACTAGGTATGTCACCAGACTTTCAAGGCTAATTAGTGAGATAACAGTTGTGGTTTGAAGATAAGATAGGCTATTATTTCTTGACCAAGTTGATAGCCTACGACCTGAAGCCTCTATCCCAATTTTACCGTAGGTGCCTTTTCCCCAGCAGAGTGGCGCAAAATATCTGTACCCTTTTAAGCCAATAGGATAAGATATTATTATGAATTTAATTGGAAATAGGCAAATCTACGGATAATTAGGCAGCAGTCAATAAAAAACTATCTGGTGAAATTAAGTGTACAGTTTATTTGACAGCAGAAGTACATACATGTAGGCTCTGTAAATAATCCTCAAGTTATATACAATCTTAACTCCAATTAGATATTCCTAATCCATGTGATCATAGATACATATTAAATGGAAAGACCTTACTTGAGTTGGATATGAAAACGTGAACAACTGGCCACGCAACAAGGAAATGGTCCTAGGCAGCTGAACCCGTCTGTAACATTGTACAAACTTTTAATAGTAAAGGTATTATTCTAATTTTTATATAAATCATTGCATCTTTGAATTTAACATGTGAAAACGAGTTTAACTGCAAGCAATAAGGTATGGAATTTACTGTAATTTTCTTAATATTCATTAAAGTGTTATACAATTGAACCATGATGTTTTCTTTCTTATTTACAATGATAACATTATTTAAAGAGCAATATATTTCGGTAATTACATAAAATATACACTTACATTATCACGGGAGTTGCCAGTTTAGAGCGTGCCAGTTCACAACTAATTACAGGTGCAGTTGATGATTTAACAATTTAAAACAACTGACAAGAATCAGATGTGCCAACTAGACAAAACAAATCTTTTTCCTACTTAAAAACTTATATGCATGTAATGAATATATATATTTATTTTTCATATCTATTGTGATTCGGTACAGTCTATCGCTGAATTAACGTATGCAATTTATAATCATTTGCATAAAAAAAGAAAGAAAAAACTAAAAAAAGAATGGATAGACTTTATAATTGACAATAGAAAAAGGCTTGATTGGAACGATATCTTTTCAGTTAGGGATGAACCAGGGAATAAAGAGCATAATAAACCAGTTGTTGAAGCTCAAACTAAAATTAATATTGAGAAATGAATTCACATAGAGTCAGTAGTGTTCGAGGTCGCGGGCTGTTAGGATCAATCACCAACGCTGTTGGCAATGTTATTAATCGTGCTATAGACATTTTACCTGTAGAGCTACATATACCGGGGTATCAATATTGTGGACCTGGCACTAATTTAAAGAAAAGACTAGCTCGTGGTGATCCTGGAATCAATAAACTGGATGCCGCATGTAAGGAACATGATATAGCATATTCAAAATTTGAAGACACAAAAAATAGATCATTTGCCGACAAGATTTTAGCTGAGAGGGCTTGGGAACGATTCAAGGCATCAGATTCGAGTTTAGCTGAAAAATCTGCTGCGTGGACGATTACAAATATCATGAAAGCTAAATCTAAGTTTGGTGGAGGGAAAAGACAACAGGCCAAAAAGAAAAAACAAACAAGAAAAAGGAAAACTCAAAGTTTAAAGAAAGCAAAATGTAATTGTAAAAAGAATACACAAAAAGGCAAAGGTTTATATTTAAAACCCTATTCTGGTTCTGGTAGTAAAAAAAAAAAAAAAATGTATTCATCGGAAGTAATTCAGAAACTTCCTGAAAAACCATTAAGTAATTTTGATATTCTTAAGTGTGCTAATCAGTTAAAATTACCTTACTTTAGAGGTGTTTTTATGAGAGATGCTTTGCCAATAAAGATAAATGAGAATGAATATGCTATTATCAATTTAGATAGTATAAAAGGTGATGGTACGCACTGGGTGTGTTATTTTAAATCTATTAAACTATTAAACTTTCGTGGTGAAAATATTAATTTAAGAGTTTATATAAGAGAAAAAATACGGTGTTAAAAATGGGTTTAGTTTTCAATACTCATTTGTCAAAAATAAGTCCTTCGAGGAGGGTTCAAGCATATAAGACATCAAAGTCTGGAACTCAAGACAGTACTAACAAAGCATTCAAACCGTTAACATTAAGAAATCTTATATTTTTGAAATCATTGGGATTATTTGATAAATAAAATGGCTCGAATTTTAGATATAACTGATAATGTAACATATGATGATTCTATAAGTGAACTAGAATATCACAGTCACACACCATATTCATCAAATTCGTTAAAGAATAGTGATGAAATTAGAATACCAGTTCATCAACAAGATGTTTACACTTTACCGAGCAAGAGTTTTTTATTAATTGAAGGTAAAATAGTTAAGGCAGCTGATAATCAAAATGATACTACAACGGAATTAGTTAATAATGCCATGGCATTTTTGTTTGATGAAATAAGATATGAACTGTGCGGGACTGAAATAGACCGAGTTAAAAATGTGGGAATTACAACTACAATGAAGAATATACTCACGGCTCGTCCAGGTGATGTAAACTGGATGGAAAATGCTGGATGGAAAATCACTACTGCATCTGTACTTGATGAAAAAACACAGTTTTCTTTCTGTGTACCACTAAAGTTACTCATTGGATTTGCTGAAGATTACAGCCATATTTTACTAAATGTTAAACAAGAACTAGTTCTGTTACGTTCTTCTACCGATAAAAATGCTATTTTCCAATCAGCAGCATCCTTGCATGATATTAAAATTGTTTTAGATAAGGTTGTTTGGAAAATACCCTATGTACGGGTTGAAGATAACATAAAACTCTCTTTATTAAAAATTACTGATAGAGACCAACCATTATCTTTACCATTCAGGAAATGGCAGCTTTATAAATACCCATCACTCCCAGCTGGTAAACAACATTCTTGGACTGTAAAGGCCAGCTCAATGATGGAAAAACCACGTTATATTGTTGTAGGATTCCAAACTGATAGAAAAGACAAATCAAATAAAAATGCTTCACATTTTGATTTTTGTAATCTTGAAAATATTAAATTGTACTTAAATTCTAAATACTATCCGTATGATAATGTAAATGGTAATAAATCTCTTATTTATGATTTTTATTCAAAATTTCAATCTTCATACTACAGTGGAGTAGATGATCAACCATGTCTTGATAAAGAGACATATCTTGCTAAAACCCCATTATATGTAATTGATTGTTCAAAACAATGTGAAACGATAAAAACTGGATCTCTAGACATACGTATTGATATTGAAACATCAGCGGATATACCTTATTATTACCTCCTCCTTTGCTTGTGACCAGACATGTCTGGATTAGCAGCGTCAAATATTTACAGATTATTTACAATATATATATACACTTGGAAGGGAACAGTGACTTCCGTAGATTTTACTAAAATTCTTGGCAATGGATGGGATCATTATGTTGAGCTTGCTCCAAGCCCACACAGTCATATTCAAAGAACTCCTGCAGCGAGTAAAAGGGTCTGTTCTTCAGCCAGGACTTAAGCAGCGCGGAGAACCTAACACTTTCAAGCCGCTTTATGCTGTCAGGAAGCTTGTTGTAAAGTTTAATTGCTACAACTGAGAAGGAGTCCTTGGTTTTGCTCAGTCTACAGCGAGGAACGTCTAATTTGCTTTTATGCCTGGTGTTGTGGCTGTGTACTTGGTCCCTGGCCATAAATTTGTGCAGATTAGACTGAACAAAACTAACACAGGTAAGTATGTAGCAGCTGTGCACAATTAAGATGCCAGTCCTTTCAAACAGTGGTTTGCAGTGGTCCAATCTCCCACTTCCCGTCAATATACGCACAGCCTTCTTCTGTAGCTTGAGAATTCGAGAACAGCTTGATGCATGGCCCCAAAGTTGTAGGCCATAAATGACATGACTGTGAAATAGTGCGTAGTAAACAACAAGCAGGTAGGATCTGTCAACTAACTTAGTCAATTTCCTCAATAAGAAGAGTACTCTAGCTAGCTTCTTGCACACATTCTCAATATGATCATTCCAGGTTAGTTTAGGATCAATTACAAAGCCAAGCAGAGTAACGTTCGCATATTCCTGTGTTAACGATGTACTTAATGAACATATGAGTTTTTGTGTCTTATCTTCATTTAGCTTAAGCTTGTTTACTTCAAACCAACCCTTCGCTTCCTCAAACAGGAGTTCCGAACTCTCCCTAGCTGTTACAGGATCGCTACCAGTAGACACGAGGGTGGTATCGTCTGCGAACCTTAGTGCATTGCCTTCAAGCTCAAGGTCGTTAATGGCCACCAAAAACAGCACAGGTCCCAACACAGACCCTTGCGGAACTCCATGGTTGACTAAGAGGGGCTGAGACTGAGCACCACAGATGGAGATAACTTGTTGGCGGTTGTCAAGGTAGGAGGTGAGAGTTTCCAGTGCTGTGCCTCGAACTCCATAACGTTGAAGCTTCATTAACAGGATGTTGTGTGGGACTACATCAAAAGCTTTACTTAAGTCGCACAAGGTCAGTGCAACTGTGTCGGTGGCCTCGTACGCCTCATAAATTCGCTGAGTAAGATCCGCTACTGCAGTGACGGTAGACCTACCCTTCCTAAATCCGTGCTGGAGATCGGAGAACAAGTTGTTATGTTCGAAGTACTGGACCAGTTGTAACTTCAGTACTGTCTCCATTATCTTGGAAAACATGGGCACAATAGAGATTGGCCTATAGCTGGACATATTTGAAGGATCGCCCTTTTTAAAGATGGGTACTGTCCTCGATATTCTAAGCCTATGCGGAAAGATCCCTGCTCGTAGGCACATATTGATAACCCTACTTAGTGGCACAGCTATGGTATCTATTATTGACTTAATCAGAACGGAGGTCATCCCGTAAATGTCAGGACTGTGAGAGGCCTTAAGGCGACTGACCAACATCACTACTTCCTCAGGAGTTATCGCCCTCCACTTGCATAGACTGGATGTTTGATTATTTACTAATTCAGCTGCCTTTACGTCATCAGCACTAAAACTATTAGCAATACTGGAGACTTTACCAATAAGAAAATTATTAAAATCATCTGGGGTTGCCGTACACTTTGAAGTAGGAGGTTTTGTGGATTTTCTACTATTATTTACAAGATTCCAAAGGGCCTTACAGGGATTCAAGGAATTTTCAATGGACTGTGCATTCGCTAATTTTTTAGCTTCGTCTACCTTAACTCTATACTGCCTCTTAGCGCTAATGTACAATGAGTGAAAATGAGCCCTAGTTTCTTCCTCAGTAGCATTCATTTTGATGTCTCTAAAAGTCATTATAAACATCTTTAATCTGGCTAACTCTTCGGTATACCATGGTTTATCAACCTTACAAGATTTATGTTTTATTCTGTCTGAGGTAACATCTGACCGCTTAACTTGCAATGGAAAAAATTCATTGAATAAGTCATTTAATACATCAAAGAAAGCCTCAAAAGCCTCCTCGGGCTGTTTTTTGTCTATAAGATCTGACCAGGTAACCTCAGAGAGAGCTTGCTTGAAAAAAGGGACCAAGTCCTCTTTTATAATTCTAAAATTTCTATTATAGTTACTAAGCCATACAGGAGTATCTGAAGGAGGACTTACCGAACTGAAGTTTGCTTCAACCAGCACGGCTTTGTGGTCCGCCACAAAGGCCTCTGTTACCCAGGAGCTGTAGTCCCACAAGTCCAGGTCAGTCGCAGCACTATCGAGGCAGCGGGTCCCTCTGGTGGGCAGTAGGCTGGTCAGGAAAAGGCCGTAGCTGCGCAGTAGGTTGGTAAAATCTCGAGTAGCTTGCTCATCAACGTTCAAGGCAATGTTGAAGTCCCCACCTATGATAATTTTCTTGTCCAACCCAATAATGTAGGTAAGACACTGATCCAATAACTCAAAAAACTGATCAATTTCTCCGGCAGGGGAACGATATACACTAATAATTATTGTAGCAGACTCAATAAGTTCAATGGCCACAACCTCCAAAACACGCTCAAGGCAGAACTGTGCTAGACAAACAGCCTTACACTCAATATTGTCATCAACATAAATGGCCACACCACCATTTTTATGTTCATGCCTAAAATAACCAGTCACTAGTTTCAATCTGTTTATACTAGTAAAGTATTCACTTTCCTCACTGCTCATCCAGTGTTCACAAGCACAAAGAATATTTATTTTGTTTTCATCACAAAAAAGTGAAACTACATTAATTTTAGTCCTTAGGCACTGCACATTTAGATAGCACAACACATTTCTAACGTTAGGCCTAGTCCTAGGTAGCCTAGAAGTTACCATATTAGGCCTACCAGAGTCTAAATTGTGCTTCAAGCTGTCTGCAATTCCGAGGCTCTTCTGAATAAAAAACGTTTTATGGTAACGTTTTTAGGCCATAACGAGCTTTCCAGTATTTTGTCCTTTTGATCGAAATCCACACCAATCTTGAAATACCTGAAATATACCTGCTAATACATCAGCTTACTGTCTCATTATTCATGATGCTCTTATACAGTATTTACCATTATCTGGTATTGTGAAAAAAATTATGTGATTATAATAAAATGTGTATAAAATTTTATGTTCTTTCTTTTTTCCCCTTAACTAAAATGGACTAAGGAAAAAATTAAAACTCAAGTATTTTATTAAACAATAACATTTATTTACATATTTACATATACAATTGAATAAAAATGATAATTAACATTTCAATTTAGTGAGAAAAAAAAACAGCACAGTACTGATAATTAATTTAAAGCATTTGACTATAGGCTAGTACAATTGTATAAAAATTATGATTAACATTTCAATTTAAAGTGAGAAAAAAAAACAAAGCACAGTAATGAGAGTTAATTTAAAGTATTTTCAAGTTTAAAATGACCATAGGCTAGTGTGTAAATCCCATCATCACAAATGTAACGTTTGTTGTCATCACAACTCAGTGCTAATTTATTGACAGTAATTGTTTGTACATTGTGCTTTCTTGATCTAAACAATCTCATATTTTTTCTCATATTAATATTTTCAATCAAACAAGTCTTGTAATCATCAAATGTAATATGATTTTTTACTACAGGTTTTGTTACTCCTTTAGCTTTACGTAAACTTA
Source organism: Neoaliturus tenellus (assembly GCA_030545055.2). NCBI lineage: Eukaryota > Metazoa > Arthropoda > Insecta > Hemiptera > Cicadellidae > Neoaliturus > Neoaliturus tenellus. Next base: position 5,733,203 of record CM061535.1, on the reverse strand, counting down.
GTTTTTGGATTTTCTCTAAAAATTCGTCATTCATAGTTTTAAATGTATATAGTTTAGGTCTAAGACCAATAAACTCAACTATAACAATACCCAAACATTCATCTTTAAATTTCCCTAGTGTTTTTTTGTTTTTCAAAGAGAAACATTTATGATCTACTGGATAATCACTCAAATCGAAATGAATCCCCAGTTTTGGATCCTGAAAATCCTTATACAGGTCATTAGTATGTATTAAATAAAAAAAGAGTCAGTATCAATATAGAGAATTGATACCTTATCGCCATAGTACTGTTTTATAACATTATAGTGAAAGTTATACATGTGGTATTTACTAAGTTAGAGACATGTGAAGCCAACATAGATTGGTTTATTAAACAAAACTTTCTCCCTTGAACATTCAACTGCACTCAACGATTTGTTATAGATTATTCTGTTCTTAAAACTAGGTTTTGATATCATCTTGAACAGTTTTTTTCTGAACTGACTAGTTCTAAATTAGTTCTGTTTCTAACATTTTCAATGGATTTCCCAAACATTGAATTATTTAGTAACTTGTAGAAATCTTTTTCAAAATTATTTTTAGCAAGTTTTCTTTTTTCAGTGTTAAAATCAATATAAGGTTTTAACCATGGACTCTGGTTAAAACTCATTACTCTATGTATTTTTTTCAATACAAGTCCATTTTCAAGAGCCTGTTTTAAATTAACATAATGACAAACATATCTAGTTTTATCATGCAATGTAGTTAACAATTTCTTCACTTTAGAACCCTTGGGAAAATCAGAGTTTGGAAGAAATGGGAGGTCATTGTGAGAATCGTGAAGATAGCTAGGATAGAAAACATCACATTCAACTATAAACCCGGTGGGAGAGTCATTAGGTACCGAGCATACATCAAACAATTCTATCTGTTTTTTATTCAACCATTTAAACCCATCTTTTGGAATATAACCAGACATAGCCCAACCATATAAATTATTCGCATCTATGTAAGTTATGTAGGAAATGTCATTGTTTTCATCATAATTCTCAATATGAGGATTATTAGCTTTAGCATATCTTTTTATACACGATGTGATTCCTCCTCTGATACCTCGTTCTATAAACATGTATTTATCATAGGACGTTAGTAACTCAAGTTCTACTTTTGTGAATTTTAACATTGCATCCCAAGTCAATGAAGGAAGAGTAAAATAATGACAAGGATCCAGCTGGTAATTATCTAAACACAGATCACGGAAACTTTCAAAGACATCTGCAAGAATCAATACATCAGTTCTTAAATATAGTTCAGGTTGAAATAATAAAACGTTTTCCAACACTACTCGATATATTTACACTTATACTGTAAATGTTTACAGACGGTAAATATATATAAAAGATCTTATAATGGCGATCGATTTCGACCAGTCACACCGGTCATCATCAGGCCCAATCAGAGACTGAGAGAATCAAGATGGCGTCTTTGCTGAAATACTATTGGCGCAGGAAGTTCCGGAAAACAAGATGGCTTCCATGCTTAAATCTTACTGGCTACCGGATGTTCGGGAATATATTCTGGTAGGTTCCGCCGGAATCGAAGTTCACTTGTTCGTTTATCAACTTGTCCCTGTTTTTACATTTTTCTTTAAATATATATAATTCTTCCCATGCGTTCATTGTGTTTCCTTTCCTACATGTCTTGATTATTTGCAGGTTTTCTTCTATGGTTTTTAAGGAGTGGCCATTTTCTAAAAGGTGTTTTGCTACATTTGATCTTTCCGGTTTGTTGTTCTTCCATGCTGATATGTGGTTCTTGAATCTTTTTATAAAATTAACGGTTTGTCCAACGTAGAAGTTGTCGCAATCTTCACAGCTGATTTTGTAAATACCGGCTTGGTTGAATTGGTTATTATCTTCAATCTTGGGGTATAGCAGTCCACTCATGGTGTTTTGTGTTTTGAAGGCATGAGTGGACTGCTATACCCCAAGATTGAAGATAATAACCAATTCAACCAAGCCGGTATTTACAAAATCAGCTGTGAAGATTGCGACAACTTCTACGTTAGACAAACCGTTAATTTTATAAAAAGATTCAAGAACCACATATCAGCATGGAAGAACAACAAACCGGAAAGATCAAATGTAGCAAAACACCTTTTAGAAAATGGCCACTCCTTAAAAACCATAGAAGAAAACCTGCAAATAATCAAGACATGTAGGAAAGGAAACACAATGAACGCATGGGAAGAATTATATATATTTAAAGAAAAATGTAAAAACAGGGACAAGTTGATAAACGAACAAGTGAACTTCGATTCCGGCGGAACCTACCAGAATATATTCCCGAACATCCGGTAGCCAGTAAGATTTAAGCATGGAAGCCATCTTGTTTCCCGGAACTTCCTGCGCCAATAGTATTTCAGCAAAGACGCCATCTTGATTCTCTCAGTCTCTGATTGGGCCTGATGATGACCGGTGTGACTGGTCGAAATCGATCGCCATTATAAGATCTTTTATATATATTTACCGTCTGTAAACATTTACAGTATAAGTGTAAATATATCGAGTAGTGTTGGAAGACGTTTTATTATTTCAACCTGAATATCATTACCAGCACGTATAATGCTAATCAAGAAGTTATTTAAATATAGTTTTGAATAGTCATCCAATGTGTTACATCCAAAATGTTCCCATACTGTACAGGCATGTTCATAATCAATATCACTTATATTTTCTTCAGTCATACTGTTATAAAAATATTCCTTAGGTGGTAAAGTTGTATCTAACAATTTTTCCCACGAGTCTGTATACTCGTACGGATAAACCCCTTTCCTTGTTACCAACGGGATATCGGATTCATCAAAAAACAAACGGGTTTGCTTAAACTTTTCTTTTGGCATATTATTGGCTAACTCAGATAAACTTGCACTTAGATATCTGAAACTATCAAGGAACCTGAGTTTTAATCCCCCAGAAGTTTTCTTTGAAAACGATACATACTTTTCATTTGAATTAGGAATTAAATCGATATCACGTTGGTCACATCCCAATTGTTTAACAATAAAATGATTATCATATTTTGATCCTCCATGTAAATAAACTGGGAGAAACTTCTGATTTTGTCTTTTTAAATTACAAGAGTTACATAAAACAGACCTAAACTTTCCACTTAAATGACAATGGTCTCTGACAGGTGAATTGATTAAAGTAAACTCTGAATTACATAATTCACAATGGGTAGCATTGTTAAATCTAGATTGTTCTTCATCAGTTAGAGGATACATGGATATATTAACATTTACTAGATCTCCAATAAGATTTGTCAGAGAAATCAGATACTCCATGAATTTTGAAGCTGCATCCCTACCGCTATAAACAATTGGTTCATTAGGTAAACTTCTTACTATGTTTTCAGGGAGCTGACTTTCGTCATACACAACATAGTAGCAAAAACTCATTGGAACATGAATTTCATTCACAGTAGTGTATTTCGAATCTTTCTGGTTTACTTTCTCAAGTAAACACTCAAAATCGCTATAAACAACTATTGGCACTTTTAAACTGTGATGAAAGTTATTAAATTTTAATACTGGAGGTGTATCATCATCATTTTTATTTGGCATGACTATCCTAGCTGGTTTATTAAATTTACAGTCTTTTTTATGATCTTCTAGTTTTAACAATTGGTTAGGACCCTGGTAGTGCTTAAAACACTTTTTACAAAATACTGCTTTCTTACCAAACTTTGTTACTTGTGATCGAATCAATCGTGAAAAATTCTTAATGTAACAATAATGCTTAATTCCGTTGCTACTTGTTAATAAAAGAAGATCAAAATGGTTATGTTCCTCACTATCACTAACTCTAATAGGAAATACCTTATTTTCTTTATCTAACCCATATACATTTACAGAAACCCCTGGATTTAACCTTTCAAAAGTATTGATTTGTTTCACAGGTGTTGGAAAACTGATGTCATTGAAATTATACTTATTTCATAATGACAAATATTTTTCATTAATTGAACAACTGTTCACATGTTTAGCAAGGATAGACCACTGAAAACAAAAATTACCATTAAAGTTTTTAGGATTAACTATACAGTGTTTATTAGCCAATTCCTTTGGGAGTGGAATATAAGAACTTCCTGATAAAGGTCGATATCTGGAAAATCGAATCATTAGTCCATCAATTGCATAGAGAGTCCATCCACTTCCTTTACCTTCATATTCACTATTTTCCCTACACAATTTTTCAAACATATCACCTGAGATATTGCTGATGTTTGATGATTGGTACACTGCTCGATTTGAAGTCTTGAAAGTTCTGATGCGTGCCTCGTCACTTAGTGGCTTTATGTAAATGGATTCTGTGATTATATTAAATTTTAAAGCACCATAATCTGTCAGTAAATTTTGAATCAAATTAATAATATTTAATTTATGAGTTGTAAGCAAAAAACAAAGATCTTTAATGTTTTCATCACCATTTCTTAAGTAAAATGTTTTAAGATTTCCACGGAATGCATTGTTTATCTCAACAAATCTACCACAAACATCACCACACTCTAAAGAAAATCTTGAACGTGCTCTTCTAATATCGTATATGTCTTCAGCAACATCAATTTCCATTTTGAAAGCCAAGAATTCTACTATTAATAGCAATAATCCTGCTATGTTCATAATTTAATAAACTATATAGACTATTAACGAGAATATCTTGCTCTCTTCATTATTTATTCCTGAAATACATTTAATTGTAATTTTAGTAAATTCCAAAAGTGTGGAAAATGTATTTAGTTAAAATTATTAGTGTTACTTGCTTTAAACACGTCTACCTCCATCCCTGGAACTGATTTAATTTTTCCCCTACATTCAGCATTATTTGGCTAATTTGCTTATACAGATCATCTTTTTCTTCAGTTAAGAATAATGATTTTTGCTAACCTGAGTCCAGTAGGCCTTAGATGATTTGCATTTTTTAAGTCTTTAACATCGGTGATCTCTATCTTAATCATGAACCGGCCACGTTCACCAGGAGTAATCATTTTCTTAGTTGTCTTATGTTTTTTTGTTTGAAAAATTTGTTTAATAAGAGGTGAATGTCTAGTTTTAGTTTCAAATAAGTTATCAATTTTATCATCCATATCAGACTCTGAATCACTTGATGATGATGAAGATGATGAAGAGGAAGAGGAAGAACTAGAAGAGGAAGATGAAGAAGATTTTTCTTCGCATTTTTGTTTTTTCCCTACAGTTTTTTGAGATCTTTTTCGTTTTAAGGCTTTTGCTTTTGTGGGGTCATCTAACTTTTCATTTTTGTTTCTAAGATAACGACCTACAATACTCATAATTTTGTTAACACAATCTACAGGAAATGATCGGTCCTTCCAAATTTTCTTTTTAAAAACAAATGCACTAATTGCCATGATTTCATTAAAAGTCATTTCATTTTTGTGAACCATCGGTAGTTTATCTTGTGAATCAATTTTTTCATAAATTTTTGCCGAAAAAGACTGAAACACCTGGTTTAAAGCCACAAACAAATTAAACAAATGACTGTCCGAAACAACATCAGGATCCATCTTTAGCTTTGATAGAGTCATGTCCCACTTTTCCAAGGAACATAGTCCTAGCAACACCAAGTTTTCAAATATCTGAATAAATCTCACCATTGAACTTACATTCATTGAAGTTGATTCGTTTGACCTTTCACTCATTCCATCATCATTTAAATCAGTATGAGTAGGTAAATCTTCACGAGAACTTGGTCCTGCTTGACTGGAATCCATTTTTGATATCAGTTTTCCAACACCTGTGAATAACACATTGACTTAGTTATAACTTAATTAATTTACACCTGTATATCCAAAACCAGACTCCCCCCTTGCAGTTTTAGGAATTTCCCGAATTTCAAAAAGCTCTGGGATTACAATTTTTTCGCATATTAACTGGGCTATCCTATCCCCCTGCCAAACATAAAAGTCTTCGTCTCTATGGTTAAATAATATCACTCCAACATTTCCTGTGAAGTCTCTGTCAACCACACCCGCACCCACGTCAATACCATTTATCAAATCCAGTCCCGATCTTGGCGCTATTCTCCCATAGCAACCATCAGGCAGAAAGACGGCCAAATCTGTTTTTATTAATGCTTGACCCCTTGCCGGAACAATAAGATCATAGGCCGAATGCAAATCCACCCCAGCTGCAAGAGGCGAACCTCTTGAAGGAAGAATAGCGTTAGACGATAATCTTTTGAAGCACAGTTTAGATTCCATCGTAACTACCTGGAATACATAGTGGCATTTTAAGTTTCTTTAAAATATTATTTTTAGTTATATTTTGTCTAATTACTAACCTGAAACAAATTTATTCAGACTCAATTGTTTGAATTTTTTTTATTTTGTACTTTATAACAATATTTTCGTAGATTGGATTTATAAAACAGAGTTAATTTAGTCTGCTTTAAATTATTTAATTTTCTTTCCTTGCTTAATATATATTTTGACATTTATAATCCCTGAAAAAAATAAAATAATTTCATTAAAGTTTTAAGTGACAATATTAAAAATCACCTTTATTTATGATGATTTAAATTTACAATTTATTTAACTGAAATGAAGTATTAAGTTAATTTTTTATATTAATTGACGCTTATTTTTAAAAGTATTCATTTTCACTATCCCCAACATGACTATAATTTTTCCTAAGTCTTGTAACCTAACAAATACTAATTCATTTAATCTCTTAATATTGCTCTATAAACTTTAAATTAGAAAGAAACTTCCTATATTCGTTACTACTAACAATTTTTAAATAAAAGAGAGACCTTTAGTTAACACCGCAAGGTTTCCAGCCTCCCTTCTAAGTCTTAAATTTAAAGAGAAGCCTTTAGTTAACACCGCAGGATTTCCAGCTTCCCTTCTAGCCTAAGTCTTAAATTTAAAGAGAGGCCTTTAGTTAACACCGCAAGGTTTCCAGCCTCCCTTCTAGCCTAAGTCTTAAATTTAAAGAGAGGCCTTTAGTTAACACCGCAAGGTTTCCAGCCTCCCTTACTAGCCTAAGTTTTTACTTACCCAGTAATGTAGCAGAGGAGACACCAAGCTGTTGATCCCAGAAAACAACTTGGTTGAACTAAAACTCAGACCAGTATATATACCCAAAAAATCACGTTGCACTTTGACGCAAATGAGTGATAATCTTAATTTTTGCAACAAAAGTCCAGTTCACTGTCAGCACTTCGAACTTGAAAAATTTTCCACCCAAATCAATGAAAATAATTTGTTCAAGTATTCTGAGATCAGAAGTTGGTAGGAACCATAAATATCAAACATTTAATGATTTGTAAAAAAAAGAAAGAATATGGTTAATAAAGAAAATTGTTCTAAAGTATTAGGAGAGGAGAAATCGATAGGAAAATATAAGTGAACTTAATAATGCAAGATTAAATGCACATGGTGACAAAAGGTGAAAACAAAACATTTTACTCGCAAATTAAAGAAAATTATTAGTTAAAGTATTCAGAGATCAGAAATTGGTAGGAACCAACAATTTCAAACATTTATTAATTAGAAAAAAATTATACAAAATAAGTCAATTTTTGAAGGAAATTGTTTTCAGGTATTAGGAGAGGAGAAATAGTTAGGAAACATATGAGTGCACTCAAACATGCAAGATTAAATCCATGTGGGGATAAAGGATGTAAAGAAAACATTTTACACTAAAAACAAAGAAAATATTAGCGTAAATATTCAGAGGTCAGAAGTTGGTAGGAGCCATGAAGTTCAATAATTTATTAACTTGTAAAAAATAATAATAATAAACTATTACAAAAGTCAAATTTTAAAGAGAATCAGTTTAAAGTATTAGGAGAGGAGAATACGCTAGGAAAAATATAAGTGATCTACAACAAGCAAGATTAAAACCACGTGTTGATAAAGAGTGTAAACAAACGTGTGACCTCAAGGTCGGAAAGCCCCTCCGATAACAGATAACCCTAGGTCAAGAATGTTTATATCACTTATCTAATTGACCTCAAGGTCGGAAAACCCTCCGATAACAGATAACCCTAGGTCAAGAATGTTGATATCACTTATCTAATTGGTTTTTAATTTGAGGTCAATTGGGGTCAATTGCTGATAAGAGGGTAAAGAATGCAGGCACGCAACTTCTACGTCATTTTGACGTCACGGGTGATTTCTCTAGAACCTATAATTATATACTACTTATAAGAATAATAGAAGAAAAAAAATATATAAATTACGTATATAATATATATATATATATATATATTTCTTATATTATATAAGAAACAAATTAAACCTTTTAGTGTGGAAAGCAAAAAGATCATATTACACGACATCCATAAGTAATTCAAAAAGCCCTAAAGAATTTTGGTCACTTATGCGCAGATGTAATGTATTGAACGGGCAAGAAGAACATAGCTTCTCATCCCTAAACATAGATTACATAAATAAGTATTTTGTTGGAATGGGGTCACAAATTAAGCCAGAAAAAAGTCTTATAAACTATTATAAGAATAATAAGAAAGATGGTATTAAGAGTTTTTGTCTTAAAACTGTAACAGAAGTAGAGGTCAAGTCAGCATTGAACAGCATACGATCAAGAGCAATTGGCTGTGATAACATTGATATTTTTATGATAGTCTATGAGCCCCTACTGCCTGTCAGCAATTACTCATTTAATAAACCAATCATTTAAAAGAGAATGTTTTCCCGATGCTTGGAAACGAAGTGTAGTGATGCCCTTGCCAAAAATTAAAAACCCGTCTAATGTTGAACACTTAAGGCCTATATCCATATTGCCGGCATTATCTAAAGTTGTGGAAAAACTTGTTGTTAAGCAGATAACTGAATTTATAGAAAAAGAAAATGTTCTGCCAAAGCAGCAGTCAGGCTTTCGGAAAAATTTCAGTACTTGCACTGCTCTTTTAAACCTTTTTAGTGATCTTTTTGAAGTAAAAGATAAGAATCGATGCAGCTCGTTAGTTATGCTTGACTATTCTCAAGCGTTAGTAGGGGGACTTGGCCGAAGCAAGGGTGTAGAGCGGCAAAGAGCGGCACCCCCCCCCCCCCCCGAGGACCACCCACGGCGAGCCCCCCCCCCCAAATTAGTAGAGGTATTTGACAATTTTTTTTCCTTTATTTTATTTATTTTCGTTTATTTCATTTATTTTCGTTTATTTCATTTATTTTCGTTTATTTCATTTTTCAATTTACATAATTTGCTTCCCGCCTAAACGATACCCACACCATCAACGTTAGTTACATAACCGTCCGTCCGTCCTTGAAACCCGCGCGCTTTTTACAAAATGTCGTTCGACTCATACACTGTAAGTAAGCGATTCACTCAGTCTTACACAGTCACTCGTGCGGTACAGACATGAGCGCGTCCGGATTAATAGACGACTACTTGAATGCATTCATGGCCGACATCAACGCCGCGGACGACAACGCTACACTCGAGCAGATACCAGTTCCACCATCACCGAGGCCTAAGAAGAGGATAAGACCTACGCCTAAGCCTAAAGTGGAAGAAACAGCAAAACCAGGATGGGTTCCAAAACCTTCAGATGACTGCCCCATCGTGTCATGGCTTGAAAATGGACAATTTTACGCGGTACAAAATCCATCAAACAGCGGACCAGTGCTATTAAAAATGGAAATGTATGATGGTTCGGATATGGTGTACAGATGCGAGTAGTGTGTTTTGGTCACTTTTAAAACCGGCCACGTGCCCACCGGGCCACGTGCCTGGGGCAGCTGGCGCCAGCTGCCATGTCACATAGCTTCCGGTGGGGGTTAGAGGGTATATATGAGATGCTGTAGTTATATTTTATGCCATATAGGTTGGGGTGGAGATGGCGATAGTGTTGGCGTTAGGGTGAAGTGAATTTGCGCATAAATTAAAAGTTAGTTCAAAATTGAAATTCGTCGGTGTTAACGAAACTCTAACAGTTGAAGAAAAATTAAGAGTTAGTTTAAAATTGAAATTCAAATTTATAACTGAGATGTGGAAAATATGTCAAGGTCATCCAGAGTAAGTTTTAAAAAATTCTATCCAACTATCACCAGAAATAGTTTTAAGTTGAAGTAGTTGGTGATAGCGGGATAATTGATTCGTGCCATGGGAGAGGTGTTTATCGTTTGAAAGTTGGCGATCGAATGAGAAGCGCCGCCTAGGGAGAGGGCTTATAAAACGGCAACCTTCCCCCCACCACCCCTTCCCCCACTCCTTTAGACCAATAACCGGTTGCCGACTCTATGTGGTAAAACTGAACCAGACATGGCGGCCGCCATGGATAAGTCTAACCTCAAATATTAGCTCAGCTGAACAGAATAGAGAAGGATGAAGTAGGAATTGTGGTTAGAGCACTTATATAAGGAATAGTGGGGGTAAAATAAAAAAACTTGTTGAACACAGTCGATAGGTGTAACAAGTTCAAAGTTGTTGAATTGTAACATAGAATGCAAAATGTTGTAAATAACATTATCATCAACATTAACCTGCGAAGTCTTTGAGTATAATGGGTTAAAACTGTACTTCTTCCTAACTCTATTTAAATTAGTTCTACACTTTGAAATTGAAGGTTTAGAAGTACTTCGTAATATGTGTTGTGTTCGCAAAAGCTTTAATTTTAAACATTGTGCAGTCATCATAACCGATGTGTTAAGTTCAGAAGTTAAAATAAGACTGAGATATAAAATGAAGTGTAAAAGAAATTGAAACAGAAAGCCAGAGTAGTAATTTTATAGGTTAGAATTTACGAAGGCTATTCCATGGATAATTCTAACCTCAAACCTAGTAAGTGAAGTAGTCATAACATAAAACTAACGAGAGATGATGACCGAGCGGATGCGAGGCAATGAATGTTTGTAGCGCGATAAACTACCCACCTTTATAGAGGCAATAACTCCAGCCAGATGGCGGCAGATGGCAAGCAAATGACTGGTTGACCGACTTTCACCTGAGTAGTAAGAGAAGTAGGGTTCTGTGTCTATCCCTACTCCTTGGGGTCAATGACCGACCGGAAAGGTCAATGACCTCCCCCCCCCCCCCCCGAAAAAATGGAGCCCCCCCCCCCGAAAAAATGGAGCCCCCCCCCCCCCGAAAAAATGGAGCCCCCCCCCCCCCGCCCCCCCCCTTCCCCCACTCCTTCCCCTACTCCTCCAGTTCAATGGCCGGTCACTACCGGTTGTTGACTTTATGTGGTGAAACCAGACTAAATATGGCAGCTGCCATGGATAATTCTAACCTCAAACCTGCTGCGCATGCAACGAGTTCTCCGGATCGGAATAGTGACTATGCTATTGCGCATGCGCCTAGTCCTGTATTACTCACTTTAGCGCTACTGCACATGGATAATTCTAACCTCAAACCTTGGTTTTGCGTTGCTGTGCATATGCTGCTCCCCACTCCTTCGCCTTCCTTTTACACTGCTGCGAACTGGACTGGATTGAACACTGTACTGGAGTGAAACAACTTCCCCCACTACTCGAGAATCCGAGGAGCAATACGAGCCTGATCTTAGCGTCAGTCGTCAACAAACTTTCATAGCGAAAGGTTGTTGGCGACTCAGCAAGAGGTTTCAAATATATAGTAGGCCTATATATATTTGAACTTCTTCTACTATGTTGCGTTTTTTAATGCAATGTGGTATGTGTGTGTGTGTGTGTTTAGTTTTAAGTTGTATTTAATTTAAGAAATAATTTGCGCATTGCGATGTTAGTTATAAGTTGGGTTTAGCATTAAGGTGTATTAATTTTAAGAGGTGTTTAGCATTAAGGTGTATTAATTTTAAGAATAATGAAGGTATTTGGTTGTGTTGAATTATTTGGTTTTTAATAATGATGTGTTGTTAGTTTTAAGTGTTGATATTAATAATTTATGTCGTTGTTTTGCCTTTCAGCTAGATGTTAGGGGGTAGATTAACTGTAAATTCAGAAGTTCAGTTGAACTTCACTTAGAAGGGGTGGGACATCCGCAAAATGCGGACTAGGTTTTTGCATTTTTGTTTAGGAATATAATGGGTGGGATTAGTTTGGGTGGGGTTAGAGTTGCGTTTCTGCATTAGGTGTTCCAGTTTCCCTTGGAATTCATGGTTACGGTAGACCCGGACCGGACCGTTACGGTAGACCCGGACGGTCCAAACAAAATTGCGTCGATGTCCCTTGCAGAACGTAACTAGTGGGTTGGGAGTGGGAACCGTTAGGCAAACAGGGTGGTGGGAACAGTATTACTGTTCCCATCACCTTGGATCATTATAAATCTTGAATGACCTTGACCCACTTTTGGAAGGGTCAATGACCCCCCCCCCCCCGAAAAAATGGAGTCGATTCCCCCCCCCCTCCCCCCCCCCTCCCCCCCCCCGAAAAAATGGAGTCGATTCCCCCCCCCCCCTTACCCCCCCTCCCCCCCCCTTCCCCTACTCCTACCCCCACTCCTTCCCCCACTCCTTCCCCCACTACTCCGGGTGAACGACCGGTCATGACCTGAAAAATTAAAATGGCTATAGCTTGATAACGGATTGACGGATTTGGACAAGCGATACATCATTGAAAAGGTCTATGTAAGACAAACATTTTGGTAAAAGAAGAATTTGGTTATCTTATTTTAGTCAAAAGTTATGCGAATTATTTTAAATAAATACCTTCTCTTTTCCCTTTTCCCCCACCTCCCAGGTCAATAATCAGTCTTGGCCAGCTGCTACCCCTCTCATTTGCATATTGTTATAAAAGACGCACCGACTGCGGCTAACATTTCATTCTGATTCCAGACGTTACGCTGCGAACTTGGAGCCACAACCATGTCATCTCTGCCAACTACAACTTCTACTTTAACTTCTACTTCAACTTCTACTACGGCTGTTACTGCACCAAAGAAAACTCTTCGTCTGAAAAATCCTCCTGACTGGTACTTCAACTTCTGGCACTATTCTTCCGCCTATCAAGACTTCTAAACTTCGAAGCATTTTTTCACCGCCTTCGCCTTCTACTTCGCTTTCAAACGACTCCACACCGCCATCAACCATCATGCCGCCTCCACAGAAGCCAGCTCCCCGTCTTAATACCCCTTCATTTGAAACTTTGCTTCATAGTCTTAGTACACCTATCATTCCACTGTCACCATTGCCTCCTACCCCACCACTTACTATGCCTGAAGACCACACCTATCATAAAACTAAATCCACTAAGCCTACTCCCAAACCTGCTCCTAAGCCTGCTCCTTCAGAGCAATTTCAATTATTACAAGAAGAGCGTCGTAGGGCATTTAGCCGTCCCACTACTTGCCCTGAAGTGCTCACTAGGGGAATTAAGAAAGGATCAGCTTGTGGGAGGAAATGTGTTAAAAATGAAAGTTTTTGCGTGTACATATCGTGAAACATATTTCTGAACCACAACTGACAGAAATCCCCACCGTTGAAGACGATCCTAAAATAATATCCGTCAGAGGAGAGAGGCTTAAGAAAGGTTTGAAATATTTTTTTCTAAGTGTTGTTGACCACCAACACATTTTGGCAAAATGTAACGGCTTAAAATATAAAATTAGAGTTTGTGAGAATTTGTGTAAAGAGAAGAGATTTAACACTTTAGATTCTCAAGACTTTCTCCTCAGGGATAAAAAGGATCGTATTACAAGGTGGGGGCGTAAACAGTAAATTCACTTAGTTTTTTCCAAATTGTTGCTAAAAAAATAATGGGGGAGAAACACAATGCGTTATAGCGTTGTGTTTCTCCCCCATTATTTTTTAACACTCTAAGTCTCGTGACCTACTAACCTACTTCCATCCAAGTAGTAAGAAAAGTACTTCCCCCCACTCCTTTGGGTCGATGACTGGTCACGGTCAGCTCCTACCCCTCATTTGCATACTATTATAAAAGCGGAGCGAGCGTTGGTCACCCCTTCATTTTTCTTCTACACGCCGCTCTTGTCGTTTCGTCTCTGCTGTTTACAATATTTCTTGCTTCAAAATGCCTCCTCATCTGAATGAAAATTTCAATTTTTCCGAAATTTCTGATGTTTTTGAAGAATCTGAAGACACTTTAAGTAATGACAGTGAAAGTGAAGATGATGAGGACGATGATGATTATACTGTTGAACTTAGTGAAGAACGTAAAGTCATAGCAATTGATCCACAATTTCCATTTGATACAATAGAAAAGTTTATGGCTGAAGCTAATAAATGGTTGGACTCAGGATGTTATGTACGAATTGACTCTTTTATATTGTATGGTGATAGTCATTCTTTCCTTGTCACACCAAATGACAGAGACCGCATGTTGCAGTGGGCACAATCTATGATGGAGTGCTATGAACAAGGTGTGGACACTGGCGGCTATTTTCTTGCACAACTAGTGTAATAACAAAATTACCCTTCCCCCACCCTACACCTTATCCCTTTCAAATCCTATAAAGAAGGGGGGAAAGGAGTGGGGATTATAAAATGGTGGGGGGAATGTGTATAAATGCAGGTTGTTTGAAGAGACTTTTATTATTGTGGCTTTAGCAGAAACAACATGGAGTTTAAATCTTCAGCAAAAATAAGGAACAACATAATAAAGAGAGAAATTCGCAAGAAAGAAAAGATTGAACTTATAAAATTACAACTTATAATTCCTTCCATTGAAATTGGATGTAGCAAAATGAAGACTTTGGTGAAAACTAACGAATATTTGCTAAAAACAATCGAAGAGTTGAAGAGCAAGAATGGACATTCTACATAGTAAAATTTGAACATTTTAATATAAATAAGTAAACCCAAAAAAGTAGATGTAGAATAGAGAGCGAGGAATAGATCACTTTGTGGTAATGGACTAACATGCCACTTAGTGCTCTATTCCTCGTTCTCGCGTTAAATTGGATTACCTTGACCTATTTGTTCGACTGTTAGAATTTGGTTAACACTGTTGAATTTCAGTTTTGAACTAACGTTTATTTTTGTTCAACTGTAAGAGTTTTTTTTAATACTGTCGAATTTTAGTTTTGAACTAACTTTTAATTTATGCGAATTTTTAGTTTAACTTTAGTTAATTTATGCACAAATTTAGTTTAACCAAGTGTCTGTGCTGTAGCCATTTTCACCTAAAAGTAACTACAATTAGTTGGGTGGGGGAAAGTTCGTTAAAGCTTGAATATAAAGAAGTATATACTAAAACTCCAATGGGAATAAAGAACACGAATGAACAATTAGTTTGTGGAAGGTTAATATTTTTGTTCAAAATGTTTGATTTCCTTGGATAGTGAAGAAGATGAAATAGTGGTGGGGGAACCGTTATAAAAGGAGGAACATGAGAGCCCATTTCATTTCTTGGTGAAATTTCGAAGAGTAAACATCTCAACATGTATTGTTGCGATAAATGTTCGGAATCGTTTCACGATGAAATTCTATTAGACTGTCATAAAGAACTAATTCACAACAACCCAGAAGAAAAACAAGAACAAGAACAACAAGAACAACAAGAACAAGAACAACTAGAACAACAAGAAGAACAAGAAGAACAAGAAGAACAAGAAGAACAAGAAGAACAAGAAGAACAAGAAGAACAAGATGAAATAACTGCAACATCTTCAACTACTTTACCGAATCTACAAGTATTTGCATTACCCGGTAAAGTAGTAATGCATCATAAGATTCAAAATGAAAACTTGAAGCTAGAAGAATTTATTAGAGAAGCAAAACCAATCATCAGTAAAACTTTAAAAGAAGAATTGAAAAGATTGAACTTTCTTAAATTTGGTTTACTACTAGAAGCTATGTTTATAAATGTACAAGAAGAATTATCACCAAGAGGATTCATAACAAAAAACCGAACCATTATGGAAAGTTCAAACATTGATTCAATAGTAGAAAACTGTATAGAAGAAATATTAACAAAAATTCAGGAACACGAAGGAAGAGGATCCGGATGGAGTCTTACAAGTATTGAAGTATTAGATATAAGAGTTCATAAACATGGATATGGACTAATGGGATCTAGTTACATTCCTTTGCCCAAAAGAATTAAGGATACAAGATCATGTATTAATGTGAAAAATCAAGATAATGAATGTTTTAGATATGCGATGACATCTAAGTTTGTACCAAATCATTTCGATAAACCTAACCAACACTATGAAAATCAAAGACATAGGTACAATTTTCAAGGAATTACTTACCCTGTATCACTGAAAGATATATCAAAATTTGAGAAGAAAAATCCTGGTACATCTATCAATGTTTTTGCATTAGATAGTTCAAACAAAGTGTATCCTTTACGTGTTGTAAAAGAAGAGCTACCAGATCATACGGATTTACTACTACTAACGCGAGGAGATGTGTCTCACTATGTGTACATTAAGAAATTCGACTCTCTTGTTAACAAGCAGCTTTCTAAAGCTCGACACAGAAAGATAATTTGCAAGAGATGTTTTAATTTTCAACGAGAAGGAAGACAAGGAAGAGAATGGTTACAAGAGCACAAAAGGCTATGTAACAATAATTATGAAGCAAAGATTAATTTACCTTCGGAAAACAGAGCATTTGTTACATTTCAAAAGGTTCATCATCAATACCGTATCCCTATAGTTGTATATGCGGACTTTGAATCAACACTAATTCCTATAGAAGATGAAAATTGTGAAGCTAGAAAAAGTGTCAAATATCAAATGCACAAACCAAATAGTTTTTGTTTAATGGTTAAATCAACATTATCAGAAGAACATTTAAACAGATATGGATTAACTTCAGAACCTCTAGTATATCGTGGTGAAAATGTAGAAAAAATATTTCTTGATCACTTATATTCAATAGCTGGAAATGCACAAAGATTATATACAAATATTGTACCAATGAAACCGATGGAGGAAGAAGAAGAAATTCAACATGAAAATGCAACTCGATGTTTCTTATGCAAAAATGATTTTACTATTGAGAATTATAAAGTTAAAGATCACGATCACCTCACAGGTTATTACAGGGGTGCTGCTTGTAATAAATGCAACTTGAGCTATCGTTTACCACTATTTATTCCTGTGGTTCTGCATAACCTCAGTGGGTACGATGCTCATTTTATAATACCTGAACTAGGAAGAGACGACGGTAAAATCGATGTGTTAGCTGAAACTTCAGAGAAGTTCATAAGTTTTTCCAAAGAAGTTGGAAACATGAAACTAAGATTCTTGGACTCCTACAGATTTATGCCGTCGAGTTTATCCAAACTTTCAGAAAATTTAAGGAAACAAGATTTCATCGAAACAAAGAAGATTGTAAATAACGACAAACTGGATTTGGTACTTCGGAAAGGTGTGTTTCCATATGATTACATAGACAGTTTAGAAAGATTTAATGAAACATCACTTCCGGCTAAAGAAGAATTCAAAAGTAAACTTTATGACATGGACATATCTCAAGAGGACTATGATCATGCATGTAAAGTATGGAACGATTTAGGATTTAGAACATTGGGAGAATATTCAGATTTTTATGTTAAATTGGATGTAACTTTACTATGTGATATAATGGAAGAATTTAGAAATACATGTTTTGCGGCATATGGATTGGACCCTCTTCATTCGTACACTTCACCTGGATTAGCATGGCAAGCTATGTTGAAAGAAACAAATTGTAAAATACAACTTCTTACTGATATAGATATGGTTATGATGTTAGAGTCAGGAGTTCGAGGGGGATTGACGCAAAGCGTTACACGACATTTCAAGGCGAACAACAAGTATCTGCCCGATTATGATGCATCAAAACCAACAACATTCCTAGGTTATTTCGATGCAAATAACTTATACGGATGGGCAATGTCGAATCCCCTTCCATATGATAATTTTAAATGGATAGATCCAGAATCGATTGGAAACATAATGGATATACCGAAGCATGGTGAAACTGGTTACATTTTTGATGTTAATTTTGAATATCCTGAACATCTTCATGATCAACATTATGATTTACCACTTCTTCCAAAGACTGAAATTTCCCCTACTGGAAGATGGCCAAAATTAATGATGACTTTAACCGACAAGTCTCGATATGTTGGACACTACTGGATGATACAACAAGCTTTAGACTTAGGATTGAGAATTACAAAAATTAATCGAGTACTACAATTTTCTCAATCTTGTTGGTTAAAACCTTACATCGACAACAACACAAGAAGAAGAGCCACCGCTACATCAAGTTTTCAAAAAGATTTTTTCAAATTAATGAATAATGCAATATTTGGCAAGACTTTGGAAAACAAAAGGAAACATAAGGATATCAAATTGGTAACTGATCCAGTAAAATTACAGAAATTGGTGCAACAACCAAACTTTGGTTCATCTATAATTATTAATGAAAATCTAGTTGTTATTTCCATGAACAAGAAGTCAGTTACAATGGATCGTCCTTTGTATCTTGGAATGTCAATCTTGGATATTTCAAAAACACATATGTACGAGTTTCATTATAAGAAGATGGTTAACTATTATGGAAGAGAGAACATTGGTATTGCATATATGGACACGGATGCACTAATTTACTGGATTAAAACAAATGACATGTATGAAGATCTACGCACCTTTATATATAAAGATGATTTCGACTTTTCCGATTATCCTAAGGATCATCCAAATTACGACTATGACAGAAATAAGAAAGTATTGGGAAAATTTAAAGATGAAACAAATGGTGTGCCGATGATGGAAATTGTAGCATTAATGTCCAAACTGTATTCATTTCAACTGTACATAAACGAGAGGAACGAACATCAAGTCACGAAGAAGGCCAAAGGAATAAAAACTTCTTTCCTGAAAAAGAACGTACAGTTTGAACATTATAAAAGATGTTTGTTTGAAAATGTTGAAACAACTGCAACGTTCAACACTATTAGAAGTTATAATCATCAACTTTTTAGTGTCAAACAAACAAAGTGGGCATTAAGCTACAAAGATGACAAGCGCCATATTTTAGAAGATAAAATTAATACTTTACCATTCGGCCACTACTCTCTAAACCCTATCGACCAGTAAACCTATTCTTCGTCCTCTACCTTCTTCCTTTTTCCTTTCCGTAAAGAAGAGGGGACATGGCAAGCCCAATGCCATGTTCCCTCTTTTTTACACTAATATGAAATGGCCTTGACCTATATTCAAACTATATAAATGAGAATAAACTATTTTATGGATCAGTATTTTTACATGCGGTGTACAAGCAACATCTGAAGATGGAAAGTGTGAAGGACAAGATTGTAAATGAACTACATAAACCAGCAAGAAGAAGATTTCCAAGAAGAAGTACAATCATTAAAGGAATGAATGATCTTTATCAAGCTGATCTCATTGAAATGATACCGCACAGTAAATTAAATAAAGGATTTAAATATATTTTAACAATTATAGACTGTTTTACTAAAATAGCCGACGCTTTACCATTGAAGGATAAGACTGGTAAAAGTGTTACAAAAGCTATGGAAACCACAATACAAAGAAATAAATTTAAAATTAAACATCTACAGACCGATGATGGAAAAGAATATTTTAATAAAGACTTTGCAGCTTTGATGAAGAAACATCAAATAAATCATTATTCTACAAATTCTGAAGTTAAAGCTTCAATAATTGAAAGATTCAATAGAACATTAAAAGGTGCGATGTATAAACAATTTTCAAAAAGAGGATCATACGTGTGGTATGACATATTACCACAACTTATAAAACAGTATAACAACAAATATCATCGTACCATTGGAATGAAACCTATCCAGGTAAATAGTGCTAATGCCAAAATTGTATTACAACGCATTAAAAATAATACAACACCAAAATTGGAAAAATTGCAACCAAAGAAGTTCAAGGTCAACGATAAAGTTCGTATAAGCAAATACAAAAGTGTATTTAGTAAAAGATATCTACCAAATTGGACTAATGAAGTATTTACAATTTATAAAGTGCAACCAACTATACCTGAAACCTATTTATTAAAGGATAACAAGGGTGAATTACTTCAAGGTGGATTTTACGGACATGAATTGTTGAAATCAACAGTCGGTGATGTATATCTTGTCGAGAAGATTTTACAAAGGAAAAAGGATATGGTTAAAGTCCGGTGGTTAGGGTTTGATAAAAGTGAAGACTCTTGGATTCCTTCAAAAGACTTAGTATAGTTGTTTAATAGCTCATTGTGTGTTTAACCTTTATACAAGATGGAGATTGTACAACAAAAAGATCGATTTAATATCAATAACATTGATGAATTGACAGTTGACAATGATAAGTTAAATCATGGAAAACATGGTGAATTACTACCAAATACGATAAGATGTCTAATAACTGGTCCTTCAAATTGTGGAAAAACTAATGTTGTTTTTAACCTTATAACTAATCCTAAAGGATTGCGTTTTAACAATATATACATTTTTTCAAAATCATTGCAACAACCAAAATATCAGTTATTGGATAAAGTACTTGCAAGTGTACCTGAAGTAAATTTTTACAAGTTTAATGCCAGTGAAACAATTATGCAACCAAATGAAGCAAAACCATTTTCTATTTTTATATTTGACGATGTTTCTTGTGAAAATCATGACACAATAAGGAATTATTTTGCTATGGGAAGACATCATAATATTGATAGCATTTACATTGGTCAAACATACAGTAAAATTCCAAAACAACTTATAAGAGACAATGCAAATATGTTGATCATCTTCAAGCAAGATGAAACAAATTTAAAGCATATATATAATGATCATGTAAATGCGGATATGCCATTTGAAAAATTTAAAGAGATGTGTGGCAAAGCATGGAATGAGAAATATAGCTTTCTCGTTATTATGAAGGAAGAAGATATTAAAAATGGTAGATATCGTATAGGGTTGGATAAATTTGTATTTATGCGTTGAACTACCGATGCTACATCTAGTTACACGTTGAACTTCACAGTGTAAACATGGTGAATCAAGAAAAACTATTAAAAGAAATAAAATCACTCAGTGATTCTATTAGGATGAAGAATCGTGCATTGAGGATGGGTTTAAGTGAAAGAGAAGAATTTCTAGAGACTACATTTAAACCTATTACGGAACCTTTAAAACAGATATCAGAAACTATTGGTAAACCTCGTTATGAAGGAGATGTTTTACTACCAGTTTCTAAACAAGAAGTACAAGCATTAAAAAAAGAAGAAGATGATGATTCATATACAAGTGCTAGTGAGCAAGAAGAAACAAAAGAAGAAGAAGAACCAATTGTTGAAAAGGAAGAAGAACAGCCAATACCTGAAGCTGAACAATCTATTCCAAATTTAACTCAATTGAGTAGCGATATATTACAACATGGACCTCTTGGAAGAAAATATATAATGAAAATGCTACATGACATGAAATCAAACCCAAATTTGAGTAGATCACACGTATACGGAGCAAGAATTGATGGGAATGAATTGAAGATCGGCGATTCAAAGCTTGAAATAACACAAGACGATTACATCATTATTGGTGAGCATAGATATAAAGGAACAAAAGGATTATATGAATTAATTTTTAAAAACATACCACTAAGATATTCATCCAAAGATTTAAGTGTTTTTAAGGAGATTCTACAAAATACTAACGCTCATAAAAGAAACTACTCAAAGGATGCAATGATTAATCGTTCACGTGCAACAAAATATAACATCGTTATAAAAAAGTTGTTTCCTCCACGAAAATTGCCAACATTACGTACTGCACCAGCGGTGAGACAACCACTGAAAAGAAAATCTTTATCACTTATGGATTTATCACTTCTTGAACAACATGGTAAAAAGAGTAAAGGAGATACTTCAACATCTGGCAAAGGATTGATGAAAAATCTATACAATACGAATGTGATTTACTACAACGACATCAATAAATTGGTTGATAGAATGAGACTATTGCATGAAGCCATGGAAGCCGGTCATACAGGTTTAAATAATGAATGGGTAGCTCTGATTGACGAACTCAGGAATCGCGGCATAATCGTATAATTGTCCGCGGATATATAAGAGTTGCAGGCGTATAATGTGTCAGTTCTAACATGAGCGTCGACAAGTTCGGACGATACTCCGCGTTAGGAGTGCAAGTTGGAGAAAACAGAAAAAGAAGTGGATTACCGCAAACACCCGAAGGTGACTATAACATAAATAATAAACGTTTAAAGTTTGTTAAGGATCCAGAAGAAGATGGAGATGCAACAAATTTAAAAACAGTAAAGGAGGAAACATCTACAAGTTTAAAACTCGACAACAACCAACTGTATGATGCAAAATCTCACAGGGTTATTAATGTTGCAAAACCAGTCAACAATGGAGATGTTGTTAATAAAGGTTATTTTCTATCTGCGATGGAATACGCTTTACTGTTGGAAAAGACTAAAAGTGGAAAAAAGTACAATGCTTTAAATTATAAAATAACTAATGTTGCAGATCCAACCGAGGATACAGATACAATCAATAAGCGTTATTTGCATTCTGTAATACCAGAAAAGAAAAAAGATGGATTTTCCTTCTATAAATATACTATAAACGATATTGGATATCCTAAAGAAGAAAGTGATGGTGTTAATATTAAATACATTAAAGATAATTGTATTTTATATAATGGTGCTGTTATTGATTGTCATGGAAAAGTGTTGTCCAATCTGAAAGATGGTTCAACTCCATCGGATGCTGCTACTGTGAGACAAATGAATGAAAGCTTGAAGAAAGGAACATCCGCTTTTGTTAAACAAAATCAGGTGGTGTCAAAGAAAGGTGATGAGTTTGTGCAAGGAAGTGAAAAGTTTACCTTACTACAACTACAAAATAACAAGTGGGATGGAAAAAATAAAAGATTGTCAAATATAAGTTTAGGCACGGAAGAACATGATGCTGTTATTTTAACACAAGTGCCACAACTATCAGCTACTGGTGTTAACTTTATATGTGGAGGCAGACGATTAACCGAAGTTAAATCTGGTAAAGATGATCAGGATTGTGTTGTTGTAAAACAAACTATAGTTAGAGATAAAATAAATAACGTATATGATGGAAAAAATAAAAGAATATCTAACATATCAGCAGGAATAGCTCCGAATGATGTTGCTACTATTAATCAAGTTATAGCAACCTCTAATAACGATCCATCTGTGTATACATGTAATAGTAAACGTATCACAAATCTTGATAATCCTACACGTAACAAAGATGCTACTAATGTAGAGTATGTAATGAATCTTGTAGGTAATGTAGTTATTGATATGCATAATCATTTGATTAATGCATCGATGAAACACAATAAAATCGAAGATTCTCAGAGAAACCAATGGATTAAAGATGAAATCATTGATAGATACTAGTAAAACTTATGAATATTTAAGTATGGAATACACAAAAAAAGGATTCATTATCATAAAGTATTTCATAGAGTGAAGACGTTGGTTACATAAAACAGCATAATGAAGACCGTATCGCTCAGTCGTCGTCAAGACAGCGGCAAGAGAGGACGTGGTTTAACATCAGCTGCATTATCCCTGCTCAGACGGATTCCAATTGGTGCTGTTGTGAATCGAGCGATAGACGCTTTACCATACGAATTACATCTGCCCGGAGGTTATCAATATTGTGGACCTGGAACTAAGTTGGCAAAACGTTTAGCAAGAGGAGATCCTGGAATTAATAAATTAGATCAAGCTTGCAAAGAACACGATATAGCATATTCAAAGTATAAAGATTCAACAAATAGATCAATAGCAGATAAAATTCTAGCGGAAAAAGCTTGGCAAAGAGTAAAATCAAGTGACGCAAATATTGCAGAAAAAGCAGCAGCTTGGGCAGTAACTACAGCCATGAAGACAAAAGCAAAGTTAGGTGGTGGAAGACGTCGCAGAGGAAAACCTGCAAAGAGAGGCGCTCCCAAAAGAGGTGGAAACATTAAAAAAGGACGTCGTAGAACTCATAAGGCAAGTGTAAAGAAGACTTCTGTTTGGCAAATGGTAAAAAACGGAGCAGGTTTATACCTAAGACCATACCGTGTGTACTAAATAAGAAGAATCAATTGATAATTCCAAATAAAGCCTTAACAAATCATCAGTTAAATGATTATGTAAATTGTTTGAAAATACCATTCTTTCGAGGAGTTTTTATGAAAGATGCATTACCAACTAAAATATGGAAAAATGAAACTGGAATAGTAAATTTGGATTCCACCTATGGTCCAGGCACTCATTGGGTATGCTATAAAAAACTCGGACAAACCATTTACTACTTTGACAGTTTTGGCAATCTACCACCGCCAAAAGAACTGCAACATTATTTTCGAAACTCCAAAAACATTTTTTACAATTACAAAAGAGAACAACCTAACAATACTGAAATATGTGGGCATTTATGTTTGGAGTTTCTAGCGAAGAGTGTCAGTCAGCTTTAAGATGTCATCGTATACAGTGTCACTGAGTGGAAATTCATCCACATTGAAAAGTACGCTGTTCCCAGCATTGCGTCTATCCAAGGAAAGATTATGGGAAGCGGCATTACTTGATTTGACTACCTACAATTCAATTCCTAATGTTACAGAAGGAAAAAACAATTTACTACATTATTATGAAACTAAGGATGCTGCAGGAAAATACTCAGAATTGAAAATAATTACATTTCCTACTGGAGCTTATGAAATTGATGATATAAACCAATTATTACAGAAACAACTCGGAGAAGACAATATCACCGTTAAAGGAAACAATAATACTTTAAAAGCAGAAATAACTTCAAAATATTATATTGATGTCAGCTTGGAACAGTCGATTGGCAGTTTACTTGGATTTACAGATACAAAAAAAAAAATCTTAACTCCTGGAACTACTCATTCAGGTGATTCAACTGTAACAATATTGAAAGTAAATAGTATTGATGTCACGTGCAACATTATACACGGATCGTATAGAGATGGAGTTAATCAACATATTTTACATACATTTTATCCAACAGTGGCTCCCGGTTTTAAAATTGTTGAGAAGCCACAAAACTTGATATACCTACCGTTAAACACCAGTTTCATTTCAGACATCGTACTGAACATATTGGATCAAGACGGTCATAGTGTTGACTTTAGAGGAGAAACAATTACTATACGGATACACATCAGAGCAGCAACATAAAAGTCAACATGGGATTATCATTTAAACCGCAACGGAAGAGTCGGGAGCTCAGTAGCTCCTCGACATTGGAAGAGTTAACATCGGAAAACATTCGTTTTCTACAGAAGATTGGATTGAAACTTAACAGCGATGGATATCCTGGATATATCTCAAGGACCAACGTTCGACGAAACACTATGGGAGAAGGAATATCACACGCACAACCCTTACACTTCATCAAAATTAAACAATAACGATGAAATAAGGATCCCCATTCAACAACAAGATATTTACACTTTACCGTGTGAAAGTTACTTGTACATTGAAGGACGGGTATTAAAATTGGATGGAAAAACTGCTTCAACAGTTCCTTTTATAAATAACCCGATGGCATATCTTTTTGATGAAATAAGATATGAAATATCAGGGGTGACGGTTGATTCAACAAAAAAGGTTGGTTTAACAACGACATTGAAAGGATTAACATCATTAACACCGCATGAGAAGAATTCAATAGTCACCGCCGGATGGGTTGCCCCCGATAAAGACACTATAACACCAGCTTCCAACGGTCACTTTGATTTTCATGTACCTTTACGATTGCTTTTGGGATTCGCTGAAGATTACAAACGGGTAATAATAAATGTCAAACAAGAATTAGTATTACTCAGATCTTCAACTAATAAGGACTTGATACTTGCAGACCCTGCAACTACGGAAGATAAACTGGAATGGCAACTACAGTTGGATAAAGTTGTTTGGAGAGTACCTCATGTAAGATTGGCTGATGAACATAGAATCCTATTATTGAGAAAGTTGAAATCTGACCGTGATATTGTGATGCCATTCCGAAGTTGGGAATTTCATGAATACCCTACACTACCTCAGACAGAACGACAAACATGGACCGTCAAGACATCAACTTACTTGGAACGAGCAAGGTACATAATACTCGGTTTTCAAACTAAGCGAAAAGATGTTATTACTGCAAATGCTGGTCAATTTGATCACTGTAAAATAAAGAATTGTAAAGTTTTCCTAAACTCTCAATTCTTTCCCTATGACAATTTGAATGTCATGTTCAGCAAAAAACGTTTTTCTATTTTATACGATATGTATGCAAGATTTCAATCGTCATATTATGGAAAGACTAATACACCACTATTATCACCTGACCAGTATTATTCCAAGGCTCCAATAATTGTAATCGATTGTTCAAATCAAAATGAATCGGTAAAATCATCAAGTGTAGATATAAAAATTGAAATGGAATTTGAAGAACCAGTAGCGGATGGAACTTCGGCATACTGTCTAATTCTACATGATAAAATAGTTACTTACACACCGCTGACCGGAATTGTGAAGAATGTACTTTAAGAAGAATTGTACAACAACTGCAAATTTTTGAGGTTAGAATTATCTGCTTTAATTTTTGAGGTTAGAATTTCATTTGTGAAAGACAAGTTCAAAACAAACAATTATGTAATTGTATAAATTTCAAGGATTTACGAAAAATATAAAAGCGAGAAAATAATTAGTAGAAACTTCATTCTATCTTCAACCGTCGTATGGGAAACATCATTCGCAAGATGAATTCTACTAACGGAGAAGAAAATACACCTCTAATGGATGATAATAGTTCAGATATAGAAAAACAAGTTGAACGAGAAATGGACGAGTTCCTAAAATTCAACAAACATAAGAAGAGAGAAGAAGAAAAAGCTGAAAAAGAAGTAAAAAGGAAGAAGGTTGAAGTTAACATTACAACCAATATTTTAACAGAAGTATTTCTTCGGATTATCTACCCAATTTCTTCATGCATGACAAAAAGTATATCAGTTGGAATTTTAAAATCAATGGATTATTCACCAATTGTTATTTTAAATCATGGAAACAAAATGGTTACTTTCAGTGAAATTACTTGGGAATCTCTCATGAAACATTTACATCTTTTGGAGTGCTATTTAAGTAACAACACATTTGGAAGAAGAACAAGATTAAGTTTATTGGAATCAAATATTGAAGTTGATATAGTAAAACATCGTGGAGGACAAATTGTTCGCTTCAGAGATTTAACTACACATAATGTTAAATTATATTTCACTAAAGAAGAATTTTATACTTTAAGTTGTACTACCGGTCCCGTCACCAGATATTTGAAACAACTAATATTTTCAAGTGCAATAATTAAAGACTATCTAATTGATACATTGGACAAAAAACCTTTTGTTCCAATTTTATACGGTCCCGTGGATACTTCAATCTTTAATAGAATACCTCAAGAAGTTGAAATGTGGAGACAATTAAACAACTATCACACCAATTTTAATATTGATGAAGTGGCACAAGAAGTGAAAGAAGAAGAACAATCCTGTCTGTTATAAACATCGGCTCATTCAATTTTTAAGTCAGTTGTTAGTAAGACTTCATCATGAATAAACGGGTTTCGTTTTCTAATGCGCCACATATAATGGAAGTTAAAAGAGGTATAATTGAATTTCAAGCTTTCCGAGGAAATGATGGTAATTTTATTATTAAAGAATTAGTAATCTTGGACATGAACACATCAGTAGTTTATCATTATTTGTTCAAACCTCCAGTACCATTTAATAGACTAACAACTAAAGCGAAAGTTACAAACAAATGGTTGAACAAACATTTTCACAACTTAAGATGGGATGAAGGTTTCATTAATTATAACATGATGCCGCACATTATGAATCATTATTGCAAAGAGTTTAAAATTATCTACACAAGGGGATTGGAAAAAGCAAATTGGATACAATCATTTACAAGCAACGAAGTGATTAATGCAATAATTGATAAAGATTTCCAATGCTACTTCAACGAACTTTGTATTTCATCAAAAAGTTTTAAACATCGAAGGTCGCAATGCGCTTTAAAGAATGCCTACCGCTTGAATAATTTCCTTCAACAAACTGGTGGGGGTAGTGTCAGTGGTGGGGGTAGTGTCGATTATAAAAGTGAGAGCGCTACCATGACACAGCATGAGTATTACTCAAACCTCCGAAGAGACAACATCTCCGACGGACATTCTTATTAACAAGAAGATTAACAACAACATCAATATGGCATCACAGAACTTACTTCAAAGTTTAGTTGATCAGTTCAACGCTCATTCTAAATCATCAATTCTACCTACGAAGAAATGTTCTGAACTAAAAGAAGAAAAACACTACATCATTCATACTATTAAGAAAATGGAAACTTCAGTAGGTGATGCTATAAATTGCACTTTGAGCGAGGCACCTTATACAATTGGTGATGAAGCAAAATTTCAGATCTTCTTACCAAAGCGCTTCGTACAACTACTTCAAAATGAAGATCTTCGTATAATTCAACCCGGCGCACTCTATTTGGTATCACATGGACCCAGTGGAAACAACTCTACTGAACTTACAATTCATGTAACACCTACTACTGATTAATTTGTACATAACATTGTAAATATTTCTTTGTATTTGTTTTTTCAATAAATATGATATAAAACAAAACAAAAAATAAAAATAAAAAAAGCAACATATTGTAATGTCTTTGTACATTACAATATGTTGCTTTTTTTAAAAATTCCACAGGATGACCTTGACCCAATTTTGTATAATTATAAAAGGGGAAATGTACTTGCAAAATTCATCAGTCTACTGCTACCTTTCATACCGTACACATCTCGCTCTTAATCCCTGAATATAAAACTGCAACATGTCCCTAAAGGTTAAGTGTGCATCTTATGATACCAACACCATAACTACTTTTGAACAACTTGAAGATTTAACTAACGAAATGCGAGTTTTACTTACCGGTGGTTATCACTTAACTGTTGATGTTAGTGCTACTAATACAAGGATGTTCACTAAAACAAAATATTGCGATGATGAAATATTTATTTCTACACAACCTACAACTTCTTCATCGCCAACTGGTCAACATAACATCAAGTTCCAAAAGTATTACCAATGTTGAATAACTTTTGACAGACAAAGCTACAACTAAAGAATCACGTGATCAATGTGAGTTAATAAAAAGGATGTGATACTTGTATAAATAATCATTCGCTTCTTAGCTCTCACCACGACAAGACCTATTTAAGAAAATGTTGTACAGAATGATGATTCAACTTGATGGAAAAATTTATGGAAAAGACTACAACACCGTTGAACAAATGACCCAAGATTTAGATGTATTAACTAAAGAAGGATATCAAGCTAAATTAATTTTAAAATTTCCTGAAGTACATCCATTATCAACAGAAGAACTTGTTGCTATGGCTAAGGCGGAGAGAGAGAAAAAGTCTGAAGAAAACAAAGAGAAACAAACTTCCTAAATTTTAATAATCCTTACACTTGTAAGGTATAATTTTTTAAAACTCCATTTGGATGACCTTGAAATTACCCCTACCACTTTTCACAGTACATAAAACTCACTATTCAACACTATACACTCTTATTCTTTCACTGGACTCCGCAGCGTCAACATGGAAGAGCAAAAATACAAGTACAAACCTCGTTACTGTTGTGAACAACAGTGTACAGATTTAGGACCAATGATGGTGGATGGGTTAGCTTGTACTAAATGTGAATTCTTCGGATCTTGTTATTGCAAATGCAAAACAAAACAACTACCACCACCGGAATTGCGAACTTTCAAATTTTACAAATCAAGATATTTTCATACATGTTGTCCTCAAAGATGTTTCAAATTTCACCCTCTAGATCTTGCTCATTGTCAACGCACCAATTCTCATCAAGATGATTTTTGTACACATATGATAAAAAGATGTAAATACAGATCAGATTGGTATTCCGATCCTGTAGAACCATCAAATGTGTAATTTCAGTTTTACACTCTTTTTTAAAACTTCATTTGGATGACCTTGAGATTTCCCCCACCACTAGTTCTAATTTTTATATAATATTAAATCATTCCACTTCCAACACTCTAACTAACAACATGGAAAACAAATTTATCAAGTTTGAACATATAATAACTGACAGGGAAGAGATGGAAGAATTGTTTCAAAACTTACTTTCTATCATTGACGAATATCCTATAAGATGGTTCAGAATTGTAGTTCAATATTTAAATCCTGGTGAATTGTTTTCTTCATCGAGTGAAGAGGATGAAACAACTACTTCGGTTCAAATAATTGAATTAAAAGACGAAGAAGAAGAAGAACTAAACATTTTATTCAATCATAAGCTCAAGGTTCCCCATATAAAAGCCCCCTCCCTAGACAGCCCCCCTCCCTAGACGCCTGCTCAAGGTCACCATTATATAAGCCCCCTCCCTATGCGCCGATCCTCATTCCATCACCGACTCTCCAACAATGAACAACTCTCCATTGGCCCGAATGAATTCTAGTTTTGAAATAAACTCTAAAGAAGAGTTACAAGACATTTTTAATATTTTACAAGAACTTGTAGATAGTTTTACAACCATCAAAATGAATTTGGAAATAACATACGATTGTCCTATTTGTGATAAGTTTGAAAGTTTAGACGAAGACAGTTTACTAAATCTAACTCCTGCACCATCTGACACTACTGATGGTAATAATGAAGAGCAACGTCTTTCCCCCACCACTTCTTTGTAATTCATCCTTCCCCCCACCACTTCTTTATTTAACTAACATTTCTCCCTTTCACTTCTTATTCCGTCTTCGACTTCTGAACTATCAACATCACTAAAATTTCAAACACTAACACAATCATGATGGATATGATGGATGAAGTTCCCTTCGTAACTAGAATGGAAGAGGATAAATTGAAATTGGAAATTAAACGATTGGAAATGGAACGGGAAAACCAACTTGAAATGTTACATTTGTTCAAGCTTTTCAAATACTTCATCTGGGGACTCTGCATTTACCTTCTCATCGTCGTCGGTGTTTGCATTTACAACTCTGTAATTCATCACAAAAGTTCAACTTGTTTAAACTCTGCTGTTGCACATTAATTGTATATTCACTAATAAAATTCAAAAGTTACTTCAACCTATCCTACTATCACCAACTAGTTCAACTTAGAACTATTTCTGGTGGTAGTTGGGTAGGCTTTTTTAAAACTTACTCTGGATGACCTTGACATACTTTCCAGATCCTATTTATAAATTTGAATTTCAGTTTTAAACTAACTTTTAGTTTTGTTCAACTATTAAGAGTTTTGTTAACACCGTCAAATTTCAGTTTTCAACTAACTTTTAATTTATGTATACTTTTAGTTCAACCCTAGTTACTTTATTCGCAAATTCAGTTCAACCGACCGCCAACGCTATTGCCATCTCCACCCCAATATTTTAAAATTTCTGCCCCCAACACCTGCCCGAACATCTGTTCGGTTTTAAAAATATAAAAGAAAGGTAAAGGAGTGGGGGTGGCTCATGCTCACCAATGCAAAACTAAGGTTTGAGGTTAGAATTATCCATGGCGGCCGCCATGTCTGGTTCAGTTTTACCACATAGAGTCGGCGACCAGTTATTGGTCTAAAGGAGTGGGGGAAGGGGTGGTGGGGGGAAGGTTGCCGTTTTATAAGCCCTCTCCCTAGGCGGCGCTTCTCATTCGATCGCCAACTTTCAAACGATAAACACCTCTCCCATGGCACGAATCAATTATCCCGCTATCACCAACTACTTCAACTTAAAACTATTTCTGGTGATAGTTGGATAGAATTTTTTAAAACTTACTCTGGATGACCTTGACATATTTTCCACATCTCAGTTATAAGTTTGAATTTCAATTTTAAACTAACTCTTAATTTTTCTTCAACTGTTAGAGTTTCGTCAACACCGACGAATTTCAATTTTGAACTAACTTTTAATTTTAATTTTATGCGCAAATTCACTTCACCCTAACGCCAACACTATCGCCATCTCCACCCCAACCTATATGGCATAAAATATAACTACAGCATCTCATATATACCCTCCATCCCCCACCGGAAGCTATGTGACATGGCAGCTGGCGCCAGCTGCCCCAGGCACGTGGCCCGGTGGGCACGTGGCCGGTTTTAAAAGTGACCAAAACACACTACTCGAAACGTATAAAGTAAACAACACTGTAATCTAAATTATATACTCTCGCATGTGTAACTCACTCATTGGGGTATCAGAAATTCGTCAAGTGTCGGTAAAGTAGATTAAAGGGTAATGTAGTACAGGAGTGGTAACGTAGTTCACTTAACAGGTTTAGTTCCCGAACTTTTATTATAGAACTAATTTATTGTACACTGTGGTTTATTGGCATGACAAACGTTTCATAGTGATAATATCACTATAATTGATTTATATGGGTAAACGTTGTTCTTCTCATGATATTCTCGATTTAATTTCTCTGATTGTTCTCAATAACACCTTTTCCATTACTGATGTACTGACCTCTGACAGAGTTCAATTTTATATCAAAATTATTGTTTAATTTATATTATTCCATATACAACACAGTTACATAAATAATACCTTGGTTACTACAAAATTTGCCAACATACTGGGAGTCGCGGATTACAGAAACACCCTTTTTAAGAAATACTAAACTAATTTATAACATTAACCAATTGTGCCTTTATAGGTAAAGCAGTCTATCCACCGAGAGTAATTTCAATGTGCAGGGTGTACCTGAAATTACCTCTCCAGACCGGAAGTCACTGATTTCAAATACAAACCCTCACTTTAATTTTTAGTTTGACACGTTTTTTAAGAAAACTTTACAATTTGATCTTGTACGCGTAATTTTAGCAGTTTAGGGAATATTTGCGGTTGAAATTTAGATTTTCCTCATTAGAATAACAAATCTTCTATGAGCATTTTAGGTTAAGCAAAAATGTCTCGGTACAAAAATGTCTTTGACTCTTTAGACGTTTCCAACAAATTTAACAAAATTTTCAGTTCGGTCCAAAATGTTTTTTTATTAAATTTACAACATGACGGAGATTAATGAACATGTATTTAAATGTTTAGTAAAACTAATGACGTGATAATTGATGTTTTATGATGGTACATTATTTTTAATGAGAATCTTAGAGATTTACATGTTTGGTAAGTTCTGTTATATGTAAAATGTTCAGACATAATATATGTTAAATTTTCCCCAGTTAAAAAAAATTAATTTCATGCTATTTATTCTTCAAAATCATTATGATTAGGGTTTAAAAATTTAAATTTTAAAGTTGCTTCAAAATTACGTCTGGTCCCCCTCTGTATTGAAATCAGTATCAATCAACAGAGCGAAATAGGTTTACCTACAACGGCACAATTTTTTTTTAAGTACAATTTTAAAAGAGGTGCAAGGTTGGTATGGGACACCCGGTAAGACAGTATCATATTTGCACGATAGAGCTCCCAAAAATTGGTTCTTTATTAGGGAAGGCACTTAATTTGTAACGAACTCATTAAGAAGTACATCATTCACTTTAGCTGATAGCATGCTAATTTAAAATTTACAATTCAACAAAAATGTTAACTAAATTAGCAGATTACATCTTTTAGTGCGTACTAAGTTAACGTTTAATTTAAAAAGGTGGCAGTACAGTATTTTCATTTCTTTTTTATTTCCTGCCCCATAGAAAACTATCTGATTTCGAAATTTAGCGACCAAACATTTTTACCCAAAATAAATATGACATTATTTTTTCTACTCTAGCGGCCAAATTATAACATCTGAGGCAATCCTAGCGAACATCTTCCAAGTTACTACAAGTTTGGTTCTATGAATTTTTGCCATCCAGTCCGTTTAAATGTTTATTAATTTTGCGGGAAATTTTGCCCCATGTAGACGTACTTTTACAACTACTGTAATATTTTACTCAGAACATTCACTTTGCGCATAGACATATCTTGCACAGTACCAATATCAATTAAATTATCAAGCTTAAAAATTATCATGATGATTTCCAATATCACATATTCTTCTTTTGACTGTTAGTCGGAACGAATCGCTATATCAAGCAACTGATTGTTTTACTTTGATTGTTATTTACTGACCTGGTCCTACGGCTAAAACATACGTAGTTTGGTGTTTATGGTAATTTTGATATTTTAATCATTATTTAACATGCTTTTGTTAGTAACTACTGTATTACTATATTTAGAAGCGTAAAGTTTTTTTTATTTGCCTTGACAGTAATTTTTTAGGAAATTATTTAAATTTAAAAGTTTAACACCATTAAAAACTGAAATGAAGGAATTGTAATTAATGCCAATATTACATTATGTCTTTATCACTGTATGTTCAATATTACTGGATCGTTATGTTATTCCCTGGAATTTCAACACAACTAATTGAAGAATAGTAACTGAATAGTATTTTTGTAAATGAAAGGGGTTTTTGGCAGGTTTTATCCACTTTGTTAAGATTTCCAATTATTTTGTTTTGATGGAATTTTCATTGTTTTTGATGATCTACTGCACATTTTTTAATCAGTTTATCCATTTAATTTTTTCATATATTTATACTTATTGTATAATTTTAAGTAAATACTTATACACTACCTACATAATAAATTTATTCACAACTCCAATAACCTTTATAGAATTCGGGGGAATTAGGAAAGGGGTTTGGGGAAAGAGTCTCTGAAAACGAGCCGTAGGCGAATATATTTTCATTACTTAGATTGAGTTAATTGCATAAGTTCAAATTTAGGTTATTTCTGCAGTCGTGTGGGTTAATTTATGTTGTAAATAAATGACAAACTCATTTATTTTGCTATTTTGCTCATTTACAAACTCTTATATTTATATGTATTCTGTTCATTATATGCGACTTAAACAACAATTAACGAATTTCTGGACAACAGCTAAGGGGGCATGGGGGCGGAGCCCCCATCGAGCGTAGGCGAGTATTATATAGTAAGCTTCAATAAAAACTTTCTAGGTGAGCTCCATTCATTATTGATGTTTGTTTTCACAACGATTTAGAAATTATTACTCGATGATGTATATAATTTCTATCCAGTGGTTTCAACGTTCTAAGTGGTCGCTAGTTAACATACCTAGTTAATGCGACTGAATCGCATTGATTTTTTAAGGGTAATGGTAAATGTTGAGAACCTCATCGGACTGATCTAGTAAAATACACTAAACTTTTGGGCACACGCCGGTAGAATTTTACTGATCAAAGCAGCGCAGCGCATCGAAAAGAGTTAAAATATAAAATGGAGGGGTTGAATCCTTTTATGGTTAAGCCGGTTCTGCGAGGCTTCCCAATCCCCGCTCTTTATCAGATTCGGGAGTTTCGCTTTAATCAGTTCTTCATTCCAAGAAGTCATCATTGCATTTCATTTGACTGAAATCCGGTGAGCTTTCGATGGTCCTTCCATGTCCAAAAGTGAACCAATAGTAGAGATTTGTTTTAAGTTTATTTTTACGTGATCGTATAAATTACGACCTATTGAAACTATTTCGATTTATGTTAATATTCGTGAAGTGGTAGAAATACATTTTATGGCCGCTGTTATACGCTACCTCTCTTAATATTTTGTTTTTTAATATTAAATATCATCAAGCTAAATTCTTTGGTCTAGTTAACTATGAATAGCTTACTATCTGGCGTGTAATAGGACTCACGATAGGCAAAATGGAGGATAACACAAATGTTTGCGATGATAGCTGAAATGAAATACTGTAGGCCTACATGAATTGTCGTCATTTGTGACTGTGCTGTTATCTGGAGTGGAGTTAGTTTTAAGCTCTTTTACAGATTTTTTTTATAGTTAGGGATTCAAGGTATGCCCGTTAGTAAACCATTAATAGCCATATTTTAGTAATTTCATTGGCTTCTATAACCTTCCGAGAAATACGTCATCTAAACATGTATTCGGTTGTCAAAATGAAACAATGGATGAGCAAATGAAACTTGTAGATTCCTTAGTTCAGATAGCCCGACTTAAACTTACTAAGTCGCTCTGACTTGCAGACTTAAAGGTTTTATCGCTCTACCACCTACTGAAAATTTTATTTTGAGCTAAAAAATACTCCGATATTCATTCTTACTTTCTAAGAGCAAAGAATTCATTCTTGTAACCGTACAGAAAGTTAGTCGTACATGACTTCAAGTATATTATGAGTACGGTGACTTACCTATGCTGCGACTGTACCGCCATTTCTGACTGTGGAATTTACAATTAAAATGTATACATTAAATTCAATAACTCATTCACCTAGTTAATTGCATCTTTAAGCATTTTCATAACAAAATTAGAAGATACTATACAGAGTAAGTGTGTTAAAGTGATCTTATAGTTAACTTTTTTATTCTATATCTGAGAGTATATACTTCTTATGGGAGCCTTTATTTCATTATGAGGCGTTCAGGTAAGTATTTAAATTTTAAAAATTCCCTAAAATTTTCCGATATGGCTGCCGAATTAAAAATTTACATACAAACCCCCAACTTTTTGTCATTTTGACATTTTTTGACATTTTTCTCTGAACAGAAAGGTTAGAGTGCTAGGGCCAATTGAAATGCATTTATAGTCCCATAAGAATAACATGGGTTTAACTTTTATTGGCTGTATCTCCGACCAATTCAACCAAACAAAACAAACATTTTAAATACATTTTGAAAATATATTAAAAAATATTTTAAATATTCTTTCTTAAACGTCATTTTGGGAACATACGCCAATAAAACTTATCATCTACCCATCAATAAACTTATTTTCCAAAATGGCAGAAATACATATTTTTTGTTAATTTGATGTTATTATGAAAGAAATGTAATTTAAAGACATTTTTATTCTTGATTATATTTTATTTTATATAGAATAAAATAGAGAGGTACTGGATTACTCTATATAAGACACTCACACTCTATGTTTGGTTTATAAACATATAAAACAAATAATAAATATTTTTAGCTAAGAACAAACAGTTCGTTGCTTTGGTTAACTACCCTTCCCCCACAAACTCAACAATTTATTAAAAAAAAATCTTCCAACAATGTCTCGTCACAGATTTTATTCTCACGCCAGCGGCAGAAGTGACATTGGCCTAAAACTGATAGTAACTGTAATGTCACCATTATTGTTGTGGTTTCTAACAAGATGGGTATTAAGTAATTGGTTATTTAGCTCACCTAATATCACCAAGAGACAAAATAAAGGGGAGAAAATAAATAAATATAAGGGGATGGTCGATTGAAATGGTTCGAATACCATCTCTTTTAATAAAATCCGACAGAATGAAACAGCTGATTTAATTTTATTAAAACACGAAGTTTTTTATTTAAATTAAGTCTACATGAGCAATCTAGAAAACCTACAGAACTGTAAATTAATGCTATACACCAATTCTGGTCTTTTAACATATGTTCCAGTTGAAATAAGTGTATTAAAGTTATAATCACAAAATAGGCCTAAAAGAAGAAGTAACATTTTAGTTGGAGCTTAAAAAAATTAAAAAGGAGTCGTAAGCGTTCACAGAGTTGTTTATTATTCGTGTTACGGTTACTTGTCTTTGCCTTTGCAGATTTGGTCATAACAGTAAAAAGTTTGAGGTTCCAAGATTTTATTTAGCTTAATGGTTCTTCTTTCCAAGTAAAATTCTAAACTAACACCATAGGCACCTCATTGCAAAGTTCGGAATGAGAGTTTTCTGATGTAAAAATTGGTCCTGAAACGGACAATTATCGAACTATGTAATTGTAAGGCATTGCAAAATAGAATATTTTACGTGTAGCCTATGATTTACAATACTTGTGGGATTAGAGCTGTATAATATTTTATATTTTACCGCATTTCAAATACGTCGGTACAATCAGCGCTTTTAATTACTATAGTGGTTTTATTTCATTTAACTTTCTTAGATTTTACGTATTTAATATGTTTGAAAAACAAGTTTTGTAGTTTCTTTTGTGACTTATTTGTAACTTTTCGTAATAACACAACATGTAGCAACACCCGATACAATTTGTAAGATGAACTTCAGTTTTTTTTCAGTTCTTTTATACCTAAAAAACATACCAAACCTAGAAAATTTAAATACATTGTTCACCATGGAATAGTTACATTTAGTAACGAGCTATTATGGAAAATAAAAACATAAATGTTAACTTGTGAATAAATTTAATTTAATAAATTTGTTTTATGTTAATTTTTAGTAAGCGTTTGTGTCGTCAGTAAGTGAACAATTAACCCTAGTCCAAAATCATTCTGTGATCACAAAAGCCATATACTTGAATTATAAGTTTATAACTTATAATTGGTGGTTGTCTGGGCACATAACGAGATAGCTTGAAGCTTAACTAACGCTAAAACGCTTAACTCACGTATCAATAGTTAGCTTGTCTTATAATGTTTTAATAACATTTTTTCACTACCTTACTGTCGTAAAATATGAGGAATTTTAAAATTAATTTTCAATTTTACCGGGTGTTCACAAATTCTTGCCTTGATTTCACACCTTTGCTGTATCACCATTATATCCATACGCATCTTACATATCTTGTTTTGAAGAGAATTTTAATCTACTTTTTTGCTCATTAATTTGTTTATACCCAAGCTCAGCTGACTGACAACGATGCAGTTTACTTAAAATGCATTATAACAACAAATCTTGATTGCGTAACTAAATTGCCACCTCGTTCACGACACTTGACCTTACTTTATGTACTGGTCTGTCAAAGATTTCCTTTTATTCTTTCCCAGTTCCGAATTTAGAAGTTCTAAAAGAGAGAATAATAACTGCAGAGACGTCCGTTACTCACGAAATGTTGATTAAATAAAATAATGGTTGTTTACAATAAAAAAATATATATGTTAAAATTCGTCACCTAAAAGATTTAGAGGTAACCCAAGGCGCACATATAAAATTGTATTAAGTTTGTGCATAACTGTAAAAACTTAAGGAGTCACTTGTTATAAAACTGAATGTAAAACGTTATCTTACAATCAATTGTTTACATACTATTCGGTTTCTTTATCAATGCATGACTTTATGGACACCTGTATTATAGTTTATAGTCAAGGTGTTAATATATTTAAATCATCATATAGATTTTTATAAAAATCTTGAAAACTAAATGAATTTCTATGTTGACATGGAACTATTTTGTAAAATAATCGGGTAAAACTTTGTATATGTTGTTTTGTAGTAGTTCAACTTCTTTCTAAGATGGGGGTGGGGGTGGGGGGGGGGGGTAAATGATCATAAAATAGTATAATGAAACAAAAATCTTGGTGTAAAAGGGTGAAACTATGTTTAACAAAATGTTAAAAGACTAATAAGAACTAACTCTTGGTCGATTTAGTTAAGAAAAACCTAATTTTTACTTAAATAACAGAATAAATCTTTAAAATGTTAGAAGCCTACATTATGATGGAATATTTTTAACAATTAATGAAATAAGAATTTTTAAATAACCTTGATAATAAATATTATGTAGTTATATGTTAATGAAAAATGAATATTAATTTTACCAACTGTTTCCTGTTTTAATAACGTGTTAGAATTTTAATAACCCCGACTTCTCCAAAAAATCTTAATTTGCTGTTAAGAGTATTTAACAGATTTGTCATATTTTATTTACGATCTTTAGCTCGACTTGAAAATTACCTGCCAGGTGCTAGTAACAAGAAGTATAAGATATAATTTTGTTTAGACTTAATCCACTATAATAAAGTTTGTTTTATAGTAAAATTTATATTATTTTAAATCTATGTTACATATTTTAAAATATATATTTTCAAGTATATTTTTTTACAGAACGCCATTGCAATAGTTGTATAAATAAAAAGGCGGAATTGTGTTTTTAAATTAATGCTCTCAAATCGCACATACGCTAGAATCGCTTTGCACACGCGCTTCCAAATGGATTATATCTGGTAAATGGGATTTCCCAAGTAAACTGCTCGAATGGAAATAAAACTTACCACATTTTTCTCTCCCCTTGCAACCACTGTCCCCCCCCCCTTCTCCTACGCGTCTCTCACTTGAGTTATGCTGATATTTCTTCAGCCTCGGAATTTATATTGGCGGCGTTTTTTACGTTACAAGGACCTTTTCACGTATTCAAAGCTCACCTGAGTTGCACATGCTGATCTGACAACGGTTCGAGCACCACCGACTGTGGTATATCATTCTATTCCTTCTAGAGCTATGTGAAGAATATTTCTCATGCTGGAGAATATTTCACATTAATTGGCAAAAAGTTATGCTATTATTCACTATGCAGTTAAATGCCAATAGTGTTCGTTGAGTTTAAAATTTTCAAGTAGTTTTTTTATATATTGCTAGGACGCAAATTGGATATGGTCTTATATCCATAGGAAGTTAGAATATTGGTGTATAATTGATATTTTAAACTATTAACCATTAGTTGAGATCGGGGAAATGGCGCCACCTTACGAAAATCCCATTTTATTTAAACACGAAAATAATTATGTCGTTATAATTGCATTACCATTGTATTCATTAAAATATTGATAGTGGATATGTCTGAGTTTTTTCATTTCACTTTAATTACATTTTAGTGACACGTGTATGCACAGAAGCCGTACTAACCCGGACTCCAGGAACTAGGGGGCACTATAGGTTTTTAATGAGGAGAATGTCAGGTAAACAAATAAAAATAAGTATTTTAATTATTTGCAATAAAATTGCATAATTTTATTTTACAAACTATAGGATAATCAAACATAAAATTTTGTACATAGAACTAAAAATATAGGCTCAGTTTATAAAAAGTATAATAATATCAAAAACACGATTAATTACATAGTGCAAGAAATTACTCATAAAGTATTCATACTTTTATCAAAACATATTTTTAACAACAAATTAACAAACCAACTTATGTCTGTGAGGCGCGGCACCAATCCACCATTAAGTGGCTTTATTATCCCAGGTTGATAACATGACGGATAACCTTTAATAACGGATAATAGTAAAGACAACCTAAATACTAAGGACACTATTACATCGCTGAGAAAACACACTAATCATGTTTTAAAAAATATTATAATAAAACAAAATGAGAGATTAAAATGTTTTTAATCTATATTTATAACCCTAATACTATTGTTATTATTCGATTAATAATATGATGACTACATGAGTTAGAATAGTCAAAGTGTTCAAAGCATATTGTGTAACGTTTCACAATTGATTCAAAATATTTAATAATTATAATATTTATGGATGGGTAGGTTTCATATAAAATTTATTCCAGTAAAAATAGGGGGTTGAAATGGAAAATATGTGCATCTTTTATCATTTAACATTGTTACGATATCATTTTGTTGGGAGAAACAAAAGCACGTGGACCACCGACACATCACCTGTCAATCAATACAGGCCCGACAGTGGATGTGGATGTGGACGTTGGAGTCCCTTCAATCACGGGCACTGTGCCCCGCACTGTGGGGCTAGTCATATACACCGACACATCACCCGTCAATCAATACAGGCCCGACAGTGGATGTGGATGTGGACGTTGGAGCCCCTTCAATCACGGCCACTGTGCCCCGCACTGTGGGGCTAGTCATATACACCGACACATCACCTGTCAATCAATACAGGCCCGACAGTGGATGTGGATGTGGACGTTGGAGCCCCTTCAATCACGGCCACTGTGCCCCGCACTGTGGGGCTAGTCATATACACCGACACATCACCTGTCAATCAATACAGGCCCGACAGTGGATG
Source organism: Neoaliturus tenellus (assembly GCA_030545055.2). Classification (NCBI taxonomy): domain Eukaryota; kingdom Metazoa; phylum Arthropoda; class Insecta; order Hemiptera; family Cicadellidae; genus Neoaliturus; species Neoaliturus tenellus. The sequence goes on along the minus strand of CM061535.1, from coordinate 5,691,447 downwards.
TGGATGTGGACGTTGGAGCCCCTTCAATCACGGGCACTGTGCCCCGCACTGTGGGGCTAGTCATATACACCGACACATCACCCGTCAATCAATACAGGCCCGACAGTGGATGTGGATGTGGACGTTGGAGCCCCTTCAATCACGGCCACTGTGCCCCGCACTGTGGGGCTAGTCATATACACCGACACATCACCTGTCAATCAATACAGGCCCGACAGTGGATGTGGATGTGGACGTTGGAGCCCCTTCAATCACGGCCACTGTGCCCCGCACTGTGGGGCTAGTCATATACACCGACACATCACCTGTCAATCAATACAGGCCCGACAGTGGATGTGGATGTGGACGTTGGAGCCCCTTCAATCACGGCCACTGTGCCCCGCACTGTGGGGCTAGTCATATACACCGACACATCACCTGTCAATCAATACAGGCCCGACAGTGGATGTGGATGTGGACGTTGGAGCCCCTTCAATCACGGCCACTGTGCCCCGCACTGTGGGGCTAGTCATATACACCGACACATCACCTGTCAATCAATACAGGCCCGACAGTGGATGTGGATGTGGACGTTGGAGCCCCTTCAATCACGGCCACTGTGCCCCGCACTGTGGGGCTAGTCATATACACCGACACATCACCTGTCAATCAATACAGGCCCGACAGTGGATGTGGATGTGGACGTTGGAGCCCCTTCAATCACGGCCACTGTGCCCCGCACTGTGGGGCTAGTCATATACACCGACACATCACCTGTCAATCAATACAGTCCCGACAGTGGATGTGGATGTGGACGTTGGAGCCCCTTCAATCACGGCCACTGTGCCCCGCACTGTGGGGCTAGTCATATACACCGACACATCACCCGTCAATCAATACAGGCCCGACAGTGGATGTGGATGTGGACGTTGGAGCCCCTTCAATCACGGACACTGTGCCCCGCACTGTGGGGCTAGTCATATACACCGACACATCACCCGTCAATCAATACAGGCCCGACAGTGGATGTGGATGTGGACGTTGGAGCCCCTTCAATCACGGACACTGTGCCCCGCACTGTGGGGCTAGTCATATACACCGACACATCACCTGTCAATCAATACAGGCCCGACAGTGGATGTGGATGTGGACGTTGGAGCCCCTTCAATCACGGCCACTGTGCCCCGCACTGTGGGGCTAGTCATATACACCGACACATCACCTGTCAATCAATACAGGCCCGACAGTGGATGTGGATGTGGACGTTGGAGCCCCTTCAATCACGGGCACTGTGCCCCGCACTGTGGGGCTAGTCATATACACCGACACATCACCTGTCAATCAATACAGGCCCGACAGTGGATGTGGATGTGGACGTTGGAGCCCCTTCAATCACGGGCACTGTGCCCCGCACTGTGGGACTAGTCATATACACCGACACATCACCTGTCAATCAATACAGGCCCGACAGTGGATGTGGATGTGGACGTTGGAGTCCCTTCAATCACGGGCACTGTGCCCCGCACTGTGGGACTAGTCATATACACCGACACATCACCTGGCAATCAATACAGGCCCGACAGTGGATGTGGATGTAAACGTTGGAGCCCCTTCAATCACGGGCACTGTGCCCCGCACTGTGGGGCTAGTCGTACACATCGCTAATAATAATAATCGTATGGCTTATAATGGAAGGAGATCCGCAATTTACTGACAGTTCTCGCCTGAGAGGCCTCCACCTTTAGCTTTCCATTCAGGTGGACCAAGACTTAATATTACCTCCGAACCACGGGAGCGACCGAACGATCTTTTTGTTCCCTAGCCGGGATTTGAACCCGGCCCCCTGAGTGATAACCCAGAGCTCTGCCACTGAGCTACGATCGTTGCCAAAACCTTTGTCAACCTGAAACCGAACCCAAAGCCCGAAGCGATAAACCGATTACAATCATTGCTGTGTGGCAACAGCGAATGAAAATTAATTCCTGCGTGTATTAAAACTGTGTTCGTTATGATGACTAAATGAACACTGTTTTCCAAGCTCACTTTTAATGAGGCGTAATCTTTATAAAATTCTGATGAATTTACAATTTTGTAGGCATGTTCATGCAGAAGAAAAATTAAAATGATTAACTGACAGAACTCGGATAAAACATTGATGTATCTCATTCTTCATAAAAAATTGGAATGCTTATTTCGGTATACAAACAATAATTTGAGATTCACTCTCCTTAAAAAAAAAAAAAAAAAAAAAAAAACGTAAAACGGAACCACATTTTTAGGGTTTTGATTAGCAGGAAAAAATACAAATATCTTAAAGAATTTGTAAACTTCAAGAGCGAGCAAGAATTGTCTGATAGGTATTACCTAAGATCATAATTCGGTATATTTAGTTCATATTGCATAATTTTATTATTATTATTTTTAAATATACTTTAGGTATATTAGGAACACGTTTAAATACATTAAATACATGCATAATTTAAGGAAAATACGTTCAATTTTTATCTTCAGATTAATTAAACAAGTGTTAATTACAGTCATAACTTCTTTTCTCCGGAGAAATTCAACACTGCTTTACTGTGAGAATACGAGCGAGTTAAATTCTTGGAGCAATATTACTTCAAGAAGTAATAACTTATTGATTAAAGTTTATAGTTCGGTTTCTGTTGTAACAAGTCGATTAGATTTGAAACTCTTCACAGTATTATGCACTTAACACAACTGTTATCTTAAGTTATGATTTTACAAATTCTTTATATCGTTTTAAAACGGGAAACATGAATTGATTAACTAATGTTTATAGACACGTCATTGTTAATATTACTAAGGGAAAAAGAGGTTGTATGGGCAAACCCCAACATGGGCAAAGAAATATTGATCAACATTGGTTACTTGGTACCTTAGGAATGTTAGTCAACGACAACGTGCTACAGACTGAGTACACAGTGATTCTTGATGGGATAAAATACGATTGCTCTTTCATCGACGGGCCAGACTACACGGCAACCTTATTAAACGTAAAAGAACTTAGGATGAATTAATTACTTTAAAATATATTTTAACATGCTGAGATTTTTCTGTCAGCTTTATGAATAAATTTACAATAATGGGAGGTTTGTTTTACCTACGGACTGTAATACTACTTTTAGTACACGGTTTGTTTTAAATCTAATATAATGATGGTTCGTTTATGATCAAACCTTGTGTATGTGATCGTTATTTAAATTTGTAAAATGTTAAATACTAAACTCTACACATAAGTGTTAAATTGTTATAAATTATTAACCACATAATTGCTCACATTACAACACGAGGACCTAATCTATTAAAAAAATTCATGAAACTCGTCGACGTGACAAATTTTTTGAACCTACTAGAAACTCACTGTCAAACTTTACATAGTCGGAATTATAGAATCGGAGGAAAATCCTAGGATTAATTTAAAAATATTTGTATGGACACTTCAGGCTGATTAATGTAAAGCACTGAACATAAAAGTGTATAGAATCAGGGATTTGATTGAGGTTGAACCGCATAATGTAGATAAGACCAGAGTATTTTATCTGCTAAAACATGAGAGAAGTCATCCTACAGGAAATGCAAACAGCAAAATATGTGTATGCATCTTTTGCAAAAATAAATTCATATTTTTGTCTGAATACACCGAAATTGTGGCCTAATCATGTTGGACCAAACATATTATATTAAAAGAGAATATATATTAATATTTGCTAATTTTCTTTGAGAGTAACTAAAATTTCTACCTCCTCGAATTAAAGCAATGGAAAGTTCTGGAGTTGATCTTGAGAAACTCTAAGTGTGAAATAAAAACTTACACCAAAGATTCTGACACTGCCCCCCCCCTCACATCCACCGCCGCTACCATACTTGGAGCACCCAACTTGCTTTCATGTGAAGGTTTCTTAAATTAAAATTTTCTCCCAACCTTAAACAAAAATTGATCATTTTGTAAATTATTTTTTAAAGTTGTCGTCCAATACGGTCGCCTAAAATAAGGTTTCACTAGATTTTATTAGTCAACACCTAAGATTCGCACAATGAAGGAAATTTATTTAGAGGCTCCTAAAAGTTAACTTACTAAACTTATTTTATGTATTGTTCTTTAACCAAATATGTAATCTTTACCATTCATTCATTGTGTAACGTTGCATCGCTCGCTATAACTAAATTTAAAATAGAATAGAGTAGTCAAAAAATACCGACCAATTTTCCACCAACTTTTGTAAATTATAAAAGTACAGGTAACTAAAATATAAAACTTTATCAGGCTATCCTTTTTTAACGGAAATGTATCCACATGTTCCTTAGATTTCATCTTATTGGTTTCACTGAGTCATTGGTTGATTAACCCTGCGGTTTTTGTACAAGGAACTCGTTGTGGATCCGGAAATTACCGTGGGAAAGGCATTTAATCCAACTAACCCTACAGTCGAGTTTCGCTAATTCGAACCTCGCTATCTCTAAACTCGCTAATCCGAACCTCGGTAACTCGAACCTCGCTAACTCGGACCTCGCTAAACCGAACCTCGGTAACTCGAACCTCGCTAACTCGGACCTCGCTAACGCGAACCTCGCTAACGCGAACCTCGGTAACGCGAACGTCGCTAACACGAACGTCGGTAACACGAACCTCGCTAACGCGAACCTCGGTAACCCGAACCTCGCTAACGCGAGCCTCGGTAACCCGAACCTCGCTAACGCGAACGTCGGTAACCCGAACCTCGCTAACGCGAACGTCGGTAACCCGAACCTCGCTAACGCGAACGTCGGTAACCCGAACCTCGCTAACGCGAACCTCGGTAACCCGAACCTCGCTAACACGAACGTCGTAACACGAACTTCGCTAACGCGAACCTCGCTAACGCGAACCTCGCTAACACAAACGTCGGTAACACGAACCTCGCTAACGCAAACCTCGGTAACACGAACCTCGCTAACGCGAACCTCGGTAACGCGAACCTCGCTAACGCGAACCTCGGTAACGCGAACCTCGCTAACACGAACGTCGGTAACACGACCCTTGGTAACACGAACCTCGCTAACTCGAACCTCGGTAACCCGAACCTCGCTAACTCGAACGTCGGTAACATGAACCTCGCTAACACGAACGTCGGTAACACGAACCTCGCTAACGCGAACCTCGGTAACCCGAACCTCGCTAACTCGAACGTCGATAACACGAACCTCGCTAACACGAACGTCGGTAACACGAACCTCGCTAACGCAAACCTCGGTAACACGAACCTCGCTAACGCGAACCTCGCTAACGCGAACCTCGGTAACGCGAACCTCGCTAACACGAACGTCGGTAACACGACCCTCGGTAACACGAACCTCGCTAACTCGAACCTCGGTAACCCGAACCTCGCTAACTCGAACGTCGGTAACACGAACCTCGCTAACACGAACGTCGGTAACACAAACCTCGCTAACGCGAACGTCGGTAACGCGAACCTCGCTAACTCGAACGTCGGTAACACGAACCTCGCTGACGCGAACCTCGGTAACCCGAACCTCGCTAACTCGAACCTCGGTAACACGAACCTCGCTAACACGAACGTCGGTAACACGAACCTCGCTAACTCGAACGTCGGTAACACGAACCTCGCTAACGCGAACTTCGGTAACACGAACCTCGCTAACACGAACGTCGGTAACACGAACCTCGCTAACTCGACCGTCGGTAACCCGAACCTCGCTAACGCGAACCTCGGTAACACGAACGTTGGTAACCCGAAATCGTTGGTTTCTCAAATTATATTTAATTTCCTTGCAAAAACCTGCCACAGTCGAATAAAAAACCATACATAACTCAACATAGATTGACTGTTATATTTTACCTCTAAAAGCAGAATACGAAATAAGTCGAATTCGAATTAGCCTTTTAACAGCATAGGTCGAATTTACCTCTTTATCTCGAAGTATCTTTAAGTCGAAACCCCGGCGCACATCCGGTACAGCGTATGACCGACTTCACAATACTGTAGCCTACTGTTCGTTACCTCTGTAGGTAAAATTAAACAAAAATTACTTTGTGACTCGAGCTACTAGTAGGTCCAATCAAACGGAACTCGGTGAAAAATCGTAGGCCTGTGAATTTTACTTCAGCGAGAGTAGACTACATGACATTAATTCGGCTGGTTTTCAACTTTTGAAGTTTGTATAAATTATTTTCAAGTCGAACATAGAAGATGAACACGCCACTTACGAACTGATTTACTCTAGCTTCTGCCACCTCCTCCGTCTTCTTGCTCCCTTGTTTCCCCGTCACCCTCCTCTTTCCCATTAGGTTCACAGATTAGCCCATTATAAGTTGAAAACTAATCCCCAAAACCTCCCCCACACAATTAATTATGTACTGAGGGAACAAAATCGGAGTTTGCTCAACCTCCGTCACCTTTGCCTACCCTGTCATGTTTAATGAGTTCCCCAAACTTTTACAAATGTTACTGTGTAATTTTAGTTATCAAATTGTCGGAAATTTGTAAACATTGAAATTAGATGAAGTGGATCCTTACATTTGGATACTTGGGTACGATTTATGTAATACTAAATAATTTAATGTTTCGTTGATTTTTGTTGAATGAGAAACTTTAAAGTAGGGAAAAGGTAGTAATAATATATTACATATTAGTAATTCAACTTAAAAAGTATATGATGAGTACAATTTACACCTTGAAGTCATGTTGAAAGTGTTATATGCATATTTCCTTCATAATTAAACAGCTGATGGAAGAAAATTAATTTCTTGTGAGCAGTCTTTCGTCATTTTTTACTATTCCATCAGCCAGTTTTCTTTTTCATTGATCCCAAATACGTGAAGAATTTGAGTTTGAAAAGTTAACTTGTGATATTATAACTCTATAGCGGAGATAAACAACGATTACGATTCCCACCCAAATTCCTTTTAAAAAGAAGGGTAAATTGAATAAAAAATATTTAAAACAACTTACTTTGGGTAATATTTTATTCTATTATATAATGTCCGGGTGATATGTCATTCTAACATATAATATCCGGGTGATATTTCATTATAACATATAATATCCGGGTGATGTTTCATTCTAACATAAAATATCCGGGTGATGTTTCATTCTAACATATAATATCCGGGTGATATTTCATTCTAACATATAATATCCGGGTGATGTTTCATTCTAACATATAATATCCGAATGATGTTTCACAACATATAATATCCGTGTGTTTTATAATTTAGACCTACGAAAGACTAGTGGGTTATTTGAAAAGGTTTCAGTTTAAAACAGTTTGATGAAAAGTAAAACAATTAATTAAATAAAAATTCAATTTTGGGATGAAAATATTTAAATCAATGAATATTTTGTTGAACGCATTGATCCTGGAAAATCTAATCTGATTCCTTCTACGAACAAAATTAAAAATTAATATTTTTAAATGAATGGTTGGTATTACATAATTGTTTCACAATTAATAGATCATGACATCCCGGTTAATGAAAATAATCAATAGTTTCAATAGGATTTATCTTTTTTGTATTTAATGCAAATATTCATTACTTAAATTACTTTTTTATGTGAAAACAAACTGTTTAACCGAATATACGGTAAGCAGGATAGCTGGGTTGAAAATATTCATTGGATAGAGAAAGAAGAACAAGCAGAGGCGGTGAACGACCAACACGGATGTATTCAAGTTATTCATTCATCTTGTTTTAATTTTACACGCCACCTTCCCTTCTGTGTTTTATTATTTTTTTAAGTAACATACATTTTTCGTCTCTTAAACATTTTTGAAATGTATTAGGCAATATTTATTGAATTTATTTGTACATATTTATTGCATTGTACATAAAAATATTTCATTATTTCAACACAATGTTTCAATATTTTTGTAGAATTACAAATTTCTAACAATTTAAAAATTAGAAGGCCTTTTCAAAAAGGAAAGGAAGTTTGTCAATGAACATTTGGATTTTGATTATGAGAATTTCAATACTCAACATATAAAATGACGGTCGTCAAATTATTTTATTCAATGGTTGTCTTAATTTGACAAGTTTACTCTGCTAAAAAAGTCTCTATATATAATTGAAAATAAGATGGCGAAAAAGTGACAAAAGTTGATTTGTCAAGAGACCTATTACAAACCAAGCAATAGCATTTTCAACTAACTCTCGTTTCATTTATTTTCATTTAACTACTTCAGAAGATACAGGCAAACGTATAGAAAGGTTATCAAAGCTGCTAAAGCTTATGATATCAGAAAGAAAATTTCTGAAAGCGATAATATCTCGAAAACAGTATGGAGCATTATTAATAGTCAAAAGAATTCACCTGTAAAGAATAGAATATCTCTTAAATTCAATGATGAAAATATTAGTGAACCATCAAAAATATGTAATATTTTTAACAATTTTTTCTCTAAAGTAGCTGTAAATAATACCACAACTAAACATAATAAACTTAGGCCTAACAAAAAATTGAAGTGTTCAGGATCTATGTTACTTGCTCCTGTAACACCAAAAGAGGTATTCTCTATTATTCAATCCATGAAAGGAAAGAAAACTGTCGATTCACAACATTTATCAACATGGCCAATCAAGCAATGTTCTGATTACATAATTGAACCACTATCAAAATTAATAAATGCAAGCTTTTTTGAAGGTGTCTTTCCAGAATTATTAAAAACTGCTCGAGTGGTCCCTGTGTTCAAAAAAAGGGATCCACTTGCAGCAACCAATTACAGACCAGTATCAATTTTACCTGCCTTCAGTAAAATTTACGAAAAACTTTTTTTCATTAGATTACTAGATTTTCTAATGAATAAAAATATAATATCCGACAAACAGTTTGGCTTTTTACAAGGAAAGTCAACAATTGATGCAATTGTTGATTTAATGAATTTTGTTGTAGACGGTTTGGAAAAACGTAACATAACTGTTGGAGTATTTTTAGACCTATTGAAGGCGTTTGACTGTGTCGAGCATGACATACTTTTAGACTTATTAAATGATATAGGAATAAGAGGTATACCCTATAAGTGGCTTGACTCTTATCTCCACAATAGAAAGAAACAAGTTGATATAAATGGCGTATTATCAGATTCCATCGAACTTAAATATGGTCTCCCTTAAGGATCAATCCTTGGACCCATTTTATTTTTACTCTATGTTAATAGTTGCGAATCATCAATAAAATTTAGCCATTAAACACAATTTGCGGATGACACAACTTTAAGTATAACGCATAACAATAAAAACTGTTTAGAAATAGATTTATTTAACGATTTAAATACATGTGTTCAATTTTTCTCTGAAATTAATCTTAAGGTAAATCTTCAGAAATCAAAGCATGTAAATTTTTCGGCTTGCCTATCAGCTAATCATGGACCAAACGTATTTATAGATGATTATCAATTAGAGGAGGTTGATTGTGTTAAATTCTTGGGAATACATTTTTGATAGAGGGTTAACTTGGATTTATCACATAGACCATGTATCCTCTAAAGTGGCATCCAGCATTTATGTTCTCAGACATCTGGCTAAATATTTTGATGATAAAATTCTATTAACGGCCTACTATGGTCTTATATATACTCACTTATCTTATGGAATTATAATATGGGGCAGTTGTGCTGAAATACATTTAAAAAGGTTATTCACTCTTCAAAAAAAGGCTTTAAGGATCATCTTCAAATTAAAACAAAATCAATCCTGTAAAGACATTTTCAAAAGCATGCAACTACTCACACTTCCCTGCATTTATATTTTAGAAACAGTTCTTTTTTCTCTATATAAATGCAAGCTACAGAAAGGAAGTGAAATCCATAATTATAATACTAGATTTAATAATTTATTTAGGCCTGAACATCATAGACTTAACATTCATCAAAATTTACCATCTCATGCCGGTGCTAAATTTTTTAATCTTTTACCGGAAAATATAAAACAAACAAAAAATTTACGCCCTTTCAAGAATAAATTAAAATCTTTTCTAATTTCTCAATCATTTTACAGTGTTAGTGAATTTATAGACCACGTTCAAAATTCCACCCAATCAAATGAAAATCATCTATGAAAAATAATTAAATAAAGATTAAACGCATTAAAGGTTAGACTAGGTTTGTACTGATTATTTTTAATTGTTTTTATATACTTCTACTATTTTATAATTTATGTTTTTAAAAATTTTATGTGTTATATACATTGCTACCAACAATAACTTGTTGTATTGGCAATAAATTGAATTGAATTGAATTGAATTTTGAAATTTTGCCATAGTAAGTGTAAAGAGACTCTGAAGACTTAAACATATATTTTTAATATTTTCTTTATGTACGATCTACTTAAAATAACCAAATCGATTGAAGGGTAAAACTTGATCAGAAATGCATACGTGACATCGGCTCCGTGGGGAGGGGAGGGTTTTGTCTTGTTATGAGGGCGTTGTTTTCCGCAAGATGAAAACATGAAGTCGTCTCATGAATTGGTGAACACGGGGGTTGATTTAGTCCAATGTTATTTTCAGACGGTGCACTTCACTTCTCACAGCTTTTGTTGACAGGTTCTCCATCTGTATTGCGCATTCGCTACGTGATCAGATCATTTGGATGACGAATCATTCAAATTTCCGACGCAAAAGCTTTATTTAGGGTCAGAGGTTTCTTCAGTAATTGAACTTCAATATGATATGTTTTATATAAATTTATTTATAAAACATTATAACAGATATAACACTGATTTAGAAACCCCCCGACTGTAAAGTCATATTTACATTTTTCCATCTTGTTTGAAATATTTACAGTATTAAATATTAATATGATTACTAATCAGATGTATGGCTTTATTTTAAACATAAAAGTTCAAGTTTCAACCAACTTAAGTCATGGAGTTTCAGTTTGACACAATAACAGTTGTTGTCTTCATTTTAGTTCCATTCATTGTCCCTGACATTCTTGTAAAGAGTACAGTACTGCAACTCTGTGTAGTTTTTTAGCCTACCCTATTTAAAAATCATAGAATATCCCTTTTTGTTCTATTGTTAATTAATTTTAAAAAAATGTTCTTATCTTTTTATTTATGTTAAGTTTTTGATTTACGGTAATAGATTTTTTGTTAACTAGGGTGCAATTTCTTACTTTGGACTCAGCCCTGCGCACAGGTCTTTGACCCACGCTGGGTTTTATTTCATTTATTTTATGATATTTGTACCATGTTGATTTTTAGAAATAAACTTGATTTGACTTTGACTTTGACTTTGAACTGTTGTTGAAACTAAAACTGAACTATGTAATCCAATTTGGACGTTAAAAATGTTTATGACATGAACAAAATTATCTGATACATTCATTCATAAGTTAAATATTACTTTATGTCGTACTAAAAATAACAAAGTTTGCGATGGAACACCGGGTTTCTTCATCAAAGTTATTATATCCTGAATATTTGTTTTATTTGTTTTTTTATATTTGTAAATACACTAGTCACACTACATGTAAAAGTAACTAGTTATTCCTATGACATGAAATTGTAAAGATTCTTTTGTAACATTTTATGGAGGAATAAATCATTATTTCATATACGAGTATATGATTTTTATCCTGAAAGTAAGCTATTTGCAGTGTTTTTATAAAAACGTTAGAATCGTTTTCGATATAACTGTGCATAAATACGTTTATACTTCAATCCTATCAATATAGGATATATTTAAAACAGACTTAGTATAACGTATAAGTAAAAATTAAATTTTATAATAGAAAATTAGTTCGTAAAATCATTAAAAATGTAATGAAAAAACACCAAGACAAGAATTTAATTAAAATTATAAACACAGAACACGAAGGGGGATAAGCAAAGGGGCTACAACGCTGGTACAATTTGAGAAAGGTAGGTGAAGGTTTGCTGGGAAGGGTTGGCTTTGTTTAGAATGTAATATCGTACAGGGATGGGGCTTGTTCCATCAACTTTCTTGCTGTCTTAAAGAATTCATAGGCGTATCACAGCTTTCATCTTTTGTGATAAAGAGCGATTTTTGCATGTTCTACTAAAAGAGTCACAATAGTTTACAGGTTCGAATTCAATTTTAATAAAGTCTATGTAATGTATTTAGAATGCTGAATGAATGAAATTGTTAAGCTTGAATGTAATATTGAAAGAATTAGGAAAATTGAATCCAAATATACTTAGTGATTTAATATAATTTTTTAATATAATTATATAACATAATTATTTAATATAATATACTTATGCTTTTATTTAATATACTTAATTATAATATACTTATTATAATTATTTAATGGGACATATTTAATAACTAAAAAACACAAACTGTAAATGAAAAGGTTTACTTAAATAAAATGGAAACACAAACTTTATTTAGAAGAGCTTAACATGAAAAAATAAATAACCATAATTTAAAAAAGATATTGAAGAATATGTGGTCTTTTTAAATTGATTGCATATTTACCATATAGCCTAATCCGTAAAACTCTTATAATTATTTTTTTTATATTTTCTTATCCGAAAGAAAGATTACGTCAAATCTGTAAAAAGATATACGTCATTTGATACAAAACCTTTAAACACTATTATACAAGGTGATCATTTTTTTTAACAACGAACACTTCGAGGGATGAAACTTTAAACATTAATATCGGGGTTCAATTAAGCCTTCTTTGTTTTATGATACCCGGTGTTTTTTTTTGTTTGTTTTTTTGTCATAATACACTGGCGGAAAACCAGGCCTCTGTCTCTACCCTTTATCTTCTAGCCTGAATCCTGCAGCCTCAAGACAAAAATCCTCTATCTTCTAGCCTGTATCCAGCAGCATCAAGACAAAAACCTTTATTTTCTAGCCTGTACCATGCAGCCCGAAGCAATAAAGCTCTAATCTATAGTCTGTACCCTGAATCCCCAAGCCCTGAATCCTCTCTAAACCCTAGCCTGTACCTTGCAGCCTTAACCCTTGAATCCTATAACCTCAAACCTGCACCCCGTAGCCCTAAGCTCTGATTCCCGTTACTTCAGGCCTGCACAGTGCAGCCCAAGCAGCCCTGAATCCTCTAACCTCTAGCATCTACCCTGCATCCCCAAGCCATGAATCCTCTAACCTATAACCTGTACTTTGCAACCCCCAATCCCTGAATCCTGTGACCTCTAACCTACAGCCTGTAGCATACCTTTACACTTAAAATATATTTTCTTGAGCCTCTCGTATCTCCTCCAGCCTCAAACATGTATTCCCTACCCTGTATATCCTCTATCCTCAAGTTTGTATCCATTAACCTACATTACCCGTGGTATTTGCTGGCAACAATTTTTGGCCTTTAGCCTCAACTAGCCTGTATCGTTAAGTTTGTATATCCTCTGGCATTTAACTTGCTAGCTACAAACTTGTAACCCTTAACGTGTACCTATAAACCTTAAACTGTACCTGTCATATATAGTCTCAAACCCGTATTCCCTTCGAAACTCCTTATAGCCGTCTAGCCTGTAACCTTTAGCATCCAACCTCTATCCTCTAGCTTGTAGACCGTAGCTTTTAGCCTCAAGCCCCCGAGCCCTAGTCTCTACCTTATAGACCCTACATTTTAGCCCCTAGCCTCCACATCTAGTATTTGGCTTGTATACCGTACATTTAGCGTCTAGGTTCCAATATCTCGTTTTAGCTTGTGGTCTGTAGCTTTTAGCCGCAAACTTCCAAGCTCTAGTCTCTATCTTGTATTCAGTAGGTTTTAGCTTCTAGCCTGTAACATATAGTCTCTAGCTTCTATCTGTAGATATCAGGCTACAGCATTTATCTTCCACCCGGGAGCCTGTAGCCTGTAGCCGTGTCACGCGGCCTCGGCCTCGATACCGATCATGCGCGGTGCGCGGATCAGCCTACTGGCACTGCGATTGCGCCGTATCTCAACTTTCACTCGGTCCAGCCAGTCACCAGATCTGGGGACAACACCGCCTTATGTAACAACTACGTATCCATCAGTAATAGATCGGAATGTACCGTATACTGTATCAGATATAATTAAAAACATGCGAAAAACTATTGTGATTTTAAATTTACTTGCATTTGTTGTATTTGTTTGCTTTGTAAGTCAGCAAACATTTCCCTTCTCCAAAACGGAACCACCATAGTCACAATAGAGATCTATGACTATAAAAAATAGGCGTCTGGCTTCTATAGTGCGAATCTCACAATCCATCATATTTTCACATTAACACACGAAACCGAATTAGAATTTTAAAAACTATGTTTTACTAAGTATGAAATGAATGTGTGGCCAAATAGAGAAATTTAATTTGATAATATAAGACAAGATGGTGTCATGAAAACTAATCTAAACAACGTTGAAAAACTTAAATGTGATTAAAGAAATTGAAAAAAAAAAAACAAATTATAGCAAATTGGTTCTCCATGAATGTAGGTAAAATGTCTATATAAATTAATAAGTATACTCTTAACCTTCTATAAAGTGCATGGATAAAATAAAATTACAAATAATTGCAATAATTTGATGCAAATAAATTAAATACACCTGTAATAACAAACAAAACGACCGTATAGTAGCCGGCTGTATCGGTGGTGTAGCTAAGCACTAAGATGACGTACCCCCGATTATCCAGTGTAGCTAAGCGCTAAGATGACGTACCCCCGATTATCCGGTGTAGCTAAGCGCTAAGATGACGTACCCCCGATTATCCGGTGTAGCTAAGCGCTAAGATGACGTACCCCCGATTATCCGGTGTAGCTAAGCGCTAAGATGACGTACCCCCGATTATCCGGTGTAGCTAAGCGCTAAGATGACGTACCCCCGATTATCCGGTGTAGCTAAGCGCTAAGATGACGTACCCCCGATTATCCGGTGTAGCTAAGCACTAAGATGACGTACCCCCGATTATCCGGTGTAGCTAAGCGCTAAGATGACTTACCCTCGATTATCCGGTGTAGCTAAGCGCTAAGATGACGTACCCCCGATTATCCGGTGTAGCTAAGCGCTAAGATGACGTACCCCGATTATCCGGTGTAGCTAAGCGCTAAGATGACGTACCCCCGATTATTCGGTGTAGCTAAGCACTAAGATGACGTACCCCCGATTATCCGGTGTAGCTAAGCGCTAAGATGACGTACTCCCGATTATCCGGTGTAGCTAAGCGCTAAGATGACGTACCCCGATTATCCGGTGTAGCTAAGCACTAAGATAACGTACTCCCGATTATGCGGTGTAGCTAAGCGCTAAGATGGCGTACCACCGATTATCCGGTGTGGCTAAGCGCTAAGATGACGTACCCCCGATTATGCGGTGTAGCTAAGCGCTAAGATGACGTACCCCCGATTATGCGGTGTAGCTAAGCGCTAAGATGGCGTACCACCGATTATCCGGTGTGGCTAAGCGCTAAGATGACGTACCCCCGATTATGCGGTGTGGCTAAGCGCTAAGATGACGTACCCCCGATTATGCGGTGTAGCTAAGCGCTAAGATGACGTACCCCCGATTATGCGGTGTAGCTAAGCGCTAAGATGACGTACCCCCGATTATGCGGTGTAGCTAAGCGCTAAGATGACGTACCCCCGATTATGCGGTGTGGCTAAGCGCTAAGATGACGTACCCCCGATTATGCGGTGTAGCTAAGCGCTAAGATGACGTACCCCCGATTATGCGGTGTAGCTAAGCGCTAAGATGACGTACCCCCGATTATGCGGTGTGGCTAAGCGCTAAGATGACGTACCCCCGATTATGCGGTGTGGCTAAGCGCTAAGATGACGTACCCCCGATTATGCGGTGTAGCTAAGCGCTAAGATGACGTACCCCCGATTATGCGGTGTGGCTAAGCGCTAAGATGACGTACCCCCGATTATCCGGTGTGGCTAAGCGCTAAGATGACGTACCCCCGATTATCCGGTGTGGCTAAGCGCTAAGATGACGTACCCCCGATTATCCGGTGTAGCTAAGCGCTAAGATGACGTACCCCCGATTATCCGGTGTAGCTAAGCGCTAAGATGACGTACCCCCGATTATCCGGTGTAGCTAAGCGCTAAGATGACTACCCCCGATTATCCGGTGTAGCTAAGCGCTAAGATGACGTACCCCCGATTATGCGGTGTAGCTAAGCACTAAGATGACGTACTCCCGATTATGCGGTGTGGCTAAGCGCTAAGATGACGTACCCCCGATTATGCGGTGTAGCTAAGCGCTAAGATGACGTACCCCCGATTATCCGGTGTAGCTAAGCGCTAAGATGACGTACCCCCGATTATGCGGTGTAGCTAAGCGCTAAGATGACGTACCCCCGATTATGCGGTGTAGCTAAGCGCTAAGATGACGTACCCCCGATTATGCGGTGTAGCTAAGCGCTAAGATGACGTACCCCCGATTATCCGGTGTAGCTAAGCGCTAAGATGACGTACCCCCGATTATGCGGTGTAGCTAAGCGCTAAGATGACGTACCCCCGATTATCCGGTGTAGCTAAGCGCTAAGATGACGTACCCCCGATTATGCGGTGTAGCTAAGCGCTAAGATGACGTACCCCCGATTATGCGGTGTAGCTAAGCGCTAAGATGACGTACCCCCGATTATGCGGTGTAGCTAAGCGCTAAGATGACGTACCCCCGATTATGCGGTGTAGCTAAGCACTAAGATGACGTACTCCCGATTATGCGGTGTGGCTAAGCGCTAAGATGACGTACCCCCGATTATGCGGTGTGGCTAAGCGCTAAGATGACGTACCCCCGATTATGCGGTGTGGCTAAGCACTAAGATGACGTACCCCCGATTATGCGGTGTGGCTAAGCGCTAAGATGACGTACCCCCGATTATGCGGTGTGGCTAAGCACTAAGATGACGTACCCCCGATTATGCGGTGTGGCTAAGCGCTAAGATGACGTACCCCCGATTATGCGGTGTAGCTAAGCACTAAGATGACGTACTCCCGATTATGCGGTGTGGCTAAGCGCTAAGATGACGTACCCCCGATTATGCGGTGTAGCTAAGCGCTAAGATGACGTACCCCCGATTATGCGGTGTGGCTAAGCGCTAAGATGACGTACCCCCGATTATCCGGTGTAGCTAAGCGCTAAGATGACGTACCCCCGATTATCCGGTGTAGCTAAGCGCTAAGATGACGTACTCCCGATTATGCGGTGTAGCTAAGCGCTAAGATGGCGTACCACCGATTATCCGGTGTGGCTAAGCGCTAAGATGACGTACCCCCGATTATCCGGTGTAGCTAAGCGCTAAGATGACGTACCCCCGATTATGCGGTGTAGCTAAGCGCTAAGATGGCGTACCACCGATTATCCGGTGTGGCTAAGCGCTAAGATGACGTACCCCCGATTATGCGGTGTAGCTAAGCGCTAAGATGGCGTACCACCGATTATCCGGTGTAGCTAAGCACTAAGATGACGTACTCCCGATTATGCGGTGTAGCTAAGCGCTAAGATGGCGTACCACCGATTATCCGGTGTGGCTAAGCGCTAAGATGACGTACCCCCGATTATCCGGTGTAGCTAAGCGCTAAGATGACGTACCCCCGATTATCCGGTGTAGCTAAGCGCTAAGATGACGTACTCCCGATTTCCGGTGTAGCTAAGCGCTAAGATGACGTACCCCCGATTATCCGGTGTAGCTAAGCGCTAAGATGACGTACTCCCGATTTCCGGTGTAGCTAAGCGCTAAGATGACGTACCCCCGATTATCCGGTGTAGCTAAGCGCTAAGATGACGTACCCCCGATTATCCGGTGTAGCTAAGCGCTAAGATGACGTACTCCCGATTTCCGGTGTAGCTAAGCGCTAAGATGACGTACCCCCGATTATCCGGTGTAGCTAAGCGCTAAGATGACGTACTCCCGATTTCCGGTGTAGCTAAGCGCTAAGATGACGTACCCCCGATTATCCGGTGTAGCTAAGCACTAAGATGACGTACTCCCGATTATGCGGTGTAGCTAAGCGCTAAGATGGCGTACCACCGATTATCCGGTGTGGCTAAGCGCTAAGATGACGTACCCCCGATTATGCGGTGTAGCTAAGCGCTAAGATGACGTACTCCCGATTTCCGGTGTAGCTAAGCGCTAAGATGACGTACCCCCGATTATCCGGTGTGGCTAAGCGCTAAGATGACGTACCCCCGATTATCCGGTGTAGCTAAGCGCTAAGATGACGTACTCCCGATTTCCGGTGTAGCTAAGCGCTAAGATGACGTACCCCCGATTATCCGGTGTGGCTAAGCGCTAAGATGACGTACCCCCGATTATCCGGTGTAGCTAAGCGCTAAGATGACGTACTCCCGATTTCCGGTGTAGCTAAGCGCTAAGATGACGTACCCCCGATTATCCGGTGTGGCTAAGCGCTAAGATGACGTACCCCCGATTATGCGGTGTAGCTAAGCGCTAAGATGACGTACTCCCGATTATGCGGTGTAGCTAAGCGCTAAGATGGCGTACCACCGATTATCCGGTGTGGCTAAGCGCTAAGATGACGTACCCCCGATTATGCGGTGTAGCTAAGCGCTAAGATGGCGTACCACCGATTATCCGGTGTGGCTAAGCGCTAAGATGACGTACTCCCGATTATGCGGTGTAGCTAAGCGCTAAGATGACGTACCCCCGATTATCCGGTGTAGCTAAGCGCTAAGATGACGTACCCCCGATTATGCGGTGTAGCTAAGCGCTAAGATGGCGTACCACCGATTATCCGGTGTAGCTAAGCGCTAAGATGGCGTACCACCGATTATCCGGTGTGGCTAAGCACTAAGATGACGTACTCCCGATTATGCGGTGTAGCTAAGCGCTAAGATGGCGTACCACCGATTATCCGGTGTAGCTAAGCGCTAAGATGGCGTACCACCGATTATCCGGTGTGGCTAAGCGCTAAGATGACGTACCCCCGATTATCCGGTGTAGCTAAGCGCTAAGATGACGTACCCCCGATTATCCGGTGTAGCTAAGCGCTAAGATGACGTACCCCCGATTATCCGGTGTAGCTAAGCGCTAAGATGACGTACTCCCGATTTCCGGTGTAGCTAAGCGCTAAGATGACGTACCCCCGATTATCCGGTGTAGCTAAGCGCTAAGATGACGTACTCCCGATTTCCGGTGTAGCTAAGCGCTAAGATGACGTACCCCCGATTATCCGGTGTAGCTAAGCACTAAGATGACGTACTCCCGATTATCCGAAACTACGTAACGCATCGGGTATCCGAAAGTGGCTCTATATACTGTAACATGCAAATGTCTATAAATAAACTCGACCGCCAACTCTGCGAATTCCCTCTTGTACATTTATCTGAGATATATTCTCTGTCTTCGATGGTGTTTGGGTGGAAAGGGATTTTTCTTATGTTCTACATTGGTTTCGATGATCTTGTGATGTATTGAATAGTAAAAACTACTTGTAAAAAATTTTCAATCCATAGTAACGAATCGTAATAAAGGGGCTATCAAGGTAGGAAATCAGAGGAAAACATAACCTTTATTTATTATATTTGGTGTAAAACTAAACAACTATAATTTTTATTTAGTATACCATTTATAGGAAGGGAAAGTAAAAATGAGTATTTGATTTGATTTTAAAATATAAACATATAGCGGTAATTTGAAAATAAACGAAATTAAAGTACATTCATTTTAAATGACAAATCACACTCTAACACTCATTTGACGAAGCTTTCTTTGAAACTGTATAACCTTCAGAGGACCCAAGCGACTACAGTAGGTTACATTAACTAGCTCGATATAATTAGATTACCGAAGCGGCAAAGCGTTAAAACAGCTATCCGACAAACGTAAACTGGGTGCTTCAAAATGGGACTGGTGTTTTAAAGCTTACAATCACAGAGACACAGTAATGAGAGGAAAGTGACAACGCAGGTGCATAAATAAAATTAACAGTCGCGGAATAAACTCAAGAGAAAACACGAAGGAACAAAAACAAAACATGTTGGTTGTGAGAGGAAACAATACAACGGAAACACAAAGAGAGGAGCCATCAACACGTGGCTGCATGATGCTGGCAAAACTGTTTTTGTTCTACAATTTTTTTACTTCAGAGGGTCATTTATTTTCGACCCACTGACTAGACTCTAGAACCACTGACTTTAGGCTCTACATGTAATGTTGTAGTTGGTTAATAGATAAATATCAAGTGTGTAGTTATTTCATATATTGTTCAAATATAACTGGCAACTTTATAGGGAAATAGCCATCGGATTAAAGAAAAAAATTGAAAAATGTCGCATTACATATTTTTTCTTGATTACTCAATCTAAGATGGACAATGTAGCTTAAAATATATTCTGCATATACAGGGTGTTTACAAACAACCTCGAAAAATTGTGTGTATTTGTTCCTTAGGCCAAGACAATACAAAGACAATATGCAAACAGTGGTCTCAAATGCTTTGTAAAGCCGTTAGCCACCATTTCTTTTTTTTACTTTTTGGAAAAAACACTATTTTTAGATGTGTATTTTTAAAATACGGCAGTTTAAAATTTTTAAACTCAAATATCTCAAAAATGGTAAAATGTATTAATAAAATTTACCGGTACCTGTTTTGAAGTATTTTACTTTCAAAATTTTTAATCGCCGCCATTTTGAAAGTATCCGAAAATATGATTTTCCTGAACATGGACATTGGTGTGATAAATGTTTATACCAAATATGACCTATAAGTACAACTATTCGTTACGAAAATAAACACTATGAGTAAATAAATGTTTTTATTGTTTCGACCTAAGGAACAAATACAAAAAAACTACAGGTTGTTTTTTGCAATTCCAGGTTGTTTGCAAATACTGTACCCTGTAGAAGAAAAACTAAAGAGTAACGTATTGACACTACATATTAAGTACAAAATTTAATAGTTAATTGGATGAACGGTTTGAATAGGAGTGAAATCCTCATACATGTCTACTGGTGTCTCAGTGTATTAATAAAACTCAATTTCAATGTCCGTCGATAACTTTCGAAGGAAGTTTCATATCGACTTCAAACTTTCAAGGTAGATTTAATGCGTAATTTGTAGATTCAATATCGTTGTTGAAGTTATTCTGAGCGGCAATAAACTATTCATCCATAATAAGAAGAGCATTTGAGGCCGTATTAGTGGTGCTTCAGTTGCTTATTTTTAACCAACTTGAATTTAAATTAATGTAATTTAATTTAATAATTAATATAAATTAAATGTTGAGAATTTACTATTTGCTACCCACAGTAATCCTACTCAACATACAATTTGTTATTGAAAAAAAAATAAAAATAATAATAAATAAATAAATAATAATAATAACTTACAAATTCCAGAAATCTAGATTTTGTATGGATTAATAGCAATATAAATAGGTAATAATAGCAGTTGTTGTAATTGAAACTAACAGATAAAGTCCAAAAGAAAAACTGTAGATCAATTAGCGATCAGCTGAAGGAGACAAAAGTTCACAAATGTCAGAAGTAACGTAGTAAACTAACAGTTCGTTACAAAAGGTTATATTGTTATACTGACATATTGAAACTAACTATGCAATATGATCTACATAAACGTAAAAAATATTCCAGTTAATAGCCCATCTCTTTGCACAGTAAGTTTTTTAGTTGTTTTGAGCTACGGTACTTATTTTCTTATACTACTTTCAAGGGTAAATGAACTGAGTAAGAGCCTAATTCAAAATTTTAGTATTTGTAAGAATTTTTTATGTTTCTTAATTATTATATAGGATTGCCCACATTTAGTACATTCACCTCCATACGCGCAGAATAAGCATACTCCTAGTAATTAATTGGTATTCAAAACTTTGTTGGTCACGAGCTGGATTAAATTTGTATAGTTTTTATTATAAATCAACCTTTCTTTTTCATCTGATAGTGAATAACCTGTATTTAATTTTAAATAACGTTTATGCATAACTCTAAAGTGTGTGTATACCACATTGTGTATAGTTAATAATAACACTACTACTACGACGGTAAGAATAACAGGAATAGCGGACATGAAACGCAAGATGAACATGTGATAGAAGGAACGGTGGGACTGGTCCGCCCACAGAAAATATACAAAGAGAAGGCTAACTCATCTAGCGAAGCAAATACGCACACACGGAATTATATATTATTTACAGAACCAGATAGTTTTTGTTCGACCAAAAATCGTCAAAGGACATCTCCAAAGGTGCCACATGATATAATTCAACGACTGAATAATGTTTGAGTCACAGTTTATATAGATATTTGTATCACTAATTGGTAAAATGAAGATTACAACGTATTGGAATCTGGAGTATGATCACGTATTTAGAAGCGATAAATACCAGGAGCATATAGTTATAACAGTAGTAACACATTAGTCGAACCTGGACTAAAATATTGTTAAAACAGGGAACAGTTAAAGCAGTTAATGAAATGTAAAAAAAATCTTACCCCGAAACGTCGTTTCAGTGATACAAAATTAGCATGATAATTTCTTAAAAATCAAACAATAACCCTTGCATTTAAACAATAAAGTTATTACTAAAGTAATAAAGTCAAGCTTATTTTTTAATCTATTATCAATAGTGATTTCAGAATATCCCCAACAAATAAAGATTTATTGAGATAAATGTATTAAGATAAAAATCTAAGTAGGTCAATATCCTGCTAGGTCGGTTAATCTCTTCATTGCATAAAACCTTTGCACAACTTGGAATCGGCTTTAAAGAGATAACGGCCGGGCCTACTTTTCTGGCGTCGTTTCAAAAAACAATCCCGCATGCGGAATCCTTTTCAGAGAGGGCGGAAAGAATAAATTATTGAGCAACAACGGTAATACTATGCAACGGAACGGCATGCTTTCTCTTGATGAAACGGGCGAGCGTCCTTGCCGCTAAGTGTGTCACTTAAGAGGGCGCGGGGTATAAACAAAAGGGAAATGGCATCGAGTTGGGATACTCGTCATGAAGAGAACTGCACCCACGTAGCACCAAGCCTGCGTACTCAGCGAATTTACAATATCCATTAGTGTTTCTTATTTTGTTTATCTACGGGGCTGACTATGTAGATTTGTTGCCTTGGAGAAGTTGCAAACGAATCACCCACAGTGAAATTATCGAATTTTACAAAGTTATAAATATGCGAGGAACAAAGTTTAATTTATTTTGATAGAATTACATAGGAAACATATGTCTGGATTTTTCCATAAATAGATAGTAAGCTAAGATTTTGGTTCTAAATACTTAAATTGTTTATCTGTTCTCGTTACTCGCAATAGTCTCAGTTAAGTTTTTAATTTACAAAATAAGGGCAAAATATCAAAACGATACTTTTGGTACCGTAAATGTGATAAATCTGGTTTGCATCATGTGAGATTTACCAAAAATAGTCATAACAATGCCATCGATATCATCAGAGGTGTCTTTCAAAAGTTATCAGTGCCAACGTTGTTTTCGGCTTCTAAGAACTTTCAAGAACGAAAATCCCTGCCGAAAAAAAATATATATATATATATATTCGACGAAATATATATATATATATATATATATATATATATATATATATATATATATATATATTAAGTTTAATATGTATTGTTAGTTAAAATGTATTTTTACTCGGTTGATAATAACATCAGAAAAGCTTTTAAAATGAAACGTCCGAAACTAAATATTAAATTACCCTGAAACGTACATGATGGTGGTGTGTGTAAATAACACAAACCACCACATTATTTCTCTTTGCTATTATTTGCAAAACGATTAAAACTCCATCACATATATATCACAGCACATTAACAAGCCACAGATCATTTTAATGATGTTGGACTTGGACATGTTTCGATTATGCGGACAGCCAATATTTTTAAGGGATTTACATTACGTCTATACATACTTGATTATCACAGCTTGAACTTAAAGCAATGAGCAATATAAAAAGTATATTTCACGATATCATTAAAATACATATGTCTGACAGGCACACTAGTTATAATAGAAAGTGATCTCATAGGGTACTTAAAAAAGTGTTTTTTCATACGACATCAGAAATGCTGAAGAATGATTCACTCAAGAGAGGAAAGGGGGATTCGGATCGGAAATGCGGTGACGTAGCGGGATGGCGGGAGTTCGACTAAACAGCTGGTGATGGATTGTCAGCTGTTATCGGAAAACGATCACCTGATCTGCTACTGCCAACATAACAACACTAAATATCCCGCTCTGACATCAGATTGATTGATTAAAACCGAGTAATATTATTATAAAGTGAACAGTTTTCTTGATGAGTGAGTTACTTTGACGCCTGCTTTACTAAATACACCTGAGACCCTCCGAAAGGGGTTGGGTAAAGTATTTGTGTTGCACACAAAATAACGAACATATATATTTTTTACAATATTTAATACAAATAAACGACTAACTACATCAAAATCTTTCACGTGCTTGACTTAGAAATAAAATTTAAAAATCCTTTAAGGATGAAGTTAATTAAGAAAAATATAGTTGCATTTTAAACATGAAATAAAAATTTTAAACACAACAGCATTAGATAAAATTGTATGATACAAACTAAATCCACTTAAAAATACCACAGTTAAATTCAGTTGGAGGTTCTAATTCCACTTTTTAACCTTCAAGGCATTTTAATAGTTTCACTTTTAGATTGTGCAAAAATATCCATAACGAATTTGTTATGATAATTAAAATATGAAAACAGTGAAATTTCAGTGAAATTATCAAATAACATTAGAAGCTTAAA
This sequence comes from Neoaliturus tenellus, assembly GCA_030545055.2. Classification (NCBI taxonomy): domain Eukaryota; kingdom Metazoa; phylum Arthropoda; class Insecta; order Hemiptera; family Cicadellidae; genus Neoaliturus; species Neoaliturus tenellus. The sequence continues at coordinate 5,666,756 of CM061535.1, read as the reverse complement.
ACGATAACAGTCATGTTTCATAGACTGCTTTTCCAATTACTGTACTCGATTCTCTTTGTTTTAATTTCACTCGCAGTATTTTATACTTCACACTATAATGATTAACAGTTTAGAATCAATTTTATAAATCCTAATGAAAATACATTGGGATTTTTTTTTAAATGTCCTATTTTTTTAATGTCGGATGAGTTTATCTGCACTGAATGCCAGTGATTCAGTGATGCCAGTTAGTTTGGGTGTTTACTTGCACTGTATAAACTGTCTGATTGTTTGCTCTAACTTATCCGACCGTCCTTTCTTTGTATTTGTCTTTTTGATGAATCGTTGCTGTGTATAAAATATAGCCCCGATAAAAATAAATGCCCAGCCCTTTAGTGGAAGTTATCCCCGAAAAAATTACTAATTTAATCGTAATATAGAAGCAATTATTCTATGATATATTTTTTTTAAACTTCTCCACAAAATATAGTTATTGCGTAGTTTTTTATTTTTTTATTTAAATTTATTTTAACAGACTTTTCGTATATATATTTGAACAATAAACAATGTGAAAAACAATTTTACTTTAAATACTGTATCTAAATAATATTTTAACTTTTTTTAAATATTTTAATATACTGTTCTCAAAGATAAGTCTTTTTTATTTTTTAAATACTTAATTATATGCCTTACTTGTTAACATAGGTTCTTATTTGTATACTCCCAAGGCACAATTAATTTTGTTTTTTATGTTGATACAGGTGGTTTAAATTGTACAATGATTAACAACTCTATTCTCAAATTTAAATTAAAACTCTTGCGGTAATATTTTAGGTTATTCGATTTACTTTAAAAACGTAGACTAAATTAAATATTGTGGAAACAAATTTACAAGGGTATTATTTTTAAATTTATAATTACCTGTTCAAGTTGATAGCAACTTCATTTTCATGGTGCTGTCGATAAGATATGCGACAGAAAAGGTAGTTTTATAAAATTATAAATTTAAAAACAGCACAAATTAAAATTGTAATTTATTAGTTATGTGAGGAAAGTAGAACATTGTCCTGTTTCCTCAAACATTTTTCATTGAACCATTGCGAAATTAAAAATGAAACACTATTGTAAGCCTACGAACTGTTTTAGCTACTTTTAAAATGTTAAACCATTTTTTATATTTTATTAAACAGATTAACCTTTCTTTCGTGTGGTATAAGTAGAACACAAGATTTTTTATGATATAAAATTAGTATTGATGGAAATGAAGGAGAAATCTTACACTCTACTACTTCAACCGTTAGGTAACTCCTATGGCTGCAAACATAGTCCTGTAACATTCTCATGGGAAGAAACAAATTAAAAATGTATTATAAAATCACGAAATTCAACGGTAAATTTTCTGAGCACGCAGATCCACTACTTATAAAGGAATTAAGAGGAATTGTGTTTTCATACCCATCTATATTCCAACTGATCCACAAGGTCTACACACTGCCCGGCCATGTGTAACAAGAGTGCCATGAATCACCGATGATGAAAGGGCTCCTTGTACAATTAAACAGATCGCCACCCCAGGACCGCTCACAGGATAGTGCACACGATTTATCGCTTCCACAGCCCCTCAGAGGGTGGCAAAATGAAAACCATCCGTCGTCTCACCTCCCCGACCGGCGGCGAACCTCCCGGACCGTTCTCACCTCCCCTACCGTCGTCTCACCTCCCCGACCGGCGGCGAACCTCCCGGACCGTTCTCACCTCCCCTACCGTCGTCTCACCTCCCCGACCGGCGGCGAACCTCCCGGACCGTTCTCACCTCCCCTACCGTCGTCTCACCTCCCCGACTGGTGGCGAACCTCCCGGAATCGTTCTCACCTCCCCTACCGTCGTCTCACCTCCCCCGACCGGCGGCGAACCTCCCGGACCGTTCTCACCTCCCCTACAATCGTCTCACCTCCACGACCGGCGGCGAACCTCCCGGAACATTCTCACCTCCCCTACCTTCGTCTCACCTACCCGACCGGCGGCGAACCTCCCGGACCGTTCTCACCTCAACTACCGTCGTCTCAACTCCCCGACCGGCGGCGAACCTCCCGGAATAGTTCTCACCTCCACTACCGTCGTCTCACCTCCCCGACCGGCGGCGATCCTCCCAGACCGTTCTCACCTCCTCTACCGTCGTCTCACCTCCCCGACCGGCGGTGAAAATCCCGGAATCGTTATCACCTCCCCTACCGTCGTCTCACCTCCCCGACCGGCAGCGAACCTCCCGGACCGTTCTCACCTCCCCTACCGTCGTATCACCTCCCCGACCGGCGGCGAATCTCCCGGACCGTTCTCACCTCCCCTACCGTCGTCTCACCTCCCCGACCGGCGGCGAACCTCCCGGACCGTTCTCATCTCCCCTACCGTCGTCTCACCTCCCCGACCGGCGGCGAACCTCCCGGACCGTTCTCACCTCCCCTACCGTCATCTCACCTACCCGACCGGCGGCGAACCTCCCGGACCGTTCTCACCTCCCATACCGTCGTCTCACCTCCCCGACCGGCGGTGAACCTCCCGGACCGTTCTCACCTCCCCTACCGTCGTCTCACCTCCCCGACCGGCGGCGAACCTCCCGGAATCGTTCTCACCTCCCTACCGTCGTCTCACCTGCCCAACCGGCGGCGAACCTCCCGGAATCGTTCTCACCTCCCCTACCGTCGTCTCACCTCCCCTACCGTCGTCTCACATCCCCGACCGGCGGCGAACCTAACGGAATCGTTCTCACCTCCCCTACCGTCGTCTCACCTCCCCGACCGGCGGCGAACCTCCCGGGCCATTCTCACCTCCCCTACCGTCGTCTCACCTCCCCGACCGGCGGCGAACCTCCCGGACCGTTCTCACCTCCCCGACCGTCGTCTCACCTCCCCGACCGGCGATGAACCTCCCGGAATCGTTCTCACCTCCCCTACCGTCGTCTCACCTCCCCGACCGGCGGCGAACCTCCCGGACCGTTCTCACCTCCCCTACCGTCGTCTCACCTCAACGACCGACGGCGAACCTAACGGAATCGTTCTCCCCTCCCCTACCGTCGTCTCACCTCCCCAACCGGCGGCGGACCTCCCGGACCTCGTTCTCACCTCCCCTACCGTCGTCTAACCTCCCCGACCGGCGGCGAACCCCCGGAACGTTCTCACCTCCCCTACCGTCGTCTCACCTCCCCGACCGGTGGCGAACCTCCCGGACCGTTCTCACCTCCCCTACCGTCGTCTCACCTCCCCGACCGGCGGCGAACCTCCCGGACCGTTCTCACCTCCCCTACCGTCGTCTCACCTCCCCGACCGGCGGCGAACCTCCCGGAATAGTTCTCACCTCCCCTACCGTCGTCTCACCTTCCCGACCGACGGCGAACCTCCCGAAATCGTTCTCACCTCCCCTACCGTCGTCTCACCTTACCGACCGGCGGCGAACCTCCCGGAATCGTTCTCACCTCCCCTACCGTCGTCTCACCTCCCCGACCGGCGGCGAACCTCCCGGAATCGTTCTCACCTCCCCTACCGTCGTCTCACCTCCCCGGCCGGCGACGAACCTCCCGGAAACGTTCTCACCTCCCCTACCGTCGTCTCAACTCCCCGACCGGCGGCGAACCTCCCGGAATCGTTCTCACCTCCCCTACCGTCGTCTTACCTCCCCCGACCGGCGGCGAACCTCCCGGACCGTTATCAGCTCCCCTACCGTCGTCTCACCTCCCCGACCGGCAGCGAACCTCCCGGACCATTCTCACCTCCCCTACCGTCGTCTCACCTCCCCGACCGGTGGCGAACCTCCCGGACCGTTCTCGCTCCCCTACCGTCGTCTCACCTCCCCGACCGGCGGCGAACCTCCCGGACCGTTCTCGCTCCCCTACCGTCGTCTCACCTCTCCGACCGGCGGCGAACCTCCCGGAATCGTTCTCACATCCCCTACCGTCGTCTCACCTCCCCGGCCGGCGGCGAACCTCCCGGAATAGTTCTCACCTCCCCTACCGTCGTCTCACCTTCCCGACCGACGGCGAACCTCCCGGAATCGTTCTCACCTCCCCTACCGTCGTCTCACCTTACCGACCGGCGGCGAACCTCCCGGAATCGTTCTCACCTCCCCTACCGTCGTCTCACCTCCCCGACCGGCGGCGAACCTCCCGGAATCGTTCTCACCTCCCCTACCGTCGTCTCACCTCCCCGGCCGGCGGCGAACCTCCCGGAAACGTTCTCACCTCCCCTACCGTCGTCTCAACTCCCCGACCGGCGGCGAACCTCCCAGAATCGTTTTCACCTCCCCTACCGTCGTCTCACCTCCCCCGACCGGTGGCGAACCTCCCGGACCGTTATCAGCTCCCCTACCGTCGTCTCACCTCCACGACCGGCAGCGAACCTCCCGGACCATTCTCACCTCCCCTACAGTCGTCTCACCTCCCCGACCGGCGGCGAACCTCCCGGACCGTTCTCGCTCCCCTACCGTCGTCTCACCTCCCCGACCGGCGGCGAACCTCCAGGACCGTTCTCGCTCCCATACCGTCGTCTCACCTCCCCGACCGGCGGCGAACCTCCCGGAATCGTTCTCACATCCCCTACCGTCGTCTCACCTCCCCGGCCGGCGGAAAACCTCCCGGAATCGTTCTGACCTCCCCTACCGTCGTCTCACCTAACCGACCGGCGGCGAACCTCCCGGAATCGTTCTCACCTTCCCTACCGTCGTCTCACCTTACCGACCAGCGGCGAACCTCCCGGAATCGTTCTCACCTCCCCTACTGTCGTCTCACCTCCCTGACCGGCGGCGAACCTCCCGGAATCGTTCTCACCTCCCCTACCGTCGTCTCACCTCCCCGGCCGACGGCGAACCTCCCGGAAACGTTCTCACCTCCCCTACCGTCGTCTTAACTCCCCGACCAGCGGCGAACCTCCCGGAATCGTTCTCATCTCCCCTACCGTCGTCTCACCTCCCCCGACCGGCGGCGAGACTCCCGGACCGTTATCACCTCCCCTACCGTCGTTTCACCTCCCCGACCGGCAGCGAACCTCCCGGACCATTCTCACCTCCCCTACCGTCGTCTAACCTTACCGACGGGCTTCGAACCTCGCGGACCGTTCTCGCTCCCCTACCGTCGTCTTACCTCCCCGACCGGCGGTGAACCTACCAGACCGTTCTCACCTCCCCTACCGTCGTCTCACCTCACCGACCGGCGGCGAACCTCCCGGAATCGTTCTCACCTCCCCTAAAGTCGTCTCACCTTCCCGACCGGCGGCGAACCTCCTGGAATCGTTCTCACCTCCCCTATCGTCATCTCACCTCCCCGATCGGCGGCGAAACTCCCGGACCGTTCTCATCTCCCTTACCGTCGTTCTCACCTCCCCTACCGTCGTCTCACCTCCCCGACCGGCGGCGAACCTCCCAGGCCATTCTCACCTCCCCTACTGTCGTCTCACCTCCCCGACCGGCGGCGAACCTCCCGGACCGTTCTCACCTCCCCGACCGGCGGCGAACCTCCTGGACCGTTCTCACCTCCCCGACCGTCGTCTCACCTCCCCGACCGGCAGCGAACCTCCCGGACCATTCTCACCTCCCCTACCGTCGTCTAACCTTACCGACCGGCGGCGAACCTCCCGGACCGTTCTCACCTCCCCTACCGTCGTTTCACCTCCCCGACCGGCGGCGAACCTCCCGGACCGTTCTCACCTCCCCTACCGTCGTCTCACCTCCCCAACCGGCGGAAGACCCCCCGGACCGTTCTCACCTCCCCTACCGTCGTCTAACCTCCCCGACCGGCGGCGAACCTCCCGGAACGTTCTCACCTCCCCAACCGTCGTCTCACCTCCCCGACTGGTGGCGAACCTTCCGGACCGTTCTCACCTCCCCTACCGTCGTCTCACCTCCCCGACCGGCGGCGAACCTCCCGGACCGTTCTCACCTCCCCTACCGTCGTCTCACCTCCCCGACCGGCGGCGAACCTCCCGGAATAGTTCTCACCTCCCCTACCGTCGTCTCACCTCCCCGACCGGCGGCGAACCTCCCGGAATCGTTCTCACCTCCCCTACTGTCGTCTCACCTTCCCGACCGACGACGAACCTCCCGGAATCGTTCTCACCTCCCCTACCGTCGTCTCACCTAACCGACCGGCGGCAAACCTCCCGGAATCGTTCTCACCTCCCCTACCGTCGTCTCACCTCTCCGACCGGCGGCGAACCTAGCGGAATCGTTCTCACCTCCCCTACCGTCGTCTCACCTCCCCGGCCGGCGGCGAACCTTCCGGAAACGTTCTCACCTCCCCTACCGTCGTCTCAACTCCCCGACCGGCGGCACACCTCCCGGAATCGTTCTCACCTCCCCTACCGTCGTCTCACCTCCCCCGACCGGCGGCGAACCTCCCGGGCCATTCTCACCTCCCCTACTGTCGTCTCACCTCCCCGACCGGCGGCGAACCTCCCGGACCGTTCTCACCTCCCCGACCGGCGGCGAACCTCCTGGACCGTTCTCACCTCCCCGACCGTCGTCTCACCTCCCCGACCGGCAGCGAACCTCCCGGACCATTCTCACCTCCCCTACAGTCGTCTCACCTCCCCGACCGGCGGCGAACCTCCCGGAATAGTTCTCACCTCCCCTACCGTCGTCTCACCTCCCCGACCGGCGGCGAACCTCCCGGAATCGTTCTCACCTCCCCTACTGTCGTCTAACCTTCCCGACCGACGACGAACCTCCCGGAATCGTTCTCACCTCCCCTACCGTCGTCTCACCTCTCCGACCGGCGGCGAATCTCCCGGAATCGTTCTCACCTCCCCTACCGTCGTCTCACCTCCCCGGCCGGCGGCGAACCTTCCGGAAACGTTCTCACCTCCCCTACCGTCGTCTCAACTCCCCGACCGGCGGCGAACCTCCCGGAATCGTTCTCACCTCCCCTACCGTCGTCTCACCTCCCCCGACCGGCGGCGAACCTCCCGGACCGTTATCAGCTCCCCTACCGTCGTCTCACCTCCCCGACCGGCAGCGAACCTCCCGGACCATTCTCACCTCCCCTACCGTCGTCTCACCTTCCCGACCGGCGGCGAACCTCCCGGACCGTTCTCGCTCCCCTACCGTCGTCTCACCTCCCCGACAGGCGGCGAACCTCCCGGAATCGTTCTCACCTCCCCTACCGTCGTCTCACCTCCCCGGCCGGCGGCGAACCTCCCGGAATCGTTCTGACCTCCCCTACCGTCGTCTCACCTAACCGACCGGCGGCGAACCTCCCGGAATCGTTCTCACCTCCCCTACCGTCGTCTCACCTCCCCGACCGGCGGCGAACCTCCCGGACCGTTCTCACCTCCCCAACCGTCGTCTCACCTCCCCGACCGGCGGCGAACCTCCCGGAAACGTTCTCACTTCCCCTCCCGGACCGTTCTCACCTCCCCGACCGGCGGCGAACCTCCCGGAATCGTTCTCACCTCCCCTACCGTCGTCTCACCTCCCCGACCGGCGGCGAACCACCGGGAATCGTTCTTACCTCCCTTACCGTCGTCTCACCTTACCGACCGGCGGCGAACCTCTCGGAATCGTTCTCACCTCCCCTGCGTCGTCTCACCTCCCCGACCGGCGGTGATCCTCCCGGAATCGTTCTCACCTCCCCTACCGTCGTCTCACCTCCCCGACCGGCGGCGAACCTCCCGGACCGTTCTCACCTCCCCTACCGTCGTCTCACCTCCCCGACCGGCGGCGAACCTCCCGGAACGTTCTCACCTCCCCTACCGTCGTCTCACCTCCCCGACCGTTGGCGAACCTCCCGGACCGTTCTCACCTCCCCTACCGTCGTCTCACCTCCCCGACCGGCGGCGAACTTCCCGGACCGTTCTCACCTCCCCTACCGTCGTCTCACATCCCCGACCGGCGGCGAACCTAACAGAATCGTTCTCACCTCCCCTACCGTCGTCTCACCTCCCCGACCGGCGGCGAGACTCCCGGACCGTTATCACCTCCCCTACCGTCGTCTCACCTCCCCGACCGGCGGCGAACCTACCAGACCGTTCCCACCTCCCCTACCGTCGTCTCACCTCACCGACCGGCGGCGAACCTCCCGGAATCGTTTTCACCTCCCCTACCGTCGTCTCACCTCCCCGACCGGCGGCGAACCTCCCGTACCGTTCTCACCTCCCCAACCGTCGTCTCACATCCCCGACCGGCGGCGAACCTCCCGGAAACGTTCTCACCTCCCCTCCCGGACCGTTCTCACCTTTCCGACCGGCGGCGAACCTCCCGGAATCGTTCTCACCTCCCCTACCGTCGTCTCACCTCCCCGACCGGCGGCGAACCTCCCGGAATCGTTCTCACCTCCCTTACAGTCGTCTCACCTTACCGACCGGCGGCGAACCTCCCGGAATCGTTCTCACCTCCCCTGCGTCGTCTCACCTCCCCGACCGGCGGTGAACCTCCCGGAATCGTTCTCACCTCCCCTACCGTCGTCTCACCTCCCCGACCGGCAGCGAACCTCCCGGACCGTTCTACCTCCCCTACCGTCGTCTCACATCCCCGACCGGCGGCGAACCTCCCGGAACGTTCTCACCTCCCCTACCGTCGTCTCACCTCCCCGACCGTTGGCGAACCTCCCGGACCGTTCTCACCTCCCCTACCGTCGTCTCACCTTCCCGACCGGCGGCGAACCTCCCGGACCGTTCTCACCTCCCCTACCGTCGTCTCATATCCCCGACCGGCGGCGAACCTAACAGAATCGTTCTCACCTCCCCTACCGTCGTCTCAGCTCCCCGACCGGCGGCGAACCTCCCGGGCCATTCTCACCTCCCCTACCGTCGTCTCACCTCCCCGACCGGCGGTGAACCTCCCGGACCGTTCTCACCTCCCCTACCGTCGTCTCACCTCCCCGACCGGCGGCGAACCTCCCGGACCGTTCTCACCTCCCCGACCGGCGGCGAACCTCCCGGACCGTTCTCACCTCCCCGACCGTCGTCTCACCTCCCCGACCGGCAGCGAACCTCCCGGACCATTCTCACCTCCCCTACCGTCGTCTAACCTTACCGACCGGCGGCGAACCTCCCGGACCGTTCTCACCTCCCCTACCGTCGTTTCACCTCCCCGACCGGCGGCGAACCTCCCGGACCGTTCTCACCTCCCCTACCGTCGTCTCACCTCCCCGGCCGGCGGCGAACCTTCCGGAAACGTTCTCACCTCCCCTACCCTCGTCTCAACTCCCCGACCGGCGGCGAACCTCCCGTAATCGTTCTCACCTCCCCTACCGTCGTCTCACCTCCCCCGACCGGCGGCGAACCTCCCGGACCGTTATCAGCTCCCCTACCGTCGTCTCACCTCCCCGACCGGCAGCGAACCTCCCGGACCTTTCTCACCTCCCCTACCGTCGTCTCACCTTCCCGACCGGCGGCGAACCTCCCGGACCGTTCTCGCTCCCCTACCGTCGTCTGACCTCCCCGACCTGCGGCGAACCTCCCGAAATCGTTCTCACCTCCCCTACCGTCGTCTCACCTCCCGGCCGGCGGCGAACCTCCCGGAATCGTTCTCACCTCCCCTACCGTCGTCTCACCTAACCGACTGGCGGCGAACCTCCCGGAATCGTTCTCACCTCCCCTACCGTCGTCTCACCTTACCGACCGGCGGCGAACCTCCCGGAATCGTTCTCACCTCCCCTACCGTCGTCTCACCTCCCCAATCGGCGGCGAACCTCCCGGAATCGTTCACACCTCCCCTACCGTCGTCTCACCTCCCCGGCCTGCGGCGAACCTCCCGGAAACGTTCTCAACTCCCCTAACGTCGTCTCAACTCCCCGACCGGCGGCGAGACTCCCGGACCGTTATCACCTCCCCTACCGTAGTCTCACCTCCCCGACCGGCAGCGAACCTCCCGGACCATTCTCACCTCCCCTACCGTCGTCTAACCTTACCGACCGGCGGCGAACCTCCCGGACCGTTCTCGCTCCCCTACCGTCGTCTCACCTCCCCGACCGGCGGCGAACCTACCAGACCGTTCTCACCTCCCCTACCGTCGTCTCACCTCACCGACCGGCGGCGAACCTCCCGGGCCGTTCTCACCTCCCCTACCGTCGTCTCACCTCCCCGACCGGCGGCGAACCTCCCGTACCGTTCTCACCTCCCCAACCGTCGTCTCACCTCCCCGACCGGCGGCGAACCTCCCGGAAACGTTCTCACCTCCCCTCCCGGACCGTTCTCACCTCCCCGACCGTCGTCTCACTTCCCCGACCGGCAACGAACCTCCCGGACCGTTCTCACCTCCCCTACCGTCGCCTCACCTCCCCGACCGGCGACGAACCTCCCGGAATCGTTCTCACCTCCCCTACCGTCATCTCACCTCCCCGACCGGTGGCGAACCTCCCGGAATCGTTCTCACCTCCCCTAACCGTCGTCTCACCTTACCGACCGGCGGCGAACCTCCCGGAATCGTTCTCACCTCCCCTACCGTCGTCTCACCTCCCCGACCGGCGGTGAACCTCCCGGAATCGTTCTCACCTCCCCTACCGTCGTCTCACATCCCCGACCGGCGGTGAACCTCCCGGACCGTTCTCACCTCCCCTACCGTCGTCTCACCTCCCCAACCGGCGGAAGACCTCCCGGACCGTTCTCACCTCCCCTTCCGTCGTCTAACCTCCCCGACCGGCGGCGAACCTCCCGGAACGTTCTCACCTCCCCTACCGTCGTCTCACCTCCCCGACTGGTGGCGAACCTCCAGGACCGTTCTCACCTCCCCTACCGTCGTCTCACCTCCCCGACCGGCGGCGAACCTCCCGGACCGTTCTCACCTCCCCTACCGTCGTCTCACCTCCCCGACCGGCGGCGAACCTCCCGGAATAGTTCTCACCTCCCCTACCGTCGTCTCACCTCCCCGACCGGCGGCGAACCTCCCGGAATTGTTCTCACCTCCCCTACTGTCGTCTAACCTTCCCGACCGACGACGAACCTCCCGGAATCGTTCTCACCTCCCCTACCGTCGTCTAACCTCTCCGACCGGCGGCGAACCTCCCGGAATCGTTCTCACCTCCCCTACCGTCGTCTCACCTCCCCGGCCGGCGGCGAACCTTCCGGAAACGTTCTCACCTCCCCTACCGTCGTCTCAAATCCCCGACCGGCGGCGAACCTCCCGGAATCGTTCTCACCTCCCCTACCGTCGTCTCACCTCCCCCGACCGGCGGCGAACCTCCCGGACCATTCTCACCTCCCCTACCGTCGTCTAACCTTACCGACCGGCGGCGAACCTCCCGGACCGTTCTCGCTCCCCTACCGTCGTCTCACCTCCCCGACCGGCGGCGAACCTACCAGACCGTTCTCACCTCCCCTACCGTCGTCTCACCTCACCGACCGGCGGCGAACCTCCCGGAATCGTTCTCACCTCCCCTACCGTCGTCTCACCTCCCCGACCGGCGGCGAACCTCCCGGACCGTTCTCACCTCCCCAACCGTCGTCTCACCTCCCCGACCGGCGGCGAACCTCCCGGAAACGTTCTCACCTCCCCTCCCGGACCGTTCTCACCTCCCCGACAGTCGTCTCACTTCCCCGACCGGCAACGAACCTCCCGGACCGTTCTCACCTCCCCTACCGTCGTCTCACCTTGCCGACCGGCGGCGAACCTCCCGGACCGTTCTCACCTCCCCTACCGTCGTCTCACCTACCCCACCGGCGGCGAACCTCCCGGACCGTTCTCACCTCCCCTACCGTCGCCTCACCTCCCCGACCGGCGACGAACCTCCCGGAATCGTTCTCACCTCCCCTACCGTCATCTCACCTCCCCGACCGGCGGCGAACCTCCCGGAATCGTTCTCACCTCCCCTAACCGTCGTCTCACCTTACCGACCGGCGGCGAACCTCCCGGAATCGTTCTCACCTCCCCTACCGTCGTCTCACCTCCCCGGCCGGCGGCGAAACTTCCGGAAACATTCTCACCTCCCCTACCGTCGTCTCAACTCCCCGACCGGCGGCGAACCTCCCGGAATCGTTCTCACCTCCCCTACCGTCGTCTCACCTCCCCCGACCGGCGGCGAACCTCCCGGACCGTTATCAGCTCCCCTACCGTCGTCTCACCTCCCCGACTGGCAGCGAACCTCCCGGACCATTCTCACCTCCCCTACCGTCGTCTCACCTTCCCAACCGGGGGCGAACCTCCCGGACCGTTCTCGCTCCCCTACCGTCGTCTCACCTCCCCGACCGGCGGCGAACCTCCCGAAATCGTTCTCACCTCCCCTACCGTCGTCTCACCTCCCCGGCCGGCGGCGAACCTCCCGGAATCGTTCTGACCTCCCCTACCGTCGTCTCACCTAACCGACCGGCGGCGAACCTCCCGGAATCGTTCTCACCTCCCCTACCGTCGTCTCACCTCCCCGACCGGCAGCGAACCTCCCGGACCATTCTCACCTCCCCTACCGTCGTCTCACCTTCCCGACCGGCGGCGAACCTCCCGGACCGTTCTCGCTCCCCTACCGTCGTCTCACCTCCCCGACCGGCGGCGAACCTCCCGAAATCGTTCTCACCTCCCCTACCGTCGTCTCACCTCCCCGGCCGGCGGCGAACCTCCCGGAATCGTTCTGACCTCCCCTACCGTCGTCTCACCTAACCGACCGGCGGCGAACCTCCCGGAATCGTTCTCACCTCCCCTACCGTCGTCTCACCTTACCGACCGGCGGCGAACCTCCCGGAATCGTTCTCACCTCCCCTACCGTCGTCTCGTCTCCCCGACCGGCGGCGAACCTCCCGGAATCGTTCTCACCTCTCCTACCGTCGTCTCACCTCCCCGGCCGGCGGCGAACCTCCCGGAAACGTTCTCACCTCCCCTACCGTCGTCTCAACTCCCCGACCGGCGGCGAGACTCCCGGACCGTTATCACCTCCCCTACCGTCGTCACACCTCCCCGACCGGCGGCGAACCTACCAGACCGTTCCCACCTCCCCTACCGTCGTCTCACCTCACTGACCGGCGGCGAACCTCCCGGAATCGTTCTCACCTCCCCTACCGTCGTCTCACCTCCCCGACCGGCGGCGAACCTCCCGGACCGTTCTCACCTCCCCAACCGTCGTCTCACCTCCCCGACCGGCGGCGAACCTCCCGGAAACGTTCTCACCTCCCCTCCCGGACCGTTCTCACCTCCCCGACCGGCGGCGAACCTCCCGGAATCGTTCTCACCTCCCCTACCGTCGTCTCACCTCCCCGACCGGCGGCGAACCACCCGGAATCGTTCTTACCTCCCTTACCGTCGTCTCACCTTACCGACCGGCGGCGAACCTCTCGGAATCGTTCTCACCTCCCCTGCGTCGTCTCACCACCCCGACCGGCGGTGAACCTCCCGGAATCGTTCTCACCTCCCCTACCGTCGTCTCACCTCCCCGACCGGCGGCGAACCTCCCGGACCGTTCTCACCTCCCCTACCGTCGTCTCACCTCCCCGACCGGCGGCGAACCTCCCGGAACGTTCTCACCTCCCCTACCGTCGTCTCACCTCCCCGACCGTTGGCGAACCACGGACCGTTCTCACCTCCCCTACCGTCGTCTCACCTCCCCGACCGGCGGCGAACCTCCCGGACCGTTCTCACCTCCCCTACCGTCGTCTCACATCCCCGACCGGCGGCGAACCTAACAGAATCGTTCTCACCTCCCCTACCGTCGTCTCACCTCCCCGACCGGCGGCGAGACTCCCGGACCGTTATCACCTCCCCTACCGTCGTCTCACCTCCCCGACCGGCGGCGAACCTACCAGACCGTTCCCACCTCCCCTACCGTCGTCTCACCTCACCGACCGGCGGCGAACCTCCCGGAATCGTTCTCACCTCCCCTACCGTCGTCTCACCTCCCCGACCGGCGGCGAACCTTCCGGACCGTTCTCACCTCCCCAACCGTCGTCTCACCTCCCCGACCGGCGGCGAACCTCCCGGAAACGTTCTCACCTCCCCTCCCGGACCGTTCTCACCTCCCCGACCGGCGGCGAACCTCCCGGAATCGTTCTCACCTCCCCTACCGTCGTCTCACCTCCCCGACCGGCGGCGAACCTCCCGGAATCGTTCTCACCTCCCTTACCGTCGTCTCACCTTACCGACCGGCGGCGAACCTCCCGGAATCGTTCTCACCTCCCCTGCGTCGTCTCACCTCCCCGACCGGCGGTGAACCTCCCGGAATCGTTCTCACCTCCCCTACCGTCGTCTCACCTCCCCGACCGGCGGCGAACCTCCCGGACCGTTCTCACCTCCCCTACCGTCGTCTCACCTCCCCGACCGGCGGCGAACCTCCCGGAACGTTCTCACCTCCCCTACCGTCGTCTCACCTCCCCGACCGTTGGCGAACCTCCCGGACCGTTCTCACCTCCCCTACCGTCGTCTCACCTCCCCGACCGGCGGCGAACCTCCCGGACCGTTCTCACCTCCCCTACCGTCGTCTCACATCCCCGACCGGCGGCGAACCTAAGAGAATCGTTCTCACCTCCCCTACCGTCGTCTCACCTCCCCGACCGGCGGCGAACCTCCCGGGCCATTCTCACCTCCCCTACCGTCGTCTCACCTCCCCGACCGGCGGTGAACCTCCCGGACCGTTCTTACCTCCCCTACCGTCGTCTCACCTCCCCGACCGGCGGCGAACCTCCCGGACCGTTCTCACCTCCCCGACCGGCGGCGAACCTCCCGGACCGTTCTCACCTCCCCGACCGTCGTCTCACCTCCCCGACCGGCAGCGAACCTCCCGGACCATTCTCACCTCCCCTACCGTCGTCTAACCTTACCGACCGGCGGCGAACCTCCCGGACCGTTCTCACCTCCCCTACCGTCGTTTCACCTCCCCGCCCGGCGGCGAACCTCCCGGACCGTTCTCACCTCCCCTACCGTCGTCTCACCTCCCCGGCCGGCGGCGAACCTTCCGGAAACGTTCTCACCTCCCCTACCGTCGTCTCAACTCCCTGACCGGCGGCGAACCTCCCGGAATCGTTCTCACCTCCCCTACCGTCGTCTCACCTCCCCCGACCGGCGGCGAACCTCCCGGACCGTTATCAGCTCCCCTACCGTCGTCTCACCTCCCCGACCGGCAGCGAACCTCCCGGACCATTCTCACCTCCCCTACCGTCGTCTCACCTTCCCGACCGGCGGCGAACCTCCCGGACCGTTCTCGCTCCCCTACCGTCGTCTGACCTCCCCGACCTGCGGCGAACCTCCCGAAATCGTTCTCACCTCCCCTACCGTCGTCTCACCTCCCCGGCCGGCGGCGAACCTCCCGGAATCGTTCTCACCTCCCC
The DNA here is from genome assembly GCA_030545055.2 of Neoaliturus tenellus. Classification (NCBI taxonomy): domain Eukaryota; kingdom Metazoa; phylum Arthropoda; class Insecta; order Hemiptera; family Cicadellidae; genus Neoaliturus; species Neoaliturus tenellus. The sequence goes on along the minus strand of CM061535.1, from coordinate 5,651,553 downwards.
TACCGTCGTCTCACCTAACCGACTGGCGGCGAACCTCCCGGAATCGTTCTCACCTCCCCTACCGTCGTCTCACCTTACCGACCGGCGGCGAACCTCCCGGAATCGTTCTCACCTCCCCTACCGTCGTCTCACCTCCCCAATCGGCGGCGAACCTCCCGGAATCGTTCACACCTCCCCTACCGTCGTCTCACCTCCCCGGCCGGCGGCGAACCTCCCGGAAACGTTCTCAACTCCCCTAACGTCGTCTCAACTCCCCGACCGGCGGCGAGACTCCCGGACCGTTATCACCTCCCCTACCGTCGTCTCACCTCCCCGACCGGCAGCGAACCTCCCGGACCATTCTCACCTCCCCTACCGTCGTCTAACCTTACCGACCGGCGGCGAACCTCCCGGACCGTTCTCGCTCCCCTACCGTCGTCTCACCTCCCCGACCGGCGGCGAACCTACCAGACCGTTCTCACCTCCCCTACCGTCGTCTCACCTCACCGACCGGCGGCGAACCTCCCGGAATCGTTCTCACCTCCTCTACCGTCGTCTCACCTCCCCAACCGGCGGCGAACCTCCCGGACCATTCTCACCTCCCCAACCGTCGTCTCACCTCCCCGACCGGCGGCGAACCTCCCGGAAACGTTCTCACCTCCCCTCCCGGACCGTTCTCACCTCCCCGACCGTCGTCTCACTTCCCCGACCGGCAACGAACCTCCCGGACCGTTCTCACCTCCCCTACCGTCGTCTCACCTTGCCGACCGGCGGCGAACCTCCCGGACCGTTCTCACCTCCCCTACCGTCGTCTCACCTACCCCACCGGCGGCGAACCTCCCGGACCGTTCTCACCTCCCCTACCGTCGCCTCACCTCCCCGACCGGCGACGAACCTCCCGGAATCGTTCTCACCTCCCCTACCGTCATCTCACCTCCCCGACCGGCGGCGAACCTCCCGGAATCGTTCTCATCTCCCCTAACCGTCGTCTCACCTTACCGACCGGCGGCGAACCTCCCGGAATCGTTCTCACCTCCCCTACCGTCGTCTCACCTCCCCGGCCGGCGGCGAACCTTCCGGAAACATTCTCACCTCCCCTACCGTCGTCTCAACTCCCCGACCGGCGGCGAACCTCCCGGAATCGTTCTCACCTCCCCTACCGTCGTCTCACCTCCCCCGACCGGCGGCGAACCTCCCGGACCGTTATCAGCTCCCCTACCGTCGTCTCACCTCCCCGACTGGCAGCGAACCTCCCGGACCATTCTCACCTCCCCTACCGTCGTCTCACCTTCCCAACCGGGGGCGAACCTCCCGGACCGTTCTCGCTCCCCTACCGTCGTCTCACCTCCCCGACCGGCGGCGAACCTCCCGAAATCGTTCTCACCTCCCCTACCGTCGTCTCACCTCCCCGGCCGGCGGCGAACCTCCCGGAATCGTTCTGACCTCCCCTACCGTCGTCTCACCTAACCGACCGGCGGCGAACCTCCCGGAATCGTTCTCACCTCCCCTACCGTCGTCTCACCTTACCGACCGGCGGCGAACCTCCCGGAATCGTTCTCACCTCCCCTACCGTCGTCTCACCTCCCCGACCGGCGGCGAACCTCCCGGAATCGTTCTCACCTCCCCTACCGTCGTCTCACCTCCCCGGCCGGCGGCGAACCTCCCGGAAACGTTCTCACCTCCCCTACCGTCGTCTCAACTCCCCGACCGGCGGCGAGACTCCCGGACCGTTATCACCTCCCCTACCGTCGTCTCACCTCCCCGACCGGCAGCGAACCTCCCGGACCATTCTCACCTCCCCTACCGTCGTCTAACCTTACCGACCGGCGGCGAACCTCCCGGACCGTTCTCGCTCCCCTACCGTCGTCTGTTTAGTAATGTTATCAAATATGCCCCAAAAAAGTAAAAAGGGTCAAAGAGAGTTGGAAATCACACTTAAATAATTTCATGACAACCTCTCCAATTATGTTTTCAGTCTAATTTTAATATACTATTAAAACCAATTTTCATCATTCTAATTCATATGTTTTTGTTATCACCTGATTTTATATTTTCTATTAATTGTTTAACTTGTTTATTTTTTTCATAATATTTCTGTCCCTCTTGCATTCTCTGGCCAAGCCATGATATTAATCAAATACCTCTCCTCAATTGGAACCAAAATAAAATAATACCTCATGAAATGTGACTTAAAATAAAACCAATTTAAATGTACATAGTGCTATATGTGTTTTACAAAAGACAATTAACTCAAAATAGTGAAACAAAGAACAATATTCCTGAACAGTGTGCAAATGAACATTACAAAGAAGACCTGGACTTATAAGCTTACCTCAAGATAAAGCATAAACTGAATGGTTATATTTTGGTGAGTGATGAACTACTGCAATTTTAATGAATTAACAATGTGTTACTCAATTTTAACTTATAATTTTCATTAACTTTCTATGTTTATTTGATCACTTGTGTTTTTCTTGTACAATTAAATAATTTCTATTTCTATTTTTGTTAAAATGGTTCCAATTTCATTTAGCTAAATATTACAAATGGTCCTTCGAGAAAATGAATCCTTTTTTTTACGGGAATGTATTTTTTCAATTATTCTCAACCCCCAAACATTTGGTCCTTGACGAGCCGGATATAGACTCTAGTGTTTTGGATATTTCCACTGTTGCTCTTTCATAAATAATTTCATTTATCATGTACTATTTTCCTTTAATGACTTCTATGTTTTTATGACTAGCCTATGTACTTATATCTATTTTTGTCCATGTGTGTCTATATCACTCTCTCTTGACCCAGTCCTTGAAATATTTATGAAAAATAAGTGAATATAATTTTGAAAACCTACACGCTCTGTTGCCTATTTTTGTGTGAGTATATAATCTACAATGGTTCCTCCTTAGAATAACGATTTTAAACCTAAAACGTACACTCGCTTGACAAGTTTAGTTAAGACTCGATTAGCTAATATTAAAAAAGCTATCGATGAACTTAATAGTCAAACTGAACCGCTAACTTTAGTGCAAATTAAAACATTGAATGGTTATTCATCTGCCATTCAACGGAAAAGGGACGAGTTTGAAACTAGTTTTCAACGTGCACTGCTTATTTCGGGCGAGGATGCTATACCTGATGAAACTTTATCAAATGATCAAGATGAAATCGATGATCTTTTCATCACAGTGTCTGGGCTCATTGATTCATTACTTCATAATGAAGAAACAAAAGCTAATACGGACAACTCAACCGATAATGCGTCACTATCTACTGCTCATTCCCAAGTTAGGTTACCAAAAATTGAACTTCCTAAATTCAGTGGTAATCTTGCATCTTGGACATCCTTCATCAATCTATTTGACACCACTATACACAATAACAATAACCTATCTGAAGTGATGAAATTTCAATACCTGCTTGGTGTCCTTGAAAAAGAACCTTTGAATTTAGTGCGTAGCCTTAATCTAACCGCAAGCAACTACCTAATTGCTTATAACTTACTACGTGACCATTACCACAATAACCGTAGATTACAACTCTTGCACCTAAACCAATTATTAGATTTGCCTCAAATGTCATCTAAAATATCCATGGGGTACGTAAGTTTGTTACATGTTTAATGAAAATGAACAAGCATTAGCGGCTCTTGAATGCGAAGTTAAAGACTCAAATCCTGTTCTCGTGGCAATTTTGCTCCGAAAAATGGACGTAGACCTACGTAAACGATTAGAAGTTTTTCGTGCAATGGCCGGATCAGAGAAACACACATTACCTATTATAAAGGAGATTATTGATTTTTTGAACACGGAATGTACGCAACTCGAAGATGCATCCCTATCCCAAATCATTCGTTCAACAGAAGTCGAGACGTTTAATAACCGTGGTAAAAACTTTGGTAAAAGCAAATCTTATCAGAGAAATGTGAGTATGATGGCTACTTCAATAGCTTCTCAAAATATTTCCAACAACAGTTCCCCCACACCATGTTCCATATGTGATCAACCCTCACACAAAATATATGTGTGTCCCACATTTAAAGCCAAATCACCTCAAGAGCGTTTCAAAATTGTTAAGGAAAAACAACTTTGTGTCTCGTGCTTAGGAAACCACAGCACCAAAATGTGTCAGTCCAAATCCGCATGCAAGCTATGCAACAAGCGTCACCATACGTTATTACATTTCAATGTAGACGTGCCTCCAAGTGGTGCTACCTATTCAAACCCCTTGACTAAACAATCTAGTCAACTTGAATGTAGTTCTAAATTGAAACCAGACACTTCTGTTACTCTTGCCTCTCATAACCATTCCACAGTGTCTAACGCTAACACTACTGTTGTACTAGGAACACTGTTAGTGCAAGTAAGTACACCGTGCGGCAACTCCCATGTTTTTAGAGCGTTGCTTGACTCAGGAAGCATGTGTAATCTTATTACGGAACATGCAGCAAGTCTGTTAAACACTCGTCGGCAAAAATCCGACATACAGCTTTCAGGGATTGATCAACATGTAACTAACAATAAAGGTCAAATATTTCTAAATATTAATACATTATCTGGACAAACTATTGCTACTAACCAACCAACGTTAATTTTGGATAGGTTAACGGTTGATTTACCTCGCATGCCTTTGTCACCTGATCTCTTGAAAATGACTCTTGGATACACACTGGCTGATCCAACTTTTCATGTACCTAGCCGCATAGATATCGTTCTTGGCGGTACACTCTTTCCGCAAGTGTTTAATAATGAACAAATTTCCCTTGGTCATAACCTGCCATATATGTTAGGCACTCATTTCGGGTATGTAATTATGGGGACCGCTCCATGCATACCGTCTGATTCTAAGCTTTGTTCTTCTACTCCCGCTACAACCCTCAATGTATGTCTTCACTCAATCAGCGAGGCTGATTTACACTCGTCAATTCAACGTTTTTGGTTGCAAGAAGAGCCTCCGTCTTGTAGTACTAAAACCTATGAAGAAGAAATGTGTGATAAACATTTTGCGGAAACACATGCACGTGACGTTGATGGACGATATATCGTGCGTTTGCCATTCAAAACCACTTCTGATGTACTGGGCGAGTCCAAACATGCTGCTGAGTTACGTTTGCATGCTATGGAACGTAAATTCAAATCCAACGATCGGTTTTCACAACTATACCATGAGTTCATGGATGAATATTCAGAACTTGGTCACATGTCCGAATGCTATGACATTAACTTAACGGAACCTCATTACTTCCTTCCTCACCACGGAGTGCTTAAAGAGAGTAGTAGTACTACTAAATTAAGAACCGTGTTCGATGCAAGCTGTAAAACTACTTCGGGATTGTCTCTTAACGAAATACTTCTCACTGGTCGTAAACTACAGAACAACATTTGTGACTTGCTTATTCAATTTCGTCTGCATAACTTTGTATTTTGTTGCGACATCAGACAAATGTACCGACAAATTAAAGTTCATTCTGATGATCAACAATTTCAGTTGATATTGTGGCGGAAACATCTTGATCAACCTATGTCTGTCTACAAACTTAACCCCGTTACGTATGGTATGAACAGTTCGCCATATCTTGCCATTCGAGTCCTTCATCAACTTGCTGATGACGAACAAAAGGACTTTCCTGACGCTGCTCGCATTTTGCGCACTAACACCTACGTAGATGACATTATTACAGGAGCAGATACAGAAGAAGAAGCGATCTCGCTGCAGAATCAACTTGTTTCGTTGTTGAACCGTGGATGTTTCGAACTGCGGAAATGGGTTTCCAATTCACCCAAACTATTAAGTAGTCTCCCTGACAATCATTTAGAGTCCCCCAAATTCTTGCAAGATTCAAATGCACCACATTTCAGAGTTTTGGGCCTTCAATGGTCTCCCACTACAGATTCTTTTTCATACGATTTTCAACCTCCTTCTATTGATAAACCACCTACAAAACGTTCTGTTTTGAGCACTATTGCTCAAATATATGATCCCTGTGGATTTTTGGTTCCTTTCATTATGTTAGCTAAATGTTTTATGCAACTGCTATGGACTAAAGGTTTGACTTGGGATTCACCTTTACCTATTGACATCAGATCACGATGGCAATCTTTCACTGATAACTTCAAATGGCTTTCAAACATTTCAATTCGTCGCTCATTTAACCTCTATTCATCCCAAAACATAGAATTGCATGGCTTTTGCGATGCCTCCGAAGTTGGATATGCCGCAGTTACTTATTTGAAGTGTGAGTCATCAAATGGTTCAGTATCCATAAATTTATTAATGGCTAAAAGCCGTGTTGCTCCATTGAAAAGGGTCACAATACCAAGATTAGAATTGTGTTCTGCACTTCTGTTAGCTAAATTAGTAGCACATATCAAATCAATCTTTGAACACAAACTTACTCCAAACAACATTCATTTATGGTGCGATTCAACCGTAGCACTTACATGGTTACAAACTCCACCCTATCGGTTAAAAACCTATGTTGCCAATCGAGTAGCTCAAGCACAAGAACTTGTTCCAACTACATCATGGAAGCACATTCGTTCAGAAGAAAACCCAGCTGATTGTGCGTCACGTGGATTACTTGTTTCGCACTTAGTTAATCATACCCTCTGGTGGAATGGGCCTTCTTGGCTATCCTCTCCATCATCTGATTGGCCAACATCTTCGTTCACACCTGTTAATCTAGATTCATCACATGAAATTAAACCTGATCCGCTGACTGTTTTGACCGTAACCCCCAAAGAAGAATGGTCGTTGTTAACCAAATATTCATCATGGACTACATTGCAACGTACCATGGCTTTAGTGTTGCGTTTTATCAATAATTGTCGAAACCCAATTCGGAAACATGGATACCTCACTACTGATGAACTACTTGAGGCTCGCTTGAAAATATTTTTTCTCATTCAACAAACGGTCTTTTATGATGAATTTAAATTACTAACTCAAGAACGTTTATGTTCGAAAGGCATACAAAAGTTGAATCCATTTATTGATCCCAACAATCTGATCCGTGTAGGTGGACGCCTAAGGAACTCTTCCTTGTCCTACGACGCACAGCATCCGATCTTGCTGCCGAAACGCCATCATGTGGTCAACATTTTAATAGATTTCTATCATGTACAATATTTGCATGCCGGCCCACAACTATTGCAATCACTCCTTTCCCGTTTTGTGTGGATACTATGCTCACGAAGTGTCATCCGTTCTCGAGTCCATAAATGCCTTACATGTTTCAAACATAGACCAACTAATAAGACTCCACTAATGGGTGATCTACCACCACCTCGCACTACTCCATCAAGACCATTTTCTTCAACTGGAATTGACTATGCTGGACCTTTTACGATAAAAATAGTCAACTTAAGATTTGCTAAACAGGTGAAAGTCTACATTTGCCTATTTGTATGCATGTCAACAAAAGCTGTCCATATAGAAGTTGTTACTGATATGACTACGGAAGCCTTTATTGCTGCTCTTACCCGTTTCACATCACGCCGAGGTTTATGTTCCGATATATATTCTGACTGTGGAACTAACTTCATAGGAGCAGACGCCTTACTACGCAAAACCATACATACTATTCTCCGTACAAAAAATTCTAACGAGAAAATTCAACGATGCATGTCTAACGCTGGAATACGCTTCCACTTTAATCCACCCGCTGCTCCCCACCAAGGCGGTTTGTGGGAAAGCGCCATTAAAAGTGCCAAACACCATCTAAAAAGAGTTATGGGTGATACTATTCTATCTTTACCTGAATTTACAACACTCACAGTACGCATAGAAGCCATGTTGAACTCAAGACCCTTAACTCCCTTGTCACAAGACCCATCCAATCTTGCCCCGTTAACTCCAGCTCACTTTCTGATAGGGACATCTCTTACATCAATTCCCGAATATGACCTCACTGACGTAACAACAAACCGCTTGAAAAGATGGCAACTAACTCAACAACTATTTCAAAGGATATGGCATAGATGGAGCTTGGAATATCTACATACACTTCAACAGAGATCAAAGTGGACTACATCAAGCAAAAACTTGAAGATTGGAGACCTTGTTTTGATGAACGACCAATCAAGCCCTCTAAATTGGCCTCTTTCACGGATTGTTGAAGTCTTCCCTGGAAAGGATGGCATTGTCAGAGTCGGAAAGGTTAAATCTACAACAGGAACATTTCTTCGACCAGTGACAAAACTTTTTCCTCTGCCAACCTCTTGAACATCTTGTTGAAGTGGTGGACACTTCAAGGCGGGCGGTTATGTTTAGTAATGTTATCAAATATGCCCCAAAAAAGTAAAAAGGGTCAAAGAGAGTTGGAAATCACACTTAAATAATTTCATGACAACCTCTCCAATTATGTTTTCAGTCTAATTTTAATATACTATTAAAACCAATTTTCATCATTCTAATTCATATGTTTTTGTTATCACCTGATTTTATATTTTCTATTAATTGTTTATTTTTTTTTCATAATATTTCTGTCCCTCTTGCATTCTCTGGCCAAGCCATGATATTAATCAAATACCTCTCCTCAATTGGAACCAAAATAAAATAATACCTCATGAAATGTGACTTAAAATAAAACCAATTTAAATGTACATAGTGCTATATGTGTTTTACAAAAGACAATTAACTCAAAATAGTGAAACAAAGAACAATATTCCTGAACAGTGTGCAAATGAACATTACAAAGAAGACCTGGACTTATAAGCTTACCTCAAGATAAAGCATAAACTGAATGGTAATATTTTGGTGAGTGATGAACTACTGCAATTTTAATGAATTAACAATGTGTTACTCAATTTTAACTTATAATTTTCATTAACTTTCTATGTTTATTTGATCACTTGTGTTTTTCTTGTACAATTAAATAATTTCTATTTCTATTTTTGTTAAAATGGTTCCAATTTCATTTAGCTAAATATTACAAATGGTCCTTCGAGAAAATGAATCCTTTTTTTACAGGAATGTATTTTTTCAATTATTCTCAACCCCCAAACAGTCGTCTCACCTCCCCGACCGGCGGCGAACCTACCAGACCGTTCTCACCTCCCCTACCGTCGTCTCACCTCACCGACCGGCGGCGAACCTCCCGGAATCGTTCTCACCTCCCCTACCGTCGTCTCACCTCCCCGAACGGCGGCGAACCTCCCGGACCGTTCTCACCTCCCCAACCGTCGTCTCACCTCCCCGACCGGCGGCGAACCTCCCGGAAACGTTCTCACCTCCCCTCCCGGACCGTTCTCACCTCCCCGTCCGTCGTCTCACTTCCCCGACCGGCAACGAACCTCCCGGACCGTTCTCACCTCCCCTACCGTCGTCTCACCTCCCCGACCGGCGGCGAACCTCCCGGACCGTTCTCACCTCCCCTACCGTCGTCTCACCTACCCAACCGGCGGCGAACCTCCCGGACCGTTCTCACCTCCCCTACCGTCGTCTCACCTCCCCGACCGGCGGCGAACCTCCCGGAATCGTTCTCACCTCCCCTACCGTCGTCTCACCTCCCCGACCGGCGGCGAACCTCCCGGAATCGTTCTCACCTCCCCTACCGTCGTCTCACCTTACCGACCGGCGGCGAACCTCCCGGAATCGTTCTCACCTCCCCAACCGTCGTCTCACCTCCCCGACCAGCGGTGAACCTCCCGGACCGTTCTCACCTCCCCTACGGTCGTCTCAGCTCCCCGACCGGCGGCGAACCTCCCGGAATAGTTCTCACCTCCCCTACCGTCGTCTCACCTCCCCGACCGGCGGCGAACCTGCCGGAATCGTTCTCACCTCCCCGTCCGTCGTCTCACTTCCCCGACCGGCAACGAACCTCCCGGACCGTTCTCACCTCCCCTACCGTCGTCTCACCTCCCCGACCGGCGGCGAACATCCCGGACCGTTCTCGACTCCCCTACCGTCGTCTCACCTACCCAACCGGCGGCGAACCTCCCGGACCGTTCTCACCTCCCCTACCGTCGTCTCACCTCCCCGACCGGCGGCGAACCTCCCGGAATCGTTCTCACCTCCCCTACCGTCGTCTCACCTCCCCGACCGGCGGCGAACCTCCCGGAATCGTTCTCACCTCCCCTACCGTCGTCTCACCTTACCGACCGGCGGCGAACCTCCCGGAATCGTTCTCACCTCCACTACCGTCGTCTCACCTCCCCGACCAGCGGTGAACCTCCCGGACCGTTCTCACCTCCCCTACCGTCGTCTCAGCTCCCCGACCGGCGGCGAACCTCCCGGAATAGTTCTCACCTCCCCTACCGTCGTCTCACCTCCCCGACCGGCGGCGAACCTGCCGGAATCGTTCTCACCTCCCCTACTGTCGTCTCACCTTTCCGATCGACGACGAAGCTCCCGGAATCGTTCTCACCTCCCCTACCGTCGTCTCACCTTACCGACCGGCGGCGAACCTCCCGGAATCGTTCTCACCTCCCCTACCGTCGTCTCACCTCCCCGACCGGCGGCGAACCTCCCGGAAACGTTCTCACCTCCCCTACCGTCGTCTCACCTCCCCGGCCGGCGGCGAACCTTGCGGAAACGTTCTCACCTCCCCTACCGTCGTCTCAATTCCCCGACCGGCGGCGAACCTCCCGGAATCGTTCTCACCTCCCCTACCGTCGTCTCACCTCCCCCGACCGGCGGCGAACCTCCCGGACCGTTATCAGCTCCCCTACCGTCGTCTCACCTCCCCGACCGGCAGCGAACCTCCCGGACCATTCTCACCTCCCCTACCGTCGTCTCACCTTCCCGACCGGCGGCGAACCTCCCGGACCGTTCTCGCTCCCCTACCGTCGTCTCACCTCCCCGACCGGCGGCGAACCTCCCGAAATCGTTCTCACCTCCCCTACCGTCGTCTCACCTCCCCGGCCGGCGGCGAACCTCCCGGAATCGTTCTGACCTCCCCTACCGTCGTCTCACCTAACCGACCGGCGGCGAACCTCCCGGAATCGTTCTCACCTCCCCTACCGTCGTCTCACCTTACCGACCGGCGGCGAACCTCCCGGAATCGTTCTCACCTCCCCTACCGTCGTCTCACCTCCCCGACCGGCGGCGAACCTCCCGGAATCGTTCTCACCTCCCCTACCGTCGTCTCACCTCCCCGGCCGGCGGCGAACCTCCCGGAAACGTTCTCACCTCCCCTACCGTCGTCTCAACTCCCCGACCGGCGGCGAGACTCCCGGACCGTTATCACCTCCCCTACCGTCGTCTCACCTCCCCGACCGGCAGTGAACCTCCCGGAATCGTTCTCACCTCCCCTACCGTCGTCTCACCTAACCGACCGGCGGCAAACCTCCCGGAATCGTTCTCACCTCCCCTACCGTCGTCTCACCTTACCGACCGGCGGCGAACCTCCCGGAATCGTTCTCACCTCCCCTACCGTCGTCTCACCTCCCCGACCGGCGGCGGACCTCCCGGAAACGTTCTCACCTCCCCTACCGTCGTCTCACCTCCCCGGCCGGCGGCGAACCTTGCGGAAACGTTCTCACCTCCCCTACCGTCGTCTCAATTCCCCGACCGGCGGCGAACCTCCCGGAATCGTTCTCACCTCCCCTACCGTCGTCTCACCTCCCCCGACCGGCGGCGAACCTCCCGGACCGTTATCAGCTCCCCTACCGTCGTCTCACCTCCCCGACCGGCAGCGAACCTCCCGGACCATTCTCACCTCCCCTACCGTCGTCTCACCTTCCCGACCGGTGGCGAACCTCCCGGACCGTTCTCGCTCCCCTACCGTCGTCTCACCTCCCCGACCGGCGGCGAACCTCCCGAAATCGTTCTCACCTCCCCTACCGTCGTCTCACCTCCCCGGCCGGCGGCGAACCTCCCGGAATCGTTCTGACCTCCCCTACCGTCGTCTCACCTAAGTGACCGGCGGCGAACCTCCCGGAATCGTTCTCACCTCCCCTACCGTCGTCTCACCTTACCGACCGGCGGCGAACCTCCCGGAATCGTTCTCACCTCCCCTACCGTCGTCTCACCTCCCCGACCGGCGGCGAACCTCCCGGAATCGTTCTCACCTCCCCTACCGTCGTCTCACCTCCCCGGCCGGCGGCGAACCTCCCGGAAACGTTCTCACCTCCCCTACCGTCGTCTCAACTCCCCGACCGGCGGCGAGACTCCCGGACCGTTATCACCTCCCCTACCGTCGTCTCACCTCCCCGACCGGCAGTGAACCTCCCGGACCATTCTCACCTCCCCTACCGTCGTCTAACCTTACCGACCGGCGGCGAACCTCCCGGACCGTTCTCGCTCCCCTACCGTCGTCTCACCTCCCCGACCGGCGGCGAACCTACCAGACCGTTCTCACCTCCCCTACCGTCGTCTCACCTCACCGACCGGCGGCGAACCTCCCGGAATCGTTCTCACCTCCCCTACCGTCGTCTCACCTCCCCTACCGTCGTCTCACCTCCCCGAACGGCGGCGAACCTCCCGGACCGTTCTCACCTCCCCAACCGTCATCTCACCTCCCCGACCGGCGGCGAACCTCCCGGAAACGTTCCCACCTCCCCTCTCGGACCGTTCTCACCTCCCCGACCGTCGTCTCACTTCCCCGACCGGCAACGAACCTCCCGGACCGTTCTCACCTCCCCTACCGTCGTCTCACCTCCCCGACCGGCGGCGAACCTCCCGGACCGTTCTCACCTCCCCTACCGTCGTCTCACCTACCCAACCGGCGGCGAACCTCCCGGACCGTTCTCACCTCCCCTACCGTCGTCTCACCTCCCCGACCGGCGGCGAACCTCCCGGAATCGTTCTCACCTCCCCTACCGTCGTCTCACCTCCCCGACCGGCGGCGAACCTCCCGGAATCGTTCTCACCTCCCCTACCGTCGTCTCACCTTACCGACCGGCGGCGAACCTCCCGGAATCGTTCTCACCTCCCCTACCGTCGTCTCACCTCCCCGACCAGCGGTGAACCTCCCGGAATCGTTCTCACTTCCCCTACCGTTGTCTCACCTCCCCGACCGGCGGCGAACCTCCCGGAATCGTTCTCACCTCCACTACCGTCGTCTCACCTTACCGACCGGCGGCAAACCTCCCGGAATCGTTCTCACCTCCCCTACCGTCGTCTCACCTCCCCGACCGGCGGCGAACCTCCCGGAAACGTTCTCACTTCCCCTACCGTCGTCTCAACTCCCCGACCGGCGGCGAACCTCCCGGAATCGTTCTCACCTCCCCTACCGTCGTCTCACCTCCCCCGACCGGCGGCGAACCTCCCGGACCGTTCTCACCTCCCCTACCGTCGTCTCACCTCCCCGACCGGCAGCAAACCTCCCGGACCGTTCTCACCTCCCCTACCGTCGTCTCACCTCCCCGACCGGCGGCGAACCTCCCGGACCGTTCTCACATCCCCTACCGTCGTCTTACCTCCCCGACCGGCGGCGAACCTCCCGGGCCGTTCTCACCTCCCCTACCGTCGTCTCACCTCCCCGACCGGCGGCGAACCTCCCGGACCGTTCTCACCTCCCCTACCGTCGTCTCACCTACCCGACCGGCGGCGAACCTCCCGGACCGTTCTCACCTCCCCTACCGTCGTCTCACCTCCCCGACCGGCGGCGAACCTCCCGGACCGTTCTCACCTCCCCAACCGGCGGCGAACCTCCCGGAATCGTTCTCACCTCCCCTACCGTCGTCTCACCTCCCCGATCGGTGGCGAACCTCCCGGACCGTTCTCAACTTCCCTACCGTCGTCTCACCTCCCCGACCGGCGGCGAACCTCCCAGACCGTTCTCACCTCCCCTACCGTCGTCTCACCTCCCCGACCGGCGGCGAACCTCCCGGAATCGTTCTCACCTCCCCTACCGTCGTCTCACCTCCCCGATCGGTGGCGAACCTCCCGGACCGTTCTCACCTCCCCTACCGTCGTCTCACCTCCCCGACCGGCGGCGAACCTCCCGGACCGTTCTCACCTCCCCTACCGTCGTCTCACCTACCCGACCGGCGGCGAACCTCCCGGACCGTTCTCACCTCCCCTACCGTCGTCTCACCTCCCCGACCGGTGGCGAACCTCCCGGAATCGTTCTCACCTCCCTTACCGTCGTCTCACCTACCCGACCTGCGGCGAACCTCCCGGAATCGTTCTCACCTCCCCTACCGTCGTCTCACCTCCCCGACCGGAAGCGAACCTCCCGGAATCGTTCTCACCTCCCCTACCGTCGTCTCACCTCCCCGACCGGCGGCGAACCTCCCGGAATCGTTCTCACCTCCCTTACCGTCGTCTCACCTCCCCGACCGGCGGCGAACCTCCCGGGCCGTTCTCACCTCCCCTACCGTCGTCTCACCTCCCCGACCGGCGGCGAACCTCCCGGACCGTTCTCACCTCCCCTACCGTCGTCTCACCTCCCCGACCGGCGGCGAACCTCCCGGAACGTTCTCACCACTGAGCCCAGCGGTGGGAATCAAAGAAATCAGCGAATTCTCACTGAGCGAAACCCGCATTATAGTAATGTTTTAAAATTACGATGTTTCAGTTAGTATTCTGAATCTTTAACTTAGTTTAAGCTGCAAAGAGAAAAATTTTATTTTCATCACACTGTATCGAAAACAGCTGATATTAAAGTTAGTTTCAGGTATGGAAAGTAACGTATTCCAGCTTAAGTGAGGAAATCAAATGGAGATTTTTTTGCAATTGCTATTAGTTATAAAGCTTGACACTAATTTTGTCAGTTTTAATATGTTAATAAAAAACCCGCTTTTAAAAATGATTTATTAAATATCCATGTTGTCAATTGACCTGATGTCATTGTACTGTTGAAATGACTTAAGACCCTGGCAAATTATTTTGCAAGATCATATTGTGTTGTTTATTGTTATTAATCAATAAGAATTTAGTGAAATATACTCTTCATAGCTCGGGTCTAAGGCGAAATGCACATTCGAGAAAAGTCACATTATAGGCTATATCCTTCTGAGGTAATGTAATATAGTGCATTACTGCGCCAGAGTTGTTTTTAACGTATTGATAGCGAAAGGAAAGCTCCGGTCTTGTTACTAATAGCATAACATGACTAAACCCCGTGTGGTTGTTAAACTCTGTAGCTTTTGATCTTGTACAAAGAGAAATTAGCAGAATACGACACTTCGAATTTTATTTTTTGGTTTGTAAACCAATCGTTTGATTGGAATTTCAAGGACGCAGGATTGCTGCGAACGCGTATTGTATTTGCAACCGTATTGCAGGAACTACAGCCCAAAAATGGCAACAGAATATGATGTTAATTGCAGAAGAGACATTGAGTAAGTAACAGAGACAACGTAAAGTTCTCGTAGCAAGGTTTTCTCTCCCTTTTCACAGCATCTTTTGTTCAATGCTGGAGACTACTAATTGGCTAATAACCTTTTATTGCAACACGGATAAACATTTACTAGGATTGTAAAACGATCACTGTTTTGACTCCTCAGGAGCTAAAGGTAATTAAGGTGAGGACATTTTTTATCTTCCTTGCGACTATTGATCACTTTATTTATGAAATGTATCCGCCTAGTTTTCTGTGCGTTAACGTTAATTTTCTATGTAGGGTTTTCTTTGTTGAAACCACCAAAACATTTCGGTATTTATGATTCTCAATCAATACCATTTTAGTACACTTGAATATTTTTTTAATGGCTAATACTGTGGTAGCGTATTGGGGGAAGCTAAAATAAATATATTTGGGATAATGTCAAAGAAAAAAGGTTTATTGAATACCTGCGCGAAAGGCCAAGGGAAATGCCAGAGAAATACAGAGATGACATTTTCGCCGTGTAACATAGATATAAAGAAGAATGCTCGTCATTCCTTGTAGGATCCTAGACGTTTTTTCTATGTTGTCCAAGCGAGTTAAAAAAAGTTAGAAATTACTGGTAAATTAATAATTTGATTAATTAATGGAATTTAGATCACGAACACTATTTTTATCTACAATGTAATGTCAATGTCAATATCTCACTTTGTTCTAAAAACTATGTACTTATAAACTGATGACATTTTTAACAAGGTAAATCCAAATCTAACCCTGCGGTACACTTTTTTATTGGGGAACAGTAGGCATCAGTATTTGCGAGGGTGTAAAAACTAAGACAAAAATAGTTAAGACAACTAGAAGTTCAATATGCAGGGTGTCCCGGAACTCTCTAGACATTTTTGTATGTTCGTTACTTGCATGACGCAAATATAGTTTACAATATAACCAGGTCTCCGGTGTCTATTTTTTGTTTGTTCGTTCGAATGTAAAGTTTCCTTAACTCATGAGATATTCAAAACCACACGATGTTGAGGTGAAACTTTGCATGACCATTAAGTAAGTCGAAACTGATTTATTTATGAATTAGGACACTTCTACATTTTTATGTTTCAAAATAGCAACAAATTAAAAATTTTCTAAGATAAAATGTCTTAAAAGTGAGAAATATTTTCTAAATAGAACACGACACTTTAAATGTGTAGAATGTAACTGTCTAATTATAAATACTAAGTTTAAACAAATCGGTCCATGAATAACTAAGAAATTAAGATTTTTCTAAACAAAAGCAGACCCATTTCTAGTAGCTTTCTTACAAAAACAATGTTTACGTTCAGGAGAATTTGAATTTCTGAATTGATTATGGCTGGATTCAAACAAACTTAAAATTTTTATGATTAGACACTTCAATTTTATAATTTTGTCATATGTTTTTCGACAATCTAATACAATAGTGACTAGGCCTATATCATTACGGAATTAAAACAATATCACCCCGTTAAGTTTCAACAAAACTACATTATATTATGTTTTTATTTAGAGCCAAACATGTATTTAAAGCCAATTAGGAAATTTTACCTCGATGTTTAAAATTAAATACTTCAACACGTTATGCAAAAATTTCATATAGTGTGCAAACATATGATTGTAAAATTTACGAATGGCTTTTAATCTGAGATCAGAAATAATACCAGGATAATAATACCGTTAACTTTTTATGTCTAAAATTACACATATTACAACAATCAATTTTACTTTAGTTATTCTTTTTAATTTAGATATTCTTAAGTGAATATAAAACAAATATTTTATCAAATATCGAATTTTACCTTTTTAAATATAATTTATTCCTTAAACACAACACAATGGTAATGGGATAGGTCCATTTCATTAAAAAAAACTCGTGCATGTGACCTCTTCATTTTGGCTATCGTCCACAACGCATCAATCACACTTTGAAACATGCCTTATGAAATATAACCAGCAACTTTAAAAAGCGCTTATGTTAACTTTAAGACTTAAAGACGCCGTGGTTGTTTATAAACCTATTACCGCTCGACAGCTTAAATAAATGGCGCCAGAAGCGAGGAGAAGAGAGCAGAGAGTGATGGATGACAGCTGGTATCGGAAAACGATCAGCTGATTGTGGTGCTGCCAACATAACAGCCATGGATTTACCTTTGCTCATTGGGTGAGGGAGCATTAGGCAAAGTCATTAGATCCCCACTCGTCACAAGCAGGGAAGTGAAGTAGTCATTCGACTACTGAGTCATCACAATCAATGTGTAACGTATCCGACGTGAGGCTGCCGAAAACGAGCATGCATTTATAGATTAAGGTCATTGAGAGAGGGTAAATTAGGCAAAGGCATAGGAATACAAAGTCATCACAATGAACGTGTAACGTATCCGACGTGAGGCTGCCAAAAACAAGCATGCATTTATAGATTAAGGTCATTGAGAGAGGGTAAATTAGGCAAAGGCATTGGACTACAAAGTCATCACAATCAATGTGTGAGGTATCCGACTGCCAAAAACGAGCATGCATTTATGTATAAAATTCATTGAGAGAGGGTACATTAGGCAAAGGTATTAGACTAATGAGTGATCACAGTCAATGTGCGAAATATCATGAAAGTACTTTGAAAGTATAATAGTTAATCTTTTGAGTGATGATATTTATCCCCTTAATTTAGAGCCGCTACCGTTTGCAGCAAAATGTTTCACTACAATCAGAATAAATATCTCCACTCTTTTCACAGTTTCCTAAAGGTTTAGCTAAGAATTCCCAAACCTAGAGACATCGGAAAGTTTCAATTACCACGCAGTGGTGAGTGATGTTGTTCGCGTCCGCAGAATCCCGTTAAATCTGAACGTACTCCCTAGGAGGTGCTAAACTTACATAAATTTTGGCAGCTGAACTATCACGCGCGTGATCTCCCAGCTATGCCAGCTGCCAGACTAAATCCAAACGATCCTTTCAAGTGCCGTTAGAAATATAGGCTCAGGGCTCAGTTACGGATATATGTCATTTGAACGTGGTGGGTCTGAGCAAATCAAAAAGTTATTACTTCTTAGGTGCTGCTAGAAACTAATGTAGATGTACTCGCACTACAAGAAACATAAGCAGAACACTAAGAGAACAGTGAGAGGGGCAACATCCCAGCGAACTATCAGTAGAAAAATATATAGCACAACTCAAAAAACGCTATTTTACAGGAGAGCATAAAAACGAAAACCATCATTGTATTACAATAAAATGCCCTTTTGATATTTGGAACAATAATCTCATATTTTTATAATTCGTTTTATATAGATCATTAAACAATACTGATCTAATATAACATTATTGAAGTAACACGTACCAGAAAAATCAAATAAAATACTGTATATAAAAATTTAGAGTTATGCCACTTTTGTTGATTAGTTTGATGTAATTTTTTTTTTATTTGAGCCATTATTGATATATTACTGAATATATTTAAAATACGTAATTTTGATTAAAAACATTATTAAAATTATACAAATTAAAAAATTATAAACATTCTAGTAAAATAAAATACCATAAAATAAAAGTGTTTATATTTTAGAGCAATCTTTGGTTAAAAATGAATGTATTGTTTAATTATTTTACTTTTTCAATATTTAACAATTATTGTCAATTCAAGTAAAAAACGTTGTGTTCTATACAACATTATAGTATCTTTAAATAATTAAAACAAGAAAATATTTGTTATTGTAAAAGCAACTAACTTTATTAGTCAATCTTAAATCAGTCTTATAAAAAAAATTTTCTAAGCAATGGCTTACAAAATTTTGAATATTTATTAGTGTAGGCCTACTTCAAAATCGTTGTTCTCATATAACATTTTTGTATATTTAAAATGAAAGCAATAAATTTTTGCCTCGACTTTCGTCCACTTTGATGGTTGTGCTTTGCATGTTTTCGTTTTATTATGAATATTCTAAGTAAAATTGTATATTAACATTTGAAGTTGTTTTCCTCCTACACTATATTCATTTTTAATGTCAAAATTAGAAATTGGAGTCGGTGTCATCGAAGATATCAGTGTCAGATTCCCAATCAATATGTTTTTGTGACTAAGAAACCATAGAATCAAACGTAGAATGATATCAAAAGATCAAACGTTAAAGTTTAATCTTATCTCTCCTGCCTTTAGTCCCACGAGTCTCCATTAGGAGTCATGTCTATGTAACTCAACATTTTTGCTATATATTCTTCTCCAACATTGGAAAAATCTTCTCCATCAACCTTAACAGTGTTAAAATGAGTTTCTACAGTACTGTTTCAATATGGTGGGTCTAGGCCTACATTTATGCGTTTTTATGACTCGGTACAGATTCTTTGAAACAAGCAGAGTAGTGTGTTTTGGTCACTTTTAAAACCGGCCACGTGCCCTCGGAGCCACGTGCCGCGGCAGCTGGCGCCAGCTGCCATGTCACATAGCTTCCGGTGGGTGTTAGAGGGTATATATGAGATGCTGTAGTTATATTTTATGCCATATAGGTTGGGGTGGAGATGGCGATAGTGTTGGCGTTAGGGTGAAGTGAATTTGCGCATAAAATTAAAATTAAAAGTTAGTTGAAAATTGAAATTCGTCGGTGTTAACGAAACTCTAACAGTTGAAGAAAAATTAAGAGTTAGTTGAAAATTGAAATTCAAACTTATAACTGAGATGCGGAAAATATGTCAAGGTCATCCAGAGTAAGTTTTAAAAAATTCTATCCAACTATCACCAGAAATAGTTTTAAGTTGAAGTAGTTGGTGATAGCGGGATAATTGATTCGTGCCATGGGAGAGGTGTTTATCGTTTGAAAGTTGGCGATCGAATGAGAAGCGCCGCCTAGGGAGAGGGCTTATAAAACGGCAACCTTCCCCCACCACCCCTTCCCCCACTCCTTTAGATCAATAACCGGTCGCCGACTCTATGTGGTAAAACTGAACCAGACATGGCGGCCGCCATGGATAATTCTAACCTCAAATCTTAGCTCAGCTGAAGAGAATAGAGGAGCATGAAGTAGGAATTGTGGTGACAGCGCTTATATGAGGAATAGTAGGGGTAAAATAAAAAAACTTGTTGAACACAGTCGATAGGTGTAACAAGTTCAAAGTTGTTGAATTGTAACATAGAATGCAAAATGTTGTAAATAACATTATCATCAACATTAACCTGCGAAGTCTTTGAGTATAATGGGTTAAAACTGTACTTCTTTCTAACTCTATTTAAATTAGTTTTACACTTTGAAATTGAAGGTTTAGAAGTACTTCGTAATATGTGTTGTGTTCGCAAAAGCTTTAATTTTAAACATTGTGCAGTCATCATAACCGATGTGTTAAGTTCAGAAGTTAAAATAAGACTGAGATATAAAATGAAGTGTAAAAAAAAAATTGAAACAGAAAGCCAGAGTAGTAATTTTATAGGTTAGAATTTACGAAGGCTATTCCATGGATAATTCTAACCTCAAACCTAGAAAGTGAAGTAGTCATAACATAAAACTAACGAGAGATGATGACCGAGCGGATGCGAGGCAATGACTGTTTGTAGCGCGATAAACTACCCACTTTTATAGAGGCAATAACTCCAGCCAGATGGCGGCAGATGGCAAGCAAATGACTGGTTGACCGACTTTCACCTGAGTAGTAAGAGAAGTAGGGTTCTGTGTCTATCCCTACTCCTTGGGGTCAATGACCTCCCCCCCCTCCCCCCCTCCCCCCCCTCCCCCCCTCCCCCCTCCCCCCCTCCCCCCCCTCCCCCCCGAAAAAATGGAGCCCCCCCCCTTCCCCCACTCCTTCCCCCACTCCTCCAGGTCAATGGCCGGTCACCACCGGTTGTTGACTTTATGTGGTGAAACCAGACTAAATATGGCAGCTGCCATGGATAATTCTAACCTCAAACCTGCTGCGCATGCAACAAGTTCTCCGGATCGGAATGAGTCTATGCTATGCGCATGCGCCTAGTCCTGTATTACTCACTTTAGCGCTACTGCACATGGATAATTCTAACCTCAAACCTTGGATTTGTGTTGTTGCGCATGCGCCGCTCCCCACTCCTTTGCCTTCCTTTTACACTGGTGCGAACTGGACTGGATTGAACACTGTACTGGAGTGAAACAACTTCCCCCACTACTCGAGAATCCGAGGAGCAATACGAGCCTGATCTTAGCGTCAGTCGTCAACAAACTTTCATAGCGAAAGGTTGTTGGCGACTCAGCAAGAGGTTTCAAATATATAGTAGGCCTATATATATTTGAACTTCTTCTACTACGTTGCGTTTTTTAATGCAATGTGGTATGTGTGTGTGTGTGTTTAGTTTTAAGTTGTATTTAATTTAAGAAATAATTTGCGCATTGCGATGTTAGTTATAAGTTGGGTTTAGCATTAAGGTGTATTAATTTTAAGAGGTGTTTAGCATTAAGGTGTATTAATTTTAAGAATAATGATGGTATTTGGTTGTGTTGAATTATTTGGTTTTTAATAATGATGTGTTGTTAGTTTTAAGTGTTGATATTAATAATTTATGTTGTTGTTTTGCCTTTCAGCTAGATGTTAGGGGGTAGATTAACTGTAAATTCAGAAGTTCAGTTGAACTTCACTTAGAAGGGGTGGGACATCCGCAAATTGCGGACTAGGTTTTTTGCATTTTGTTTAGGAATATGATGGGTGGGATTAGTTTGGGTGGGTGTTAGAGTTGCGTTTCTGCATTAGCTGTTCCAGTTTCCCTGAAATTAATGGTTACGCTTTGATGCGGACGGGACGTTACGCTTTGATGCGGACGGACCAGGGCCTCCCTGCTGTTCCAGTTTCCCTGAAATTAATGGTTACGCTTTGATGCGGACGGGACGTTACGCTTTGATGCGGACGGCCCAGGGACCTCCCTTGCAGAACGTAACTAGTGGGTTGGGAGTGGGAACCGCTAGGCAAACAGGGTGGTGGGAACAGTATTACTGTTCCCATCACCTTGGATCATTATAAATCTTGAATGACCTTGACCCACTTTCGGAAGGGTCAATGACCCCCCCCCCCTCCCCCCCCCGAAAAAATGGAGTCGATTCCCCCCCCCTCCCCCCCTCCCCCCCCTCCCCCTCCCCCCCCCTCCCCCCCCGAAAAAATGGAGTCGATTCCCCCCCCCCTTCCCCTACTCCTACCCCCACTCCTTCCCCCACTACGGGTGAACGACCGGTCATGACCTGAAAAATTAAAATGGCTATAACTTGATAACGGATTGACGGATTTGGACAAGCGATACATCATTGAAAAGGTCTATGTAAGACAAACATTTTGGTAAAAGAAGAATTTGGTTATCTTATTTTAGTCAAAAGTTATGCGAATTATTTTAAATAAATACCTTCTCTTTCCCCTTTTCCCCCACCTCCCAGGTCAATAATCAGTCTCGGCCAGCTGCTACCCCTCTCATTTGCATATTGTTATAAAAGACGCACCGACTGCGGCTAACATTTCATTCTGATTCCAGACGTTACGCTGCGAACTTGGAGCCACAACCATGTTATCTCTGCCAACTACAACTTTTACTTTAACTTCTACTTCGACTTCTATTTCTACTACGGCTGTTCCTGCACCTAAGAAAACTCTTCGCCTCAAAAACCTTCCTGATTGCTACAAGAATCGACTTGCATCTCAACCTTCAACTTCTGGAGCTATTCTTCCGCCAACCAACACTTGTAGACTTCGTAGTATTTTTTCACCGCCTTCGCCTTCAAAGGACTCCGCACCACCATCAACTACTATGCCGCCACCGCAGAAGCCAGTTCACCACCATCCTAATACCCCTTCCGTTGAAACCATTGTTCATCGTCTTAGCACACCTATTATCCCACTATCACCATTGCCTCCTACCCCACCACTTAGTACACCTGAAGATCATACCTATCACAAAACTGATTCCTCTCAACCTGCTACTAAATCATCTCCTAAATCAGCTCCTAAACCAGCTTCTAAACCAGCTCCTAAACTTACTCCTAAACCTACTCCTAAACCCGCTCCTTCAGAGCAATTTCAATTATTACAAGAAGAGCGTCGTAGGGCATTTAGCCGTCCCACTACTTGCCCTGAAATGCTTACTAGGGGAATTAAGAAAGGATCACCTTGTGGGAGGAAATGTGTAAAAAACGAAAGTTTTTGCCGTGTACATGTCGTAAAACACATTTCTGAACCACAAGTGACAGAAACCCCCACTGTTGAATACCAATCCAAAATTATTGGTGTGAAAGGAAATAGGCTTAAGAGAGGTTGTGTCTATTTTTTTGAAAGTGTTATTGACAACAAACACATTTTGGCAACTTGTAACGGCGTAAGATATAATATTAAAGTGATTGAATCCTTGCGCAAAGAGAAATCAGTTTATGAGTTAGACTCTAAAGACTATCTCCTCAGACACAAACTGGATGGTATTACAAGGTGGGGGCGTAGCAAGTAAATTCACATAGCTTTTTCCAAATTATTGCTTAAAAAAATACTGGGGGAGAAACACAACGCGTTATAGCGTTGTGTTTCTCCCCCATTATTTTTTAACACTCTAAGTCTCGTGACCTACTAACCTACTTCCATCCAAGTAGTAAGAAAAATACTTCCCCCACTCCTTTGGGTCGATGACTGGTCATGGTCAGCACCTATCCCTCATTTGCATACTATTATAAAAGCGGAGCGAGCGTTGGTCACCCCTTCATTTTTCTTCTACATGCCGCTCTTGTCGTTTCGTCTCTGCTGTTTACAATATTTCTTGCTTCAAAATGCCTCCTCATCTGAATGAAAATTTTAATTTTTCTGAAATTTCTGATGTTTTTGAACAATCTGAAGACACTTTAAGTAACGACAGTGAAAGTGAAGATGATGAGGACGATGATGATTATACTGTTGAACTTAGTGAAGAACGTAAAGTCATAGCAATTGATCCACAATTTCCATTTGATACAATAGAAAAGTTTATGGCTGAAGCTAATAAATGGTTGGACTCAGGATGTTATGTACGAATTGACTCTTTTATATTGTATGGTGATAGTCATTCTTTCCTTGTCACACCAAATGACAGAGACCGCATGTTGCAGTGGGCACAATCTATGATGGAGTGCTACGAACAAGGTGTGGACACTGGCGGCTATTTTCTTGCACAACTAGTGTAATAACAAATTACCCTTCCCCCACGTAGTGAAGAAGGAAAAGAAATATTAGGAATTTAATTATAATACTTCCTTCCACATATAAAGAAGAAGGGGAAAGGAGTGGGGATTATAAAGTGGTGGGGGAATGTGTATAAATGCAGGTTGTTTCAAGAGACTTTTATTATTATTGTGGCTTTAGCAGAAACAACATGGAGTTTAAATCTTCAGCAAAAATAAGGAATAATATAATAAAGAAAGAAATTCGCAAGAAAGAAAAGATTGAACTTATAAAATTACAACTTATAATACCTTCCATTGAAATTGGATGTAGCAAACTAAAGACTTTGGTGAAAACTAACGAATATTTGTTACAATTGCTAAAAACAATCGAAGAGTTGAAGAGAAAGAATGGACATTCTACATAGTAAAATTTGAACATTTTAATATAAATAAGTAAACTGAAAAAAGTAGATGTAGAATAGAGAGCGAGGAATAGATCACTTTGTGGTAATGGACTAACATGCCACTTAGTGCTCTATTCCTCGTTCTCGCGTTAAATTGGATTACCTTGATCTATTTGTTTGACTGTTAGAATTTGGTTAACACTGTTGAATTTCAGTTTTGAATTAATGTTTATTTTTATTCAACTGTTAGAGTTTTTTAACACTGTCGAATTTTAGTTTTGAACTAACTTTTAATTTATGCGAATTTTCAGTTCAACTCTAGTTAATTTATGCGCAAATTTAGTTTAACCAAGTGCCTGTGCTCTAGCCATTTCCTCTCCAACATTTGTTCTTTTAACATCTGTCCCATAACATCTGTCCTAACAGATGTTAAAAGAAAGTTTGTTAAAGTTTGAATATAAAGAAGTATATACTAAAACTCCAATGGGAATAAAGAACACGAATGAACAATTAGTTTGTAGAAGGTTAATATTTTGTTGAAAATGTTTGATTTTCTAGGATAGTGAAGAGGATGAAATAGTGGTGGGGGAACCATTATAATAGGAGGAACGTGAGAGCCCACTTCATTTCTTGGTGACATTTCGAAGAGTAAACATCTCAACATGTATCGTTGCGATAAATGTTCGGAATCGTTTCACGATGAAATTCTATTAGGCTGTCATAAAGAACTAATTCACAACAACCCAGAAGAAAAACAAGAACAACAAGAAGAACAAGAAGAACAAGAAGAACAAGAAGAACAAGAAGAACAAGATGAAATAACTGCAACATCTTCAACTACTTTACCGAATCTACAAGTATTTGCATTACCCGGTAAAGTAGTAATGCATCATAAGATTCAAAATGAAAACTTGAAGCTAGAATAATTTATTAGAGAAGCAAAACCAATTGTAAGTAAAACTTTAAAAGAAGAATTGAAAAGATTGAACTTTCTTAAATTTGGTTTACTACTAGAAGCTATGTTTATAAATGTACAAGAAGAATTATCACCAAGAGGATTCATAACAAAAAACCGAACCATTATGGAAAGTTCAAACATTGATTCAATAGTAGAAAACTGTATAGAAGAAATATTAACAAAAATTCAGGAACACGAAGGAAGAGGATCCGGATGGAGTCTTACAAGTATTGAAGTATTAGATATAAGAGTTCATAAACATGGATATGGACTAATGGGATCTAGTTACATTCCTTTGCCCAAAAGAATTAAGGATACAAGATCATGTATTAATGTGAAAAATCAAGATAATGAATGTTTTAGATATGCGATGACATCTAAGTTTGTACCAAATCATTTCGATAAACCTAACCAACACTATGAAAATCAAAGACATAGGTACAATTTTCAAGGAATTACTTACCCTGTATCACTGAAAGATATATCAAAATTTGAGAAGAAAAATCCTGGTACATCTATCAATGTTTTTGCATTAGATAGTTCAAACAAAGTGTATCCTTTACGTGTTGTAAAAGAAGAGCTACCAGATCATACGGATTTACTACTACTAACGCGAGGAGATGTGTCTCACTATGTGTACATTAAGAAATTCGACTCTCTTGTTAACAAGCAGCTTTCTAAAGCTCGACACAGAAAGATAATTTGCAAGAGATGTTTTAATTTTCAACGAGAAGGAAGACAAGGAAGAGAATGGTTACAAGAGCACAAAAGGCTATGTAAAAATAATTATGAAGCAAAGATTAATTTACCTTCGGAAAACAGAGCATTTGTTACATTTCAAAAGGTTCATCATCAATACCGTATCCCTATAGTTGTATATGCGGACTTTGAATCAACACTAATTCCTATAGAAGATGAAAATTGTGAAGCTAGAAAAAGTGTCAAATATCAAATGCACAAACCAAATAGTTTTTGTTTAATGGTTAAATCAACATTATCAGAAGAACATTTAAACAGATATAGATTAACTTCAGAACCTCTAGTATATCGTGGTGAAAATGTAGAAAAAATATTTCTTGATCACTTATATTCAATAGCTGGAAATGCACAAAGATTATATACAAATATTGTACCAATGAAACCGATGGAGGAAGAAGAAGAAATTCAACATGAAAATGCAACTCGATGTTTCTTATGCAAAAATGATTTTACTAATTAGAATTATAAAGTTAAAGATCACGATCACCTCACAGGTTATTACAGGGGTGCTGCTTGTAATAAATGCAACTTGAGCTATCGTTTACCACTATTTATTCCTGTGGTTCTGCATAACCTCAGTGGGTACGATGCTCATTTTATAATACCTGAACTAGGAAGAGACGACGGTAAAATCGATGTGTTAGCTGAAACTTCAGAGAAGTTCATAAGTTTTTCCAAAGAAGTTGGAAACATGAAACTAAGATTCTTGGACTCCTACAGATTTATGCCGTCGAGTTTATCCAAACTTTCAGAAAATTTAAGGAAACAAGATTTCATCGAAACAAAGAAGATTGTAAATAACGACAAACTGGATTTGGTACTTCGGAAAGGTGTGTTTCCATATGATTACATAGACAGTTTAGAAAGATTTAATGAAACATCACTTCCGGCTAAAGAAGAATTCAAAAGTAAACTTTATGACATGGACATATCTCAAGAGGACTATGATCATGCATGTAAAGTATGGAACGATTTAGGATTTAGAACATTGGGAGAATATTCAGATTTTTATGTTAAATTGGATGTAACTTTACTATGTGATATAATGGAAGAATTTAGAAATACATGTTTTGCGGCATATGGATTGGACCCTCTTCATTCGTACACTTCACCTGGATTAGCATGGCAAGCTATGTTGAAAGAAACAAATTGTAAAATACAACTTCTTACTGATATAGATATGGTTATGATGTTAGAGTCAGGAGTTCGAGGGGGATTGACGCAAAGCGTTACACGACATTTCAAGGCGAACAACAAGTATCTGCCCGATTATGATGCATCAAAACCAACAACATTCCTAGGTTATTTCGATGCAAATAACTTATACGGATGGGCAATGTCGAATCCCCTTCCATATGATAATTTTAAATGGATAGATCCAGAATCGATTGGAAACATAATGGATATACCGAAGCATGGTGAAACTGGTTACATTTTTGATGTTAATTTTGAATATCCTGAACATCTTCATGATCAACATTATGATTTACCACTTCTTCCGAAGACTGAAATTTCCCCTACTGGAAGATGGCCAAAATTAATGATGACTTTAACCGACAAGTCTCGATATGTTGGACATTACTGGATGATACAACAAGCTTTAGACTTAGGATTGAGAATTACAAAAATTAATCGAGTACTACAATTTTCTCAATCTTGTTGGTTAAAACCTTACATCGACAACAACACAAGAAGAAAAGCCACCGCTACATCAAGTTTTCAAAAAGATTTCTTCAAATTAATGAATAACGCAATATTTGGCAAGACTTTGGAAAACAAAAGGAAACATAAGGATATCAAATTGGTAACTGATCCAGTAAAATTACAGAAATTGGTGCAACAACCAAACTTTGGTTCATCTATAATTATTAATGAAAATCTAGTTGTTATTTCCATGAACAAGAAGTCAGTTACAATGGATCGTCCTTTGTATCTTGGAATGTCAATCTTGGATATTTCAAAAACACATATGTACGAGTTTCATTATAAGAAGATGGTTAACTATTATGGAAGAGAGAACATTGGTATTGCATATATGGACACGGATGCACTAATTTACTGGATTAAAACAAATGACATGTATGAAGATCTACGCACCTTTATATATAAAGATGATTTCGACTTTTCCGATTATCCTAAGGATCATCCAAATTACGACTATGACAGAAATAAGAAAGTATTGGGAAAATTTAAAGATGAAACAAATGGTGTGCCGATGATGGAAATTGTAGCATTAATGTCCAAACTGTATTCATTTCAACTGTACATAAACGAGAGGAACGAACATCAAGTCACGAAGAAGGCCAAAGGAATAAAAACTTCTTTCCTGAAGAAGAACGTACAGTTTGAACATTATAAAAGATGTTTGTTTGAAAATGTTGAAACAACTGCAACGTTCAACACTATTAGAAGTTATAATCATCAACTATTTAGTGTCAAACAAACAAAGTGGGCATTAAGCTACAAAGATGACAAGCGCCATATTTTAGAAGATAAAATTAATACTTTACCATTCGGCCACTACTCTCTAAACCCTATTGACCAGTAAACCTATTCTTCGCCCTCTACCTTCTTCCTTTTTCCTTTCCGTAAAGAAGAGGGGACATGGCAAGCCCAATGCCATGTTCCCTCTTTTTTACACTAATATGAAATGGCCTTGACCTATATTCAAGCTATATAAATGAGAATAAACTATTCTATGGATCAGTATTTTTACATGCGGTGTACAAGCAACATCTGAAGATGGAAAGTGTGAAGGACAAGATTGTAAATGAACTACATAAACCAGCAAGAAGAAGATTTCCAAGAAGAAGTACAATCATTAAAGGGATGAATGATCTTTATCAAGCTGATCTCATTGAAATGATACCGCACAGTAAATTAAACAAAGGATTTAAATATATTTTAACAATTATAGACTGTTTTACTAAAATAGCTGACGCTTTACCATTGAAGGATAAGACTGGTAAAAGTGTTACAAAAGCTATGGAAACCACAATACAAAGAAATAAATTTAAAATTAAACATCTACAGACCGATGATGGAAAAGAATATTTTAATAAAGACTTTAGAGCTTTGATGAAGAAATATCAAATAAATCATTATTCTACAAATTCTGAAGTTAAAGCTTCAATAATTGAAAGATTCAATAGAACATTGAAAGGTGCGATGTATAAACAATTTTCAAAACGAGGATCATATGTGTGGTATGACATATTACCACAACTTATAAAACAGTATAACAACAAATATCATCGTACCATTGGAATGAAACCTATCCAGGTAAACAGTGCTAATGCGAAAATTGTATTACAACGCATTAAAAATAATACAACACCGAAATTAGAAAAATTGCAACCAAAGAAGTTCAAGGTCAACGATAAAGTTCGTATAAGCAAATACAAAGGTGTATTTAGTAAAAGATATCTACCAAATTGGACTAATGAAGTATTTACAATTTATAAAGTGCAACCAACTATACCTGAAACCTATTTATTAAAGGATAACAAGGGTGAATTACTTCAAGGTGGATTCTACGGACACGAATTGTTGAAATCAACAGTTGGTGATGTATATCTTGTCGAGAAGATTTTACAAAGAAAAAAGGATATGGTTAAAGTCCGGTGGTTAGGGTTTGATAAAAGTGAAGACTCTTGGATTCCTTCAAAAGACTTAGTATAGTTGTTTAATAGCTCATTGTGTGTTTAACCTTTATACAAGATGGAGATTGTACAACAAAAAGATCGATTTAATATCAATAACATTGATGAATTGACAGTTGACAATGATAAGTTAAATTATGGAAAACATGGTGAATTACTACCAAATACGATAAGGTGTCTAATAACTGGTCCTTCAAATTGTGGAAAAACTAATGTTGTTTTTAACCTTATAACTAATCCTAAAGGATTGCGTTTTAACAATATATACATTTTTTCAAAATCATTGCAACAACCAAAATATCAATTATTGGATAAAGTACTTGCAAGTGTACCTGAAGTAAATTTTTACAAGTTTAATGCCAGTGAAACAATTATGCAACCAAATGAAGCAAAACCATTTTCTATTTTTATATTTGACGATGTTTCTTGTGAAAATCATGACACAATAAGGAATTATTTTGCTATGGGAAGACATCATAATATTGATAGCATTTACATTGGTCAAACATACAGTAAAATTCCAAAACAACTTATAAGAGACAATGCAAATATGTTGATCATCTTCAAGCAAGATGAAACAAATTTAAAGCATATATATAATGATCATGTAAATGCGGATATGCCATTTGAAAAATTTAAAGAGATGTGTGGCAAAGCATGGAATGAGAAATATAGCTTTCTCGTTATTATGAAGGAAGAAGATATTAAAAATGGTAGATATCGTATAGGGTTGGATAAATTTGTATTTATGCGTTGAACTACCGATGCTACATCTAGTTACACGTTGAACTTCACAGTGTAAACATGGTGAATCAAGAAAAACTATTAAAAGAAATAAAATCACTCAGTGATTCTATTAGGATGAAGAATCGTGCATTGAGGATGGGTTTAAGTGAAAGAGAAGAATTTCTAGAGACTACATTTAAACCTATTACGGAACCTTTAAAACAGATATCAGAAACTATTGGTAAACCTCGTGATGAAGGAGATGTTTTACTACCAGTTTCTAAACAAGAAGTACAAGCATTAAAAAAAGAAGAAGATGATGATTCATACACAAGTGCTAGTGAGCAAGAAGAAGCAAAAGAAGAAGAAGAACCAATTGTTGAAAAGGGAGAAGAACAGCCAATACCTGAAGCTGAACAATCTATTCCAAATTTAACTCAATTGAGTAGCGATATATTACAACATGGACCTCTTGGAAGAAAATATATAATGAAAATGCTACATGACATGAAATCAAACCCGAATTTGAGTAGATCACACATATACGGAGCAAGAATTGATGGGAATGAATTAAAGATTGGTGATTCAAAGCTTGAAATAACTCAAGACGATTACATCATTATTGGTGAGCATAGATATAAAGGAACAAAAGGATTATATGAATTAATTTTTAAAAATATACCACTAAGATATTCATCCAAAGATTTAAGTGTTTTTAAAGAGATTTTACAAAATACTAACGCTCATAAGAGAAACTACTTAAAGGATGCAATGATTAATCGTTCACGTGCAACAAAATATAACATTGTTATAAAAAAGTTGTTTCCTCCACGAAAATTGCCCACATTACGTACTGCTCCAGCGGTGAGACAACCACTGAAAAGAAAATCTTTATCACTTATGGATTTATCACTTCTTGAACAACATGGTAAAAAGAGTAAAGGAGATACTTCAACCTCTGGTAAAGGATTGATGAAAAATCTATACAATACAAATGTGATTTACTACAACGACATCAATAAATTGGTTGACCGAATGAGACTATTGCATGAAGCCATGGAAGCCGGTCATACGGGTTTGAATAATGAATGGGTGGCTCTAGTTGATGAACTTAGGAATCGTGGTATAGTTGTATAATTGTCCGCGGATATAAAAGAGTTGCAAGCGTAAGACGTATCAGTTCTAACATGAGCGTCGACAAGTTCGGACGGTACTCCGCGTTAGGAGTACAAGTTGGAAAAGACAGAAAAAGAAGTGGATTACCGCAAACACCTGAAGGTGACTATAGCATAAGTAATAAACGTTTAAAACTAGTTAAAGATCCAGAAGAAGATACTGATGGAGCAAATTTGAAGACAGTAAAAGAAGCTACTTCAACATCATTGAAATTACATAAGAATACTTACGATGTTAAATCACATAGAATAATTAATGTTGGTAAACCAACTGAAAGTTCTGATGCAATTACTAAAGAGTACTTATTATCTGAACTTTCAAATACTTTAAAATTGCAATGGGGTAATAACTTAAAAGATGGACAAACGTATGATGCTGGAAATTATAGAATAACCAACGTGGGAAATCCCAAAAATAATAAAGATTCAGTTAATAAAGAATATTTACATTCTATAATACCGGAAAAAACTGAACATGGATTTTCTTTTTATAAATTTATTATAAATGACATTGGATACCCAAAGGAAGACGGTGATGCTGTAAACCTAAAATACATCAAGGACAACTGTATTTTACAAGATGTTAATGGAATTGATTGTCATGGTAAAACATTGACAAATGTAAAGTTTGGTTCTCAACCAAAAGATGCTGTTACTATGGAACAATTATCTAAAGAATTAAAAAAGGAAACATCCAATTTTGTAAAACATGAAGATGCCGTGTTAAAGCAGGGAGATAAATTTATACATGGAAATGAAAAGTTTAATTTAATGCAAGGAAATAATGATAAATGGGATGCAGGACGTAAAACAATAACAAATGGAAGATTTGGTATAAAAGATACAGATGTACCTCTAATGGTGCAAAGATTAATTGCTACTGGTGGTACATTAGGTACATACAATGGTCGTAATAGAAGAATAAAAGATATTTATCCTGGTTACGAAGAAAATGATTGTGTTACAATGAAACAAACAATAACTTGGGGTAAACACTTTGGGACTAAATATGATGCAAAGATGAAGAAAATAATTAATATTTTACCAGGTGAAGATTCAAATGATGCTGCTACTATTGGACAAGTCATAAAAACATCAAAAAGTGATTCAACAGCTTACACATGTAATGATAAACGTATTATGCAATTACATGATCCTCAACATCCAAAAGATGCTGTAAATTTAGATTGTTTAATAAGAATAGTGGGCAATTTACTTATTGATACCCATAATCATATAGCTAGTACAACGAGTCATGTGATAATTCAACCCGATGAACGGGAAGCTTGGATTAAAAATAGAATTATAAATCAATATATAATTAATTTGAATAACTAAGTCTTTAAATATAAAAGATTTTGCACAAGTTATTCATTTGTGTAAAGTATCTCGTGGAGTAAACACGCCAGTTATATAAGACAACATAATGAAGACCGTATCGCTCAGTCATCGTCAAGACAGCGGCAAGAGAGGACGTGGTATAACATCAGCTGCATTATCCCTGCTTAGACGGATTCCAGTTGGTGCTGTTGTAAATCGAACAATAGACGCTTTACCATACGAATTACATCTGCCCGGAGGTTATCAATATTGTGGACCTGGAACTAAGTTGGCAAAGCGTTTAGCAAGAGGAGATCCTGGAATTAATAAATTAGATCAAGCTTGCAAGGAACACGATATAGCATATTCAAAGTATAAAGATTCAACAAATAGATCAATAGCAGATAAAATTCTAGCGGAAAAAGCTTGGCAAAGAGTAAAATCAAGTGACGCAAGTATTGCAGAAAAAGCATCGGCTTGGGCAGTAACTACAGCCATGAAGACGAAAGCAAAGTTAGGTGGTGGAAAACGTCGCAGAGGAAGACCTGCAAAGAAAGGCGCTCCCAAAAGAGGTGGAAACATTAAAAAAGGACGTCGTAGAACTCATAAGCCAAATGTAAAGAAGACTTCTGTTTGGCAAATGGTAAAAAACGGAGCAGGTTTATACCTAAGACCATACCGTGTGTACTAAATAAGAAGAGTCAATTGATAATTCCAAATAAAGCCTTAACAAATCATCAGTTAAATGATTATGTGAAATGTTTGAAAATACCATTCTTTCGAGGAGTTTTTATGAAAGATGCATTACCAACTAAAATATGGAAAAATGAAACTGGAATAGTAAATTTGGATTCCACCTATGGTCCAGGTACTCATTGGGTATGCTATAAAAAGCTTGGACAAACCGTTTACTACTTTGACAGTTTTGGCAATCTACCACCGCCAAAAGAACTTCAACATTATTTTCGAAACTCAAAAAACATTTTTTACAATTACAAAAAAGAACAACCTAACAATACTGAAATATGTGGGCATTTATGTTTGGAGTTTCTAGCGAAAAGTGTCAGTCAGCTTTAAGATGTCATCGTATACAGTGTCATTGAGTGGAAATTCATCCACATTGAAAAGTACGCTGTTCCCAGCATTGCGTCTATCCAAGGAACGATTATGGGAAGCGGCATTACTTGATTTGACTACCTACAACTCAATTCCCAATGTTACGGAAGGGAAGAATAATTTACTACATTATTATGAAACTAAGGATGCTACAGGAAAATACTCAGAATTAAAAATAATTACATTTCCTACTGGAGCTTATGAAATTGATGATATAAACCAATTATTACAGAAACAACTCGGAGAAGACAATATTACCGTTAAAGGAAACAATAATACTTTAAAAGCAGAAATAACTTCAAAATATTATATTGATGTCAGCTTGGAACAGTCGATTGGCAGTTTACTTGGATTTACAGATACAAAAAAGAAAATCTTAACTCCTGGAACTACTCATTCAGGTGATTCAACTGTAACAATATTGAAAGTAAATAGTATCGATGTCACGTGCAACATTATACACGGATCGTATAGAGATGGAGTTAATCAACATATTTTACATACATTTTATCCAACAGTGGCTCCCGGTT
Organism: Neoaliturus tenellus; assembly: GCA_030545055.2. Lineage (NCBI taxonomy): Eukaryota > Metazoa > Arthropoda > Insecta > Hemiptera > Cicadellidae > Neoaliturus > Neoaliturus tenellus. The sequence continues at coordinate 5,616,576 of CM061535.1, read as the reverse complement.
TTAAAATTGTTGAGAAGCCACAAAACTTGATATACCTACCGTTAAACACCAGTTTCATTTCAGACATCGTACTGAACATATTGGATCAAGACGGTCATAGTGTTGACTTTAGAGGAGAAACAATTACTATACGGATACACATCAGAGCAGCAACATAAAAGTCAACATGGGATTATCATTTAAACCGCAACGGAAGAGTCGGGAGCTCAGTAGCTCCTCAACATTGGAAGAGTTAACATCGGACAACATTCGTTTTCTACAGAAGATTGGATTGAAACTTAACAGCGATGGATATCCTGGATATATCTCAAGGACCAACGTTCGACGAAACACTATGGGAGAAGGAATATCACACGCACAACCCTTACACTTCATCAAAATTAAACAATAACGATGAAATAAGGATCCCCATTCAACAACAAGATATTTACACTTTACCGTGTGAAAGTTACTTGTACATCGAAGGACGGGTATTAAAATTGGATGGAAAAACTGCTTCAACAGTTCCTTTTATAAATAACCCAATGGCATATCTTTTTGATGAAATAAGATATGAAATATCAGGGGTGACGGTTGATTCAACAAAAAAGGTTGGTTTAACAACGACATTGAAAGGATTAACATCATTAACACCGCATGAGAAGAATTCAATAGTCACCGCCGGATGGGTTGCCCCCGATAAAGACACTATAACACCAGCTTCCAACGGTCACTTTGATTTTCATGTACCTTTACGATTGCTTTTGGGATTCGCTGAAGATTACAAACGGGTAATAATAAATGTCAAACAAGAATTAGTATTACTCAGATCTTCAACTAATAAGGACTTGATACTTGCAGACCCTGCAACTACGGAAGATAAACTGGAATGGCAACTACAGTTGGATAAAGTTGTTTGGAGAGTACCTCATGTAAGATTGGCTGATGAACATAGAATCCTATTATTGAGAAAGTTGAAATCTGACCGTGATATTGTGATGCCATTCCGAAGTTGGGAATTTCATGAATACCCTACACTACCTCAGACAGAACGACAAACATGGACCGTCAAGACATCAACTTACTTGGAACGAGCAAGGTACATAATACTCGGTTTTCAAACTAAGCGAAAAGATGTTATCACTGCAAATGCTGGTCAATTTGATCACTGTAAAATAAAGAAGTGTACAGTTTTCCTAAACTCTCAATTCTTTCCCTATGACAATTTGAATGTCATGTTCAGCAAAAAACGTTTTTCTATTTTATACGATATGTATGCAAGATTTCAATCGTCATATTATGGAAAGACTAATACACCACTATTATCACCTGACCAGTATTATTCCAAGGCTCCAATAATTGTAATCGATTGTTCAAAACAAAATGAATCGGTAAAATCATCAAGTGTGGATATAAAAATTGAAATGGAATTTGAAGAACCAGTAGCGGATGGAACTTCGGCATACTGTCTAATTCTACATGATAAAATAGTTACTTACACACCGCTGACCGGAATTGTGAAGAATGTACTTTAAGAAGAATTGTACAACAACTGCAAATTTTTGAGGTTAGAATTATCTGCTTTAATTTTTGAGGTTAGAATTTCATTTGTGAAAGACAAGTTCAAAACAAACAATTATGTAATTGTATAAATTTCAAGGATTTACGAAAAATATAAAAGCGAGAAAATAATTAGTAGAAACTTCATTCTATCTTCAACCGTCGTATGGGAAACATCATTCGCAAGATGAATTCTACTAACGGAGAAGAAAATACACCTCTAATGGATGATAATAGTTCAGATATAGAAAAACAAGTTGAACGAGAAATGGACGAGTTCCTAAAATTCAACAAACATAAGAAGAGAGAAGAAGAAAAAGCTGAAAAAGAAGTAAAAAGGAAGAAGGTTGAAGTTAACATTACAACCAATATTTTAACAGAAGTATTTCTTCGGATTATCTACCCAATTTCTTCATGCATGACAAAAAGTATATCAGTTGGAATTTTAAAATCAATGGATTATTCACCAATTGTTATTTTAAATCATGGAAACAAAATGGTTACTTTCAGTGAAATTACTTGGGAATCTCTCATGAAACATTTACATCTTTTGGAGTGCTATTTAAGTAACAACACATTTGGAAGAAGAACAAGATTAAGTTTATTGGAATCAAATATTGAAGTTGATATAGTAAAACATCGTGGAGGACAAATTGTTCGCTTCAGAGATTTAACTACACATAATGTTAAATTATATTTCACTAAAGAAGAATTTTATACTTTAAGTTGTACTACCGGTCCCGTCACCAGATATTTGAAACAACTAATATTTTCAAGTGCAATAATTAAAGACTATCTAATTGATACATTGGACAAAAAACCTTTTGTTCCAATTTTATACGGTCCCGTGGATACTTCAATCTTTAATAGAATACCTCAAGAAGTTGAAATGTGGAGACAATTAAACAACTATCACACCAATTTTAATATTGATGAAGTGGCACAAGAAGTGAAAGAAGAAGAACAATCCTGTCTGTTATAAACATCGGCTCATTCAATTTTTAAGTCAGTTGTTAGTAAGACTTCATCATGAATAAACGGGTTTCGTTTTCTAATGCGCCACATATAATGGAAGTTAAAAGAGGTATAATTGAATTTCAAGCTTTCCGAGGAAATGATGGTAATTTTATTATTAAAGAATTAGTAATCTTGGACATGAACACATCAGTAGTTTATCATTATTTGTTCAAACCTCCAGTACCATTTAATAGACTAACAACTAAAGCGAAAGTTACAAACAAATGGTTGTACAAACATTTTCACAACTTAAGATGGGATGAAGGTTTTATTAATTATAACATGATGCCGCACATTATGAATCATTACTGCAAAGAGTTCAAAACTATCTACACAAGAGGATTGGAAAAAGCTAATTGGATACAATCATTTACAAGTAACGAAGTGATAAATGCAATAATAGATAGAGATTTCCAATGCTACTTCAATGAACTTTGTATTTCATCAAAGAGTTTTAAACATCAAAGGTCACAATGCGCTTTGAAGAATGCCTACCGCTTGAATAATTTCCTTCAACAGAATGGTGGGGGTAATGTCGGTAATAAAAGTGAGAGCGCTACCATGACGCAGCATGAGTATTACTCGAACCTTCGAAGAGACAACATCTCCGACGGACATTATTATTAACAAGAAGATTAACAATAACATCAAGATGGCATCGCAGAACTTTCTTCAAAATTTGGTTGATCAATTCAACGCTCATTCAAAATCAACAATCTTACCGACGAAGAGATGTTCTGAACTAAAAGAAGAAAAACATTACATCATACATACAATCAAGAAGATGGACACTTCAGTTGGTGATGCTATTAATTGCACTTTGAGCGAGGCACCTTATACAATTGGTGATGAAGCAAAATTTCAGATCTTCTTACCAAAGCACTTCGTACAACTACTTCAAAATGAAGATCTTCGTATAATTCAACCCGGCGCACTCTATTTGGTATCACATGGACCCAGTGGAAACAACTCTACTGAACTTACAATTCATGTAACACCTACTACTGATTAATTTGTACATAACATTGTAAATATTTCTTTGTATTTGTTTTTTCAATAAATATGATATAAAACAAAACAAAAAATAAAAATAAAAAAAGCAACATATTGTAATGTCTTTGTACATTACAATATGTTGCTTTTTTTAAAAATTCCACAGGATGACCTTGACCCAATTTTGTATAATTATAAAAGGGGAAATGTACTTGCAAAATTCATCAGTCTACTGCTACCTTTCATACCGTACACATCTCGCTCTTAATCCCTGAATATAAAACTGCAACATGTCCCTAAAGGTTAAGTGTGCATCTTATGATACCAACACCATAACTACTTTTGAACAACTTGAAGATTTAACTAACGAAATGCGAGTTTTACTTACCGGTGGTTATCACTTAACTGTTGATGTTAGTGCTACTAATACAAGGATGTTCACTAAAACAAAATATTGCGATGATGAAATATTTATTTCTACACAACCTACAACTTCTTCATCGCCAACTGGTCAACATAACATCAAGTTCCAAAAGTATTACCAATGTTGAATAACTTTTGACAGACAAAGCTACAACTAAAGAATCACGTGATCAATGTGAGTTAATAAAAAGGATGTGATACTTGTATAAATAATCATTCGCTTCTTAGCTCTCACCACGACAAGACCTATTTAAGAAAATGTTGTACAGAATGATGATTCAACTTGATGGAAAAATCTATGGAAAAGACTACAACACCGTTGAACAAATGACCCAAGATTTAGATGTATTAACTAAAGAAGGATATCAAGCTAAATTAATTTTAAAATTTCCTGAAGTACATCCATTATCAACAGAAGAACTTGTTGCTATGGCTAAGGCGGAGAGAGAGAAAAAGTCTGAAGAAAACAAAGAGAAACAAACTTCCTAAATTTTAATAATCCTTACACTTGTAAGGTATAATTTTTTAAAACTCCATTTGGATGACCTTGAAATTACCCCTACCACTTTTCACAGTACATAAAACTCACTATTGAACACTATACACTCTTATTCTTTCACTGGACTCCGCAGCGTCAACATGGAAGAGCAAAAATACAAGTACAAACCTCGTTACTGTTGTGAACAACAGTGTACAGATTTAGGACCAATGATGGTGGATGGGTTAGCTTGTACTAAATGTGAATTCTTCGGATCTTGTTATTGCAAATGCAAAACAAAACAACTACCACCACCGGAATTGCGAACTTTCAAATTTTACAAATCAAGATATTTTCATACATGTTGTCCTCAAAGATGTTTCAAATTTCACCCTCTAGATCTTGCTCATTGTCAACGCACCAATTCTCATCAAGATGATTTTTGTACACATATGATAAAAAGATGTAAATACAGATCAGATTGGTATTCCGATCCTGTAGAACCATCAAATGTGTAATTTCAGTTTTACACTCTTTTTTAAAACTTCATTTGGATGACCTCGAGATTTCCCCCCACCACTAGTTCTAATTTTTATATAATATTAAATCATTCCACTTCCAACACTCTAACTAACAACATGGAAAACAAATTTATCAAGTTTGAACATATAATAACTGACAGGGAAGAGATGGAAGAATTGTTTCAAAACTTACTTTCTATCATTGACGAATATCCTATAAGATGGTTCAGAATTGTAGTTCAATATTTAAATCCTGGTGAATTGTTTTCTTCATCGAGTGAAGAGGATGAAACAACTACTTCGGTTCAAATAATTGAATTAAAAGACGAAGAAGAAGAACTAAACATTTTATTCAATCATAAGCTCAAGGTTCCCCATATAAAAGCCCCCTCCCTAGACAGCCCCCCTCCCTAGACGCCTGCTCAAGGTCACCATTATATAAGCCCCCTCCCTATGCGCCGATCCTCATTCCATCACCGACTCTCCAACAATGAACAACTCTCCATTGGCCCGAATGAATTCTAGTTTTGAAATAAACTCTAAAGAAGAGTTACAAGACATTTTTAATATTTTACAAGAACTTGTAGATAATTTTACAACCATCAAAATGAATTTGGAAATAACATACGATTGTCCTATTTGTGATAAGGTTGAAAGTTTAGACGAAGACAGTTTACTAAATCTAACTCCTGCACCATCTGACACTACTGATGGTAATAATGAAGAGCAACGTCTTTCCCCCACCACTTCTTTGTAATTCATCCTTCCCCCCACCACTTCTTTATTTAACTAACATTTCTCCCTTTCACTTCTTATTCCGTCTTCGACTTCTGAACTATCAACATCACTAAAATTTCAAACACTAACACAATCATGATGGATATGATGGATGAAGTTCCCTTCGTAACTAGAATGGAAGAGGATAAATTAAAATTGGAAATTAAACGATTGGAAATGGAACGGGAAAACCAACTTGAAATGTTACATTTGTTCAAGCTTTTCAAATACATCATCTGGGGACTCTGCATTTACCTTCTCATCGTCGTCGGTGTTTGCATTTACAACTCTGTAATTCATCACAAAAGTTCAACTTGTTTAAACTCTGCTGTTGCACATTAATTGTATGTTCACTAATAAAATTCAAAAGTTACTTCAACCTATCCTACTATCACCAACTAGTTCAACTTAGAACTATTTCTGGTGGTAGTTGGGTAGGCTTTTTTAAAACTTACTCTGGATGACCTTGACATACTTTCCAGATCCTATTTATAAATTTGAATTTCAGTTTTAAACTAACTTTTAGTTTTGTTCAACTATTAAGAGTTTTGTTAACACCGTCAAATTTCAGTTTTCAACTAACTTTTAATTTATGTATACTTTTAGTTCAACCCTAGTTACTTTATTCGCAAATTCAGTTCAACCGACCGCCAACGCTATTGCCATCTCCACCCCAATATTTTAACATTTCTGCCCCCAACACCTGCCCGAACATCTGTTCGGTTTTAAAAGTATAAAAGAAAGGTAAAGGAGTGGGGGTGGCTCATGCTCACCAATGCAAAACTAAGGTTTGAGGTTAGAATTATCCATGGCGGCCGCCATGTCTAGTTCAGTTTCACCACATAGAGTCGGCGACCGGTTATTGGTCTAAAGGAGTGGGGGAAGGGGTGGTAGGGGAAGGTTGTCGTTTTATAAGCCCTCTCCCTAGGCGGCGCTTCTCATTCGATCGCCAACTTTCAAACGATAAACACCTCTCCCATGGCACGAATCAATTATCCCGCTATCACCAACTACTTCAACTTAAAACTATTTCTGGTGATAGTTGGATAGAATTTTTTAAAACTTACTCTGGATGACCTTGACATATTTTCCGCATCTCAGTTATAAGTTTGAATTTCAATTTTGAACTAACTCTTAATTTTTCTTCAACTGTTAGAGTTTCGTTAACACCGACGAATTTCAATTTTGAACTAACTTTTAATTTTAATTTTATGCGCAAATTCACTTCACCCTAACGCCAACACTATCGCCATCTCCACCCCAACCTATATAACATAAAATATAACTACAGCATCTCATATATACCCTCTAACCCCCACCGGAAGCTATGTGACATGGCAGCTGGCGCCAGCTGCCGCGGCACGTGGCTCCGAGGGCACGTGGCCGGTTTTAAAAGTGACCAAAACACACTACTAAGCAGTATGGTTAGGTTCTGTTGTACTTAACAAGCAACTCTCAAAGCTGACTTATTTTTCTTCATTTTTTTCTAAGTTAAGTTTGTTTTTAATTCTATTTTTCTCACTCGAACTAGATTTTTTTTGTTTTTCAAGCGAGATATCAAAAAGTATCCCCTGAGAAGGTCATTTTGTTGTAACTGTAATTAATACATAGGTATATTATATTATAAACTTGAAAACTCCAAAACAGGACTCTGGCTTGATTTCTTAATCACTGATTTCATAATGATAGACCAATAAGGAGCATTGATATTTTAAAATATGGTGAGATAAGGCAATGGTATACAGCACAATGAAGGCACATTAAGGCAAAATAAAACGTAAAAAAAGTTTCAAAAGCATGATCTTGTAGAATTGTTGTCATAAAATACATATAGAGTTTCAAATGGGCTATTTTAAATTAGGCCTATGTTTAAAAAATTTCCCATAATCTATGACTCCTGAGGTATCATTAATTAATTTTAAAGTAACTGAAACCTAACTCTAAATTGAAAACCTTCATGGAAGAAAAGTGGTATTATTTAAATGGGTCTAATATAAAGTATCTTTTTGATAAGGAATCTTTAAGGAAACTGGTACCAATTGCAATTAAGACAAATTTTGTCTGTGTACAATTTCAAAACAGGCAGATTTAAAAATTATTTTAGAATAAACTGGCACAAAATGCTCGTTGGACTATTTATTTCAACATTAAAAGAGGCATATCTCAAAATGTGTCAGTTTTGAAAAGCCAAGAATAGAATATAAAGGAATATTTTAGCACAAAAACAGTCATTTGTTAAAAAGTTCAATTTTTTTTAATTAAGATATAAATAAAATTTTAATTTTGCTGGTCATGAAAAGAGGCATAAGTCAAATTGTGTCGTTTTCAAGGTGGAACATATACTTCCTCGCTGCACCAAGTCTAAAATGGCACTATTCTTCTCAGAATCATGCAAAAATCCAGTTGGAGGAAAACTAACATTAGCGCTGCCAAGAGGAAAATAATTGGCATAGAAGAGTGAGAGTGGCACCATGTTGTTGAACACTTCAAATTCATAAAGAAAAGTGGCGTATCTCAAAATCGCCGAATTTTGAGTTGTGACATTTTTCTACTCATAGTGCAACCAGATATAGGCTTGTGGAAGAAATATTTCAAAGTGTTTGTGGCATGGTGACTAATGTTATGCAGGATATAGACGATCAGTCTTCCACAAAAGTTGTGAGAACATTTAATGTTGTTGTTAAGGTATCTGAGTAAGCATTGCAAATGTCTACAAACCAACGAACACCCAATGGTCAGATACAGTTCTTCCAACTTTGAACATCCCGTGGTATATGTAGGTAGGGTTACTATACGTCCTCTTTTACCCCGGACATGTTCTTTTTAGAGCATACGTCTGGGAGGATTCTTGAGAAACCCTTCATTTTGGCTTTTGAGAATTAGCAAATTAAAAACATTATTTTATGATTTTCCAATCCCTAAGAAGGTATATTATATATTGTTACTTCGTCGAGATCGTTATTAAATCTTTATTAATTTTATTTAAAATGTTTAATCTAGTGTAAAAAGTAATACCTAAGTTTACTCTATTGAAACAGTTTGTAGGTTATTCTTGCTTCCCTTTTGATTAGCTCTTCTTTAGAACCATTTTTTGATAGATGACCCCACCTTGACAGTACGTGGTACGAATTTTCCACGGAAATAATGGACTTAACTCACGTTTCTGCACTGGAGTGGGAAGATGTAATTATTGGAAGTACAGGGAATGACACAAGACCAGGCACGCGACTGCAGAGCGGAATATCAAAACATGGAGCACATAGTCATAGTCACACAGAGTGCCCACTGAGTGCTTTTCCCGTAGGGTTGATCTGTCTGCATGGCGCAAATAAAGCTGGGCTGCAATGGCTTAGCACCGTGGATTTAGCTCTAAAAAGTCAGATCAACAATTTTATTTTAGAGTTTGGTTTTTACATACGTGCTCTGGCACCGTAGAATTTATTTTATTATTCAACTTGGTGACTGACACAAGATATATAATATATAAGGCATGCGATATATATGATTACCAAGCACTAAAAACTAAAGGTTTTTTGTTGAGAAAACAAAGTTTTATGTGTGTATTATTGTTTTATAGTATGACTTTATTAAGGCATTGGTTGTATAATTGTTCCGACCAGTAAGAAAAATGTATAACTATCGTAAATTTTCCAATACAAAATTTTATTAAGATGTTTTAATGAAATTTTATTACTAATTGATAAAAATTGCTTCACCTTGAACGTTAAAGATGGATGAAAAGTTTAATTTAAAATCTGTGACGTGATCGAATTTACGTCTGACTTCCCTTGCAAATGACAGGTAAGTTATAAGGTAGGAGAATGATCTACAACGTTCAGTTCGATATTGAATTTTACAATTTTATTTATTGGGACATTTTTTCTTTAATTTTTAATAAATATTTGAAGGTAATTACATTTGTAAAATTTACTATTATTTACTTTATGCTCCACTAGCATGTACCACTTTGATGTAATCAATTGTTTTTCTTTCCTTCCTTGGAAAACCTAAAATGATCTTTTATCATAAAAAGCCTAGTCTCGGTAAAATAAGAATTCCTTCCAAAGTCGAATTACTTGTAGGAAGCAAGACATGGAAACGTGACAAATTTATTAGATCTTCTGAGAAAAATATTTAAACACGATTTTCTTTATTTCTGAATGACATGTTTTTTTTTTGTGAGGTATCTTCAATTATGACTATAATTTTTGGGTTTCACTCACCTATCTAGATTGTCGTCACCTTGGGACTTGTCAGATACAAAAAACACAACACACAAACACGAAACACGAAAAAAAACACTTATCGTCCAAAAGTTAACGAAAAAACACCGACGTTTCGCGGGACCGAAACTGTAATTAAAAACGTCCCGCTTCTTCAGGGTAACTTGAAATTTTATTTTTGTCCCTTACGCGGGTCGAACGCCGAACCACGACTCGGTGTTTTTTGTTAACTTTGGAACGATAAGTGTTTTTTTCATGTTTCGTGTTTGTGTGTTATGTTTTTTGTACCTGACAAGTCCCAAGCTGACGACAATCTAGATAGGTGAGTGAAACCCAAAAAATATAGTCACGATTTTCTTTCTATAGTACTACATGTATTATAATTATTGTATTACTTGGGAACGAGTAGAGATCATAAAAGAGGTACAAGACGTTTTCACCACATTTGTGAACCAAAATATTAAAGCGCTATATTAAAAACTTTATCGATTCATAGATTAATGTTGAGTAATGTTATGACATTGAAAATAGTTAATCCTATAGCTGGTTAAATGTAAACTCAATTTACAAATAGTAAGTGTAACATAGCACTTATATACTTAGTTTGAACACTTTATATTAATATTTGAGCAGATGTGATTGAGGTTAATATAAAATATAAACATTGTGTAGAGGGGCTGCAAACAAAACGATTTCATTACATACCACGTATTTACATAATATGTATTTGCATTTCCTCACACTTTTACCAAACCAGCAGTAAAGAAGCTTCTAGATTTTAATTCTTATTGGAGTTATCGCTTGAACTTCAGAACGATAAGAAATGCTACATTATCCTAAAGTCCCCAGGTATAATACAACAAAAACGGAATACCTGCTACACCGAATACATTCCGGAGCACTTATTAATTAACAATCTACTTTAATCTTCATTTGGCTTATCACAATATTTCAGAAAGGGGAAATGAGGGTTGGATGACGAAGGGGGCTTGATTGGCGTCTTTGTGGCAGTTAGGATAATCTTGCCCCAGTTGGGGGGGGGGGGGGCAGGAAGCGCAATTCCAAGCCTTTGTGGATTTCAAATTACAGTTTGTACCGGAGATGTTTGGGTTGCATCTTTGGTTTGTCTATCTGTGGGAGCCGCGCTAGCGGGTGCAATGGTTCAAACCCAGGTATTAATTTAGGGTTTAAAAGTAATAATCTTCACCTCTAAAACATTGAAAACACACCTCTGCATTCTCCTGTTTCTTGCTTTTATTGTAGATTATGGTTGGATCTAGAGCCTTCATACTACCACAAAATGTATGGTATATTAAGCACGATGTCAAAAACAATGTTTGAGACAACATATTGACAAACATTGTTATTGAAGAGTACATTTTAATATTTTTAAATCTTTCTTCGGGTTTCGTACATGTGACCTACCTTTTTGTTTTGGAATTTGTAAAATGTAAGCAATCACGCAGAATGAAATTTAATTCAATTAATTATTAATGAAAACAACACCAATGATCCATCTACTCGTTTTTTGTTGATTATTTTACATATTTTTAACTTTTATACCGCGCTTGACATAATATTTCAGAAACTCGAAATTGAAAATAAATAAATAAATTATTTGGTGGTATGTATTTTTTAAAGAAGATTATACAAATTTGATTTAAAAGTGAGGCAAGAATACATTCGCATGTAATCTAAAGAAAAACTAAACGAGGACGAATCCCGAAGGAGCGAAGTAACCAACTACAACTGCCAAAGTTACAAAGTAGTTACAGTCCAATGAATATTTTGTTTGGAGTTTGCTATCCTCGTCAAAACAATTGTCTTAATCTTAAATAAGTTTCTATTATGATGTTGCATAGTTAATTGCAAAAAAAAATGCAAAATGGTGTTGTTGCCGTTAAATCCTTATTAAGTCGTAGTATTTTTATTATACTTCTGAAATAAGAAAGTTCGTCAAAAACAACTCAAGCATACTGCAATGAAAAATGAGAGGAATACTCTAGAATTAAGGATGTATATGTACCGAAATCGAGAACAATGAGAACCGAACCCCCATTTTCGAAGAATAAAAGGTAAAAAATATCTACTTTCGAATAAAATTTAGAAGACCTATAAGCTTTTATAAATAACTTTTTACGATATCTTAACTATTTTCCTACAGCGAAAGTTGGTACTTCGATATTTGTATTATAAATAAACACAATAGCGTGGGATTTAACAGTATATCTTTTTTACTACAAACTCTTACCACAAATTGGGCTGACCAACTAAAAAACTGTGAAAAGGTTATAGACGTTTTATATTCTTCAAAAGATACAATTCCTCCTTATTTAAATACTGTACTTACTTTTCCGTCTTAGACATTTTGCACTGGTTTAATTTAGTTTCCGAACAACGAACAGAAGCCGAGTTACATTTCCCTGTAACAACCGTCATGCGATGGGAGAACGTCAAGAAGCCAAGCAGGCAAATTTAATCCGCCTCAGGCTGGAAAAATAAGACGGACCTTCTCTAATAGGATCTGCAATTTATTACCCGCAAAGCTCCAGAGAAAAAGAGAGGAACTGAAATTGTGTTCCGGGGTGAACTGGGCTAAGGGATGGTTTCCCCCCGCCACCCCCCGTCGCGCTCCTTCTCTCATAATATTGTACATGTGAATTTTGTGAATCATAAATTACAATTAAAAAGCTTAACATATTTTTATTAATTGTTCACTTTATCCAACATAAAAAACCTCATAAGTAAAATATTTTAGAAATATTGAGAAATAAACGTTGTAATGGCAATACCGCGTATTGTGGTGTCAAAAACTTTTAAAGCCTTTGGTGGGTGCAAGCTAATGTAAAACACCGGATTTTAGCCTCTGCCAATCGCTATTTTGCTATTGAACATAAGTATTACCAAACTAAATTTTAATCAATTATGGTTGACTTAAGTTGCACTGAAAATCATGTTTTATGCGCACGGCGGGAAACAGGCCAAAGAATGATTTTGATTTTTAAATAAACAATAGAAATATTCTTAGTTTATTTAATTTGTTAAATTTTTGTCCAGGGGCTTTTTTACATTTTGAGACTACAGTTCATAAACAAAGGGTGATAAATTTCGTATTTATAAAGACTAAATAATTATTTATTTGTACTGTAATCACAATAACAGAAAACCAACGTTTCAAACCAAAATTGCATTTAAATATATATCATGTGTTAAAGGTATACAAACAACAAAAAACCGCTGTCAAGAGATAAAAACCTATAGAAATTGTAAGATGCAAATGATAGGTCTCATTCATTTCGCATACTAAACGCACTGTTACCACGTTATATTTATATTTTTATTCCATACATAACTCCTCACCATTTATAATATGGATTTGAAAAAAATAATAAAACAGCAATTCCATCAGTGAGATAGGGATGGGATGGTCAAGTAATTGAAATAAGGCAAAAAAGGTTATTGAATTTCCCGTGGATTAGGGCATAATTGATCATAGAAAACCTGAAAGTGTTAACCCTAGTGTTTTTCTAAGTGTAAAAGATTTATCCTTTAAAGTGGTGACTAAGTATGAAAATAATATCTCAAAATTGAAAAGTTCACGTCAAAAACACACCAGAATTTGGTAATAAATTGGGTTACAACTAATTTATCATTTCAAAGTTAAAACGATTACTCTACATTTCTAATGAGTTTAGCTGTGTTTGAAAAGACACTCTAGATTCAAAACATGGACGATATACTGTATGTCATCGAATTTTAAGGATTGGGACCAATTGTGATTGTAAGGTTACAGGGTCACAATAATTATAAATATTTTTCTTCGTATATTTATGGCCAAGAGAATTTAACGTTTCAAATGTTATTATTCATAATGGATGCGGTATTCAATAGCGCGCTGGCGATACAGTTACCCTCTTTCCCCGTGTCTGGGACGGCGCGGCGCTGCGTCTTGACTGATACAATCTACAATTTAAGTCTTCAAAGGCGGGGGAAATGACTCTCTCGCCATTTCCCCCAACGTCTTTCATCGCAGACCCGTCAGGGGGGGGGGGGGGTCGCGTCAACCGGGCCGTGGCCGGGCCGGAGGAACTGGAACTTTACTTCCGGGGTGAGTTATTTTACTAAGGACGCCCCAAAATTATTGACCCAAACATCACCTAGTTATTCCGTAGGTTGAAAAAAATCCATTACGAAATGTATTTTAATTTTCTTAGTGTTCCAAGTCAGTGTTTTTGTTTTTTATTTTATTTATTTCGTTTTAAATATTTATTAGGCTTATTGTATTATAAAGAAATCTAATGGAAACTTGACATAGGGGTGTACGTTATAGCCATATACATTTTTACAAAAAATTGCTAAATTGCATCAATTATGACTTCAAAATGACGGTCATTAAAATTTCAAACTAATAAATTAAAAATAAACTGCAATAAATAACAAAACGTAAAATTTAATTACTTAAACAACAATACCAAGGTTAGAAACGTCGGAAAAAATAACGTAGTAAATGAGATTGTTCTAACACCGAGAAACAATGAAAAATTGACAATTAGCATGTTTTCTTGAAGAAAAAATCTCATTTACTAGTTTAATCCTTGTTCACTGTTTCTAATCTTAGTGTTGTTGTTTAAGTAATTTTTAGTAATTAATTGCAATTTTGTTAACTTTACATTTAATTTTTTAAATTTTAATTGGTCACTATTTAAAAATCGAAAGTCAGGAAGTCATACAATTTTGAAATTTTTAGTAAAAATGTAGCTAAATGACTAACGCACACCACCATGTAAAGTTTTTATTTCACACCTTTACCAATAACACAGATAATACATATTTATTAAAAATACATACATACAAACCGTCGGAAAACAAACTAAGAAAGATAAGACTGACATTAAATGAAAATTTTTATTTGTTTTATCCTGGTGACGTTTGGGTCAATAGTTTTGGGACACCCTGCATTACTCAGATAGACGTAAACAACTTTAATCTTTTTCTGAGCACATAATAGTAGGAGGGTGTGATTGGTGACCCATAGACGTATAGGAGATAGTTTTACGTAAAATGTTAATGGATACTCGTTAATGGTCGATATTGGATGGCCACTAAAAATTTAAAATATGGTAGATTGTAGAAGCTTCTCGAGTTGTGTTAGTGAATATACATTTTTGTATGGGCATAACGATTTTGGGACACTAAAGACAAATTTCACGTCCATTTATATAGTTTTATCATCTATTTTATCATCAACCATATCATTAGATCGTCAAATGTCTCAACCATTAATTAGCAAATAAATTGTTTGTGGTATTGCCAGCTATTGTAAAAAGAAGTTGTTACGTCTGGTAAACAAACAAATAACTATTTTAAATATTTAACAACATAAAACCCAATATCCTCCGTGGGACAATGTCTTCCCTTGTTTGTTCAACTCCTTATGAATTTCATCGGAACTACTTAGTGCCCTGGAATATTAATACTTCCATTCCCCATGTGAAATGAAAACAGGGACAACCCAATTTACCCACATTGTGTTGGGTAAATTGTATATTGTTCTGTTATAAAATTGAAAATTTATTAACAAATTTCTTTTTGTTTGGAATAGATATTTACAACCAGGCAATTTCATCAAGTTTTTATCAAAATCAAACAAACTCTTTAAATATTATGTTACCATTATGGGTTACCGATTCATCTTTATGCTGCATTTTACATATTTATAAAAATGCATACACTTTTCTTGTATTAAGTTACATTTTCTTAGACTATTGCTATACACGTAGGTCGTCAGTAACATAACAATATTATACATTATAAAAGAGTTATAATATGCAAAACATTTATAATTTAATATGGTAAAATTAACTAATCAGCCTGCTGATTTTTATTATTTGTTATCTTATATTTTATTTGGGTAAATATTATTCTATTTACAAATAAATTTTTTAAAAATTTATTTCAGTACGGAGTTTGTCTGACGGCTGTGAGGTAATAATTTAATTCATAATTTAATCCCACACCCAGAGGATTGTCAAAGATCAGTTTAATTGTACTCGGTCCAGTACCTTTTGGACCGATTTAAGAAATCCGCGAAATCGATGAATTTCTTAAATGGCAAACTGACGACTTTAAAACCTAAACCGAAACTATGATAAAAAGATTATATCCCTCGGAAATTTCAATCGTAAACAAATTCTGGCCAAGATTACAATTGATCATGAAAAACTTCAAGAATGGCCGATCACAAGTAACTTAAACTCTCATTTCCAAACTTAAAGCCTTTCACAAAACCGGATTAAAAAGTTAAACCAACTCACTATACGAGATTCCCTTTTAGTATTATACCCCGTACAGATGAGTTTGGTCATGTATAAACTGGGCACCCCGATGGATGAGAGGTTTTGACTGGGGTGGGAAAGGGCTAAATTGAACCCACCGTAAGTTTTGACCGGCTTGACATTATTGTGGATGATAAAACTTAAATTTACAAATTATAAAAAAATGGTATATCGGTGGCTTTTAAAACCGAATGAATGCCAGTTCCCATGTTTCAAAGAAAGACAACATTTTCTTCAGTGTTTTATGTGGTGAATTTAAAATCTACTGTCTTAGTTTTATAAAAATTGACAGGTTGATATGGACACCCTGTTTAAAAGGCAAAGAGTAAAGCGAGTAAAAAGGTACTAGAAACATATTAAATTATATTGACAAATCACGTTAAAAATGCTGAAGCGAAGAAGTGCTCTAGCGTCTTTATTCACAGGTGCAAATATCGTTAAACGACAAGTTTGGGATACATTTTAAAACAGAATGTTTCAATGAAATAGTAATATTTCAAAGAAATAACCATTTACCGAACTTTATGTAAGGAAAAGTCCGAAAGGTATTGTCTAGATAGTTAAAAATTACGAGTTGGGCAGAGAGCCAATACACCCCTGCGAAATGTGGACTTGTGTACTGATAAAGGAAAAGTCCCCAGCAGTGACTCGAGGTGGAAATATAACTTTAACTTAAATTAAAAAACGTACACTATCATGTATAAACTATATACTTAAGCAATCATTGTCATGCCTGGATGTTTTAAAAGTCAACAATAATAACGTAAGCTTGAATACAAGCTTGTTTGTGTTCATGCAATTATAATATTTAAATAGTTTACAATCTTTTTGTATACACTTTTTTACCCATTGTATTAAAATATAAAATACCAAGAAGTCGTACTCACGGAAGTGACCCATGCGACATTCGTCTGTAGTCATACCTGAAATCAATAAAGAATAGCTATCTTACTACAGTTTTACAATAGCAAATACTAAAATTATTATTGTCATTTAACATAAGGACTTTGGCAGTTCATTAAAGGTGTAGTCTAGACATAAGGAATACGTTTGTTACATATGAATACACCATCACCTTTTAAAATACTTCAAAAAAATTAAAATTATTTCCATTCTTTCGATTTAGATCCTTAACAACGAAGACGAAAGTGTAATAGCGGGAAATTACAATTAAATTCAATAATGAACGGTAAACAATCTGAAAGTTTAAAGATTTTAAAGTTAAAAGTTTATCGTGGCTAGAATATATAAATTGTAACACAATAATACTTCCAATGTACAAATTAAACTTTTAAAAAATCATTAGAATCAGACATTAATCAAAGTTTCAAACTTATGTAAATATGCCTAAAAACCAATAAATTCCTGTCTCATTTAGCTCGCTTGAACGAAGCAAACTTTTTGTCACTATTTTACAGAGAAGGAAGTTTTCTTGTTAACTTAAACTGAATCTGAAGCTTAAGCAGGGCCGGCTTATTTCAACAGAGTCTAGGGAAACGGAAACACCACAAATACTGCACCGAGTTTCGGAGGAATAAACTAATGGCATTTAAATTTTAGATAACTTTATCAACGTTTATAAGTTTGTACATTTTACTAAACTTTATTTTAAATTTATTTACACTTTCCTTTAGAATAGGTTAACTGATAGGTTTCTTACTCTTTCCCCGTTACAGCAGACATGAGTAATCAGAAGGGAATTTGTGATTGATTTTTTTGGTACTGGGGTGAATTATGCGAATCGTTATTCCCAACCAGATGCAAAAAAATTTATCAAGATTTATCAATCAGGCCTAATAAGAGGTTTAAAAGGTTTTACCAATTTGCTAAAATAATACGTTGGGAATATGATTTCATGGATTGGTATCATCAGTTTAACCATTTATCATTACTACTAATTTACATCTGAATTTTACAATATGTACTTAAAGCCTGAGGGGGAAATATTTAAAGCAGATTTTTTAAGAGTGGTGAAGTTGAACCCCCCCCCCCCCCTCCAAAAATAATCCGCTCAAATTATCTGATCACCCTGAAGAATTTTGTTTTTTGCATCTGGGGTTCAGTACAAATAAAACATGATAGAAGAATGAACTATAGGATACGATGATTCAAGATTCAGTGATTCAATTTACGTTGTAATTATATGATTTCAGCTCTGCAAAAACATCTAATATGAGGACATTTACTGTAGCAACTCTAGCGCGGGGTCCATTTGAATGGTCCAAATTTGGGTATCAAACATAGGATAAGAAGTCTAATTTCGTAGTCTAGTTGTCAATGATACTATTTAAATAAATTTTTCCGTACAGGATAAGTTCTCTAAAACATATTTATTCTTTTTTTTCGCTTAGAAGAAGTTACAATCAAACGATTAAAGTTCTTTATCTTCATCAAGTTGAGGAATTTCTGATAAAACTTTAACAATTAAAAAGGAAAATATCTATAAATTTCAACTCATATAGCTCTTAAAAGATGTACTCTGAACGCTGTGACGAAAGTATGAAATAAACGACCGATATATTTATTTACCGTGACAAATAAGTTAATTTGATACAAAATATTCTATTTATTTGTTAAATTATTCGCTCAACGTAAAAAATATCGTTACACCGCTTGGGTCCTCCATTGTCTTAATTATCAATCCAACAATATTTCATATTTCAGAAACACTATTGTTTTAAACAACTGGTCCACAAAGCACGGTTGTAATACCAGGGATTACAGGCTAATTAGAATCATTTTAAAATCAATATCGCTATGTTTTGCTCGTTATATCGAGTTGTGCTTGTTAATTATATAAACTCTGATCCAAACGCTAATGATATTTCTGTTATCCTTGGGTTTAAGTTGCAGATCATGTATTGTTTCAAAATCTGAGAAGATGTTTCACGTCCGCCCCTTCCCCTTAGAAATATCTCCTCTGGTATTATTGAAATAATTAATTTTAATGAGATAATAAGTGCATTTTAATGAAGATATTTCATAGATGAATCGTACTTATTACTAATGCAGTTTGAAGGGAAAATATTTTTATTGTTATAGGGCAAACTAAAATATCTTGGATTATTATATTTACGGAATTACAATTAGTTCTTTTGTGTTTTATTTTATTAATTAATTTGAATTGATTAAATAATTAAATAAAACATATAGTCAAAATAAGAATGCTATAATAGTTTATATGAACAAAGACTCAAACATATTTACTTTATAAACTTTTACATATTTAATAACAGTATAAATGCATTTATACAGATGCAGCATTAGATGTACGTAGCTCTGTGCCAATTCATGGGATGAAATTAATACTACTGCATTACTGCTTGCGATGTAAAATCATAAAACCCATAAAGAAATCATAAAGTAACCCCATCGGCCGAGATAAGACAAACGTTCCAGGAAATTGGAAAATTTTTCTTTGGAAAAAAAATCCCATAAACATACGGCATGAACCTTTATCACAGCAATACCCATTTTAAGTGAAAATTTATTATACCGATGTGTATTTTCAAAATGGAAATCATTTTAATTTTTAAGATCGATATCTCAAAACCGGCAAGTTTTATTAAAATTATAAATATATCTTACAATATTTATAATTTTAATTGCCACAAGGGTTTTTAAATATATATTACAACAGATACAAAAGTTGACAAATTAAATATTTAATCAACGATACCAACTTTGTAAGAATTGACAACAAATAACGAAGTTTTTGTGATTTTTCTTTTAAAATTACCTTAATTTGCGTTAATTATAATGCAAAATCAATGTTTGTATGCAGAAAAATCTCAATAACTCCTTTATTTTTGGCCCAATCCTTAAAAACTTAGCACCATCGGTTAAAAATGTCAACTTATTTGTCTTTTGTCAAATGTTGATAAAACGTAACGGTTGTAAGTTTTTTAAGTTTTAAAAATTCAAAATGGCCGCCAATTTCAAAATACACATAGAAAAAAATTTTTCCCCGAAATGAGCATTGCTGTGATAAAAGGTTCCTGGCAAATATGAACCTTGTACAATAAGCGAGTATTGAAATAAAAATTATTTAGTGTAAAAAACAAAACGGCGGCTAGTGTAATAACGAAGCTTTTCAGGACATCTGTTTATAGGAACTTCTTTATTTTTTACAAGTTATCAGCTCCCAAAATCCTGAAACTTTTTTTGTGACACCCTGAATAAAAGCAAGAAATAAGTCTTTATTTAGTCTACGGTATGTCCAGTCATAAAGACCCATCGAAAATGTGGACATGTTGGTTACATTAGACAGGATCTATATATCCGAATATATATATAAAAACAAATCGAAATTGTGAAAATGTAGGTTACATCATATAAGATCTATATCTCCGTATAAAATAAAATAAGTCTTATCAGACGCGACATCAAAGTTTTTCTGATCTCTGTTTTCTTGTTTGTATGACAAATATAACGTTATACAGTAGACGTTATTTCAATAAAGGTTTTGGAGTATGTCTGTTTTCTATGAATTCGTTACGATATCATGATTTATTACAACATTAACTAAATTAAGGTGATATACTAACCTGTCCTCTCACACTTCATTAAAGAAACTTAATAAGTAGAAGTTTGTTTAAAGCATAGAAGGTTAAGTCTAAAGCTGTAAAATAGGCAATAGATAAACTAGAATTATTCATAGAATATAAGGTATTAAAAAACTCCAAATGAAGTTTTAAGATTTTATGTGAATTAATATGGTTGGGATACTCCGAGGAATGAAGGTTTTTATAAATATATCTTCTTCGCGTTAAGTTAACACAAATTTTATCAGTTTTAGTACTTTATTAGATAATAAAAAGTATTATTCATACGTGGAGAGAGCGATTCACGATACCGGTACAGTAATATAATAAAGGTCCATTAGGCGCATGTGACATGTTATTTTAACAACCGAGGAGTGTGTTCCTTTACGATGCGCTTCGTGTTGGGGTTATGTGCCTTTCATCTCATCCGTGTGCAACGTTCTGCTTATGGGGAAATAAGTCCCAGCTGGAATAAAAAATACAATGAATTATGAACGGTTTAATATGGCCTCGTCACAGAATACAGGCATTTATCAGAGTGTCATACTAGGTATAGTATAAAAGTAAATATTACGATTAGTATAATAGAATGGATTGTTGAATTATCAATAGTATTTTTTTAATTAATTTATTATAAATCGCGTTTTAGCTTTAGGCACGTTTCAGGCTTTAAATCATCAGCGCGTAATTTTCAGACTTTGTTGCCATAACTTAGATACAATTTGTTCATCTCCAAATGATGGCAACCAAGTATGACGCACCGATGGTGGGTTCAGGTCACAACACGTGTTCGCTGATTTATAAAAAAAGGATTGTTTTACATAAGTAAAACTAATTTTATTAATATTTCTAAATTAATAAAAACCATAAAAATAAATATGCAAACTTCTGATGAATATTACATATCCACACAACACAAGTCGTTCTATTTGAGTACCGTAGGCGTTCTCCATTCTAAAGTTAAAATTGCCTGCCTGATGGATATCATTGACTAAAATAGTATTGAAGGAAACCCACTCTTGATAGTTTGTTTTTAACTTGTATCCTGACATATTCATCAGCAGTGACAAAGTTATATAACTTCAATAACTTCAATAACTTCTACGAGGTTAAAATACTTCAAGCGCAACGATGAACGCTTCGCAGCGTTCTTCGCCACATCAACGCTCACAGTGAGATATCTTCATGAGAAAATGCTTTAAACATAAGTTTATAAACTGTTTTTATGAAATAATTTACTATTGAGTATTATATCTATTGCTAGTTAATAAAATATTTGTTGCACACAAATATCACAACACATAATATAATAAGGTCGTAAAGAATGGACTAATCGTCTAGTGAGGCCGTCCTTACAAAATTGAACCCGATTGACTAAACATTGCCTAATTATGACGCAAAGCCCCCAAAAAATTTATCTAACCACTAAACAAAAATACCGATTCAAGCTACCACTATACTGAACCAAGCTGAATACTGATTCAACTCAAAAGTTACTTGTCACTAAAACAATTTCATTATGCTTGCAGGCTCCTTACAAATTCCGTCTTTAATATAAACAACATAAATTAATTCATTCATTGAAACAACACCACTACATTCTATAGCAATCACAATAATTATATTGTGCTTTTAATTACCTCAAATAGTTATCAATCATATTGTATACACACAGTACATTGACTATGTCTAAATGTTTTTAGCTTACAGATTTTAGTCTCTATGTGCAAAATGTCAACTGAATATTTAGATGCCACTCAATGGAATTAATCTAAACCAATGCATAGTAAATCAAGTGTATAATTTACTCACTGGGCTTGAAGTTAACAACATCAATAGACTAAGTCGCTTGGTCTTCTACGTTACATAGAGAATTACGTATTGACCAAACTACTTTACATATTAGTTCACGAACCCCTTTCATTTCGCAGAGGACCCCACTAAAATTCTATGGAATTTGATTTTTCTCGATGGGTGCTTTGGGCGGATGTGTTGTTTCATGGGACTGTTTTAACTGAATAATAATAGTTTATAGTGAGTGTATAATGGCGTTTTATTCAATGATTGTATTATGAAGGTCTTTACGCCAAGAAAGAGATCATGCACAGATAAATAAATATTCGGTCTCTGATGAGATGATAACGAGTGTTCTAAATATCTCATGAGTGGCTTAAGAGTATATATAACTATATCTTCACCTTTGGGCTGGTAGCCCATTGTTGCGCAGTCGGCAATGTTAACCACAGGGCTTTTAACGGAAAACATGGTATATTATTTCCCTGTTTCGAGGGCCGTTTTTCAACCGATTTTCTTTAAACTTGGTAAGTGTTTAGTTAAATAGTTAGGGCCCTCATACCTCAAAACTTTGTAAACTTAATAATATTATTAAGGAAAATCGATTTACTTTGTGACGTTACAGAGATATTTGTTAAATTTTCAGAATTTTTAGGTATGAGGGGCCTAATTAAAATATTCAACTAAACACTTACCGAGTTTAAAGAAAAACGGTTGAAAAACGGCGTCCGAAACAGGGGAATAAAATACCATGTTTTGCATAAAAGCCGTATGGTTAACATTGCCGACTGCGCAACAATGGGCTACTGGCCCAGGGTTGAAGATGACTCTTAAAGGCTGGATACAATCGTTGCATACACTAATTTATCTACGACCAACTTAAATTTGGTAATGCTCTGTTAAACATGTCGAAACCTAAAGATTATAGGCGGTAACCGATTTTAAACGAAGCCATAGAGATGTCGCTTGACATAATCGTTGTTCTCACTTACAACACTCTCGTTGATCACATTCTTTTGAGGTTAAGCACATGAAGAAACCAAAAAATTCATCGTAATGGAACAATCAGCTGATGTGTGGATTGCGTAATCTTATATTTTTAAAACAGTGAGGTAAAAACACCTTTGGACGTCTGAGACTGCTACTGGGCCGATTTACATGCGGGTTGTACCAGAACAAACGTTTTCGTTCCAACATTAGCAGAGTTTGTCTGTGTTTAGAAAATATTTACTTTCGATCAGTCAAAAATTTAAAATAAACTTTTATTATGGAGATTTTACATGGGGGAATGCCAAAATTTTCAAACCTTTGGACAGTTTGTCTGAGACATCCACTATACCGATTTACATGCAGTTTGTACCAAATAAAAGCTAAACTCTTTTATATTAGCAGGCTTTATTTAATTAAACGTTATCTTACTTTCTTAAATAAAAATATCGTTATTTGCAAACCTTTGCAATGAATTTATTTTACACGCTTTCAATCAGCTGATTGTAAACGCATGAGGTATTTTGTCTAAATACAGTAGATGAGCAAATACTCAAGAAGGATTTGTTTTACTTTGCCCAGTAGGCCTACCTAAAAACGTATTCAATTATATTGTATTATAATATAAATAGATTGAAAAAAATACAATGCTATACTATTTTAACTTATAAGTTTTATAGTTAGTGATTCAAAAAGTAAGTTTGGTTGTTGAATAATTTAGTACCAGCCAATACTTATAATGTAAAACAGCTGATTAATTGAAAAAATATAGCGATTTAATGTACATTTTTTTAATGTCTCGCACCATCCGCCTGGCGTTCCACTTGGCATGAATGGAGCTGTATCCTTAGAGTATCGACGGACAACGACTATTACGAATTAATTATTTTCAAATTTCAATTGAAACAGGGATATGAAATTTGGTATAATAATAGCCTTTATCATAAACAATTTGTTTACTTTTCAGCAATTGTTTCTATTAAAACGCTACTTTCGTCAAACTCCGAGCCCTTATTTGCCTAGATTACCTGGGACCTAGAAACCTGTATTTTATTTGAAAGCTGTATGTTTGAGACCTCAACATGTAACGGGTTTGAATGTGAAATAGTAGTACCTCTTTGAGATGAAACTTGTGATATCATTATTGATGTTTTTTTGCAACGGCCGTAGGTAAAGACAATTTATTACAAATTACAAATTCTTTCCCTATTTAAAAACGAAACATAGAGGATTCTACAACATAATAACTATATTTCCATAGGTTATTATTCACCGCGAATATTAATGAGGTCTTAAAATATAAATTTAGTGCTTCAAACTTGGAATAGCAATGTCAATTGAAGAGTCTGAAATTATTATAAAATATGTGTAAAAAATTAAGATGATCCCGTTGGACACAAAAAAATGGTTTACTTCCTAGTATTTTATTTGATTTTTTTTATAAAATAAGTATAGCCTTTTAGTAGACTTTATTTTTCTTATTATTTCTTATTTTATGTTGGGATCAGCAATGTAGTCTGTTTGGGTTAAAATAAAAAAAATAGATCTCCCTTTATAGAGCTAAATCCAGGGCGCTAAGCCATTGCAGCCCAGCTTCACTTGAGCTATGCAGACCGGTCAATCCTTCGTGGAAAGCACTCACTGGTGGACTCAGTAACTGATACATACGAAGATCCAGTTTTAACCGTGACATTGACTGCGAGTACCAGTGACTTTTCCCTCTTCGTTATCCCCCACTGGACTCAGTAACTGATACATACGAAGATCCAGTTTTAACTGTGACAGTGACAGCAAATACCAGTGACTTTTCCGCCTCCGTTATCTCCCACTGGACTCAGTAACTGATACATACGAAGATCCGATTTTCACCGTGACAGTGACAGCGAGTACCAGTGATTATCCCCCCTCCCTTGTCTCCCACTAGACTCAGTAACTGATACATACGAAAATCCGGTTTTCACTGTGACAGTGACAGCAAATACCAGTGACTTTTCCCCCTCCGTTATCTCCCACTGGACTCAGTAACTGATACATACGAAGATCCGATTTTCACCGTGACACTGGCAGCGAGTCAGTGAATTTTCCTCAACTGCGATCTCGAGGAAAATGTTATCTTAAAACGTAAAAGGGGCTCCTCCGAGAGGCTGAATTTTGCTTCTTTATTCCTCTTGTTCTCAGGGAGCCTATAATGTCGAGTATTATGTGTGTATTCTTAAATTAATCCGATTGAATGTAAAAATTCAGTTTACACTGAGAGGATTATATCATTTCATTTGTTAAAATCATATTTCTTTTACACCGTAAAAGACTTAAGTGTAAATATTAAACCGTGTTCACGCGTTTTTATCAAATCGTTTGCGAAAAAGCAAAAAAAAAAAAAAAATTGCTCCAGTAGTTAAGCTGGTATAAATTTTCCTCCTTTACAAACATTGAATATTGGCTATCTATAAAACAAAAAAATATAATTTCGATTACACTTGACATTAAAGTGGTAAATGTATCGAAGATGATATTGACGGGTGGTATTTTGAGTAGACAATGGATTATTCTTTATGGGGAACATGTATTCAAAATGACATAACGAACAAGCTGGCACTTGTCTTTATGGATGACACCAATTGATGGAATTTTGCACGTTTTGAGCACCAAAGTCCGTCAACGTTTCGCCCATGCTGTAGGCTAATGCGTGATTGTCTTCAGGATGACTACGCGACTCGTCTGATGCCTGGTGGTGCACACATTCGTGAAGAGGGACTTTGTGCACAAAACGTGCTCGTGAAATGTCCATCACACACAAAATTCCGGGTCTAGTCCATTGGGGGTAGTTTTGCTGAGGGTGGTTTTCCTGGGGGTAGAATTCCGGGGGTAGAATTCCGAGGGTAGGAGTCCGGCTGGTGTTTGGTTTGCCATAATGTTAAGTTCGAGCAACCAAATTAAATAATAATGTATTTATAAAACTGGGGGTTCTTTTCCGGCCGCGAGCAAAACTCCATGCCACTTTAAGCTCCGCCCCTCGTGACGTCAAAATGACGTAGCGTATTCATGAGGTTACTTTTCCTGGGGGTAGAATTCCCCTACCCCACAAAAATTACTGTGTAGGCTATGCGATGCGGAAGCCTACTCAAACCGAATCAACGCAAGACTTATTACTCTAATTACATAGGATGTCAAAAGTTAATCATGTAAATGACAAAAAGACAAATCAAATCAAAGCAGAAACTATCTTCAACTACAACAGTTGTATAGCGAAAAATAACCTGTTCGTTAATCAATTTACATCAGTTCTGGTTTGAAATATATTTATGACAATTAATTTATTACAATTACACTTAAGTTACTAAAGATAATTCACCGTTGTTCTTAAAGAATTAAAATTTATTGATCAATAGACATATGTAAAAAGTCAATGGTTTTCTTGAATTCCAAGTTTCTTTTTATCAAATTGAAAAAATATGTCACTTTTAATGAAGTTTATTACACTTGATGTAATACAGCAATGACGTTGTGCGGAGAAGAGTTCCCTCATTCTCTTCCTCTCTCTCTGCCTCTCTCTCTGCCTCCCTCTCTCCCTCTCTCTCTCTCACTCTCTCACTCTCCCGCACCAGTGGCTCCACAGACACAGGTCCTGTCATGTGACTCCCAGGTCCCATGTCGATGTCGCCCGCTCACCTTGGAAACCGAATGCTTTTCAATCATCGAACCTCCAAGTTTGCCGACTGAATGAATAGATACATCACCACTTGGCTGATAAAAGATTATACCGATGAACGATGCTTCAAATTCACGTTTGTAAAATACACGTGTGTGATTTCAAAGTTCCACAAACGGTTAGTTCTGCTAAATGTTTAAAGTGAATTTATATTTCAATTCATGGATATTAACTAATATAGCTTAGTGTTAGTTTTCTTTATTGAAAACATATTTAACACACAAAAACGAACGAATAATTAAAAAGAAAAATAATAAATAGTATATCCCAGCATCACTAGAATCGAAAGTGACGTTTTTCATGCTCATTCGAGTTTTACAACAGAGGTGCAGACGAGATTTGAATTAATGAGATTCGAAAAGCAATTTTAGTCATGTTTAAAGAAACATCTTTTCGTACAACGCAACTTTTTTAACTAACAATAAAAAAATATCATCTTGTTCACCTTCAAAGGATTCTTCCTCAAAAGACACCAGCTGATGACACTGACACCAGCTGATGACACTGACACCAGCTGATGACCTAGACACCAGCTGATGATCTAAACACCAGCTGATGACACATACACCAGCTGACGACCTAGACACCAGCTGATGACCTAGACACCAGCTGATGACCTAGACACCAGCTGACAACAAAGACACCAGCTGACGACACAGACACCAGCTGATGACCTAGACACCAGCTGATGACCTAGACACCAGCTGATGACACTGACACCAGCTGATGACACAGACACCAACTGATGACACAGACACCGGCTGACGACACAGACACCAGCTGATGACCTAGACACCAGCTGATGACACTGACACCAGCTGACGACACAGACACCAGCTGATGACCTAGACGCCAGCTGATGATCTAAACACCAGCTGATGACACATACACCAGCTGACGACCTAGACACCAGCTGATGACCTAGACACCAGCTGATGACCTAGACACCAGCTGACGACACAGACACCAGCTGATGACCTAGACACCAGCAGATGACCTAGACACCAGCTGATGACACAGACACCAGCTGATGACCTAGACACCAGCTGATGACACAGACACCAGCTGATGACACAGACACCAACTGATGACACAGACACCAGCTGATGACACTGACACCAGCTGACGACACAGACACCAGCTGATGACACAGACACCAGCTGATGACCTATACACCAGCTAATGACACTGACACCAGCTGACGACACAGACACCAGCTGATGACCTAGACACCAGCTGATGACACAGACACCAGCTGATGACCTAGACACCAGCTGATGACACAGACACCAGCTGATGACACAGACACCAACTAATGACACAGACACCAGCTGATGACACTGACACCAGCTGACGACACAGACACCAGCTGATGACACTGACACCAGCTGATGACACTGACACCAGCTGACGACCTAGACACCAGCTGACGACACAGACACCAGCTGATGACCTAGACACCAGCTGACGACACAGACACCAGCTGATGACACTGACACCAGCTGACGACACAGACACCAGCTGACGACACAGACACCAGCTGATGACCTAGACACCAGCTGATGACACAGACACCAGCTGATGACCTAGACACCAGCTGACGACACAGACACCAGCTGATGACCTAGACACCAGCTGATGACACTGACACCAGCTGACGACACAGACACCAGCTGATGACCTAGACACCAGCTGATGACACAGACACCAGCTGATGACCTAGACGCCAGCTGATGATCTAAACACCAGCTGATGACACATACACCAGCTGACGACCTAGACACCAGCTGATGACCTAGACACCAGCTGATGACCTAGACACCAGCTGACGACACAGACACCAGCTGATGACCTAGACACCAGCAGATGACCTAGACACCAGCTGATGACACAGACACCAGCTGATGACCTAGACACCAGCTGATGACACAGACACCAGCTGATGACACAGACACCAACTGATGACACAGACACCAGCTGATGACACTGACACCAGCTGACGACACAGACACCAGCTGATGACACAGACACCACCTGATGACCTATACACCAGCTAATGACACTGACACCAGCTGACGACACAGACACCAGCTGATGACCTAGACACCAGCTGATGACACAGACACCAGCTGACGACACAGACACCAGCTGATGACACTGACACCAGCTGATGACACTGACACCAGCTGACGACCTAGACACCAGCTGACGACACAGACACCAGCTGATGACCTAGACACCAGCTGACGACACAGACACCAGCTGATGACACTGACACCAGCTGACGACACAGACACCAGCTGACGACACAGACACCAGCTGATGACCTAGACACCAGCTGATGACACAGACACCAGCTGATGACCTAGACACCAGCTGACGACACAGACACCAGCTGATGACCTAGACACCAGCTGATGACACTGACACCAGCTGACGACACAGACACCAGCTGATGACCTAGACACCAGCTGATGACACAGACACCAGCTGATGACCTAGACACCAGCTGATGACACAGACACCAGCTGATGACACAGACACCAGCTGACGACACAGACACCAGCTGATGACCTAGACACCAGCTGATGACCTAGACACCAGCTGGTGACATTGACACCAGCTGGTGACATTGACACCAGCTGATCACACAGACACAAGCTGATTATTTTTCTTCCTAGGGCAAAAATAACTTCTTCAGACCCAAAACGCACGAATCGAAAACATCAGTTATCACAGCAGGGTGACTGAACACATGTAACACATGTCGTACTTATAATTAAGATGGGGAAAATTGTTATCTGTTCACTTAATATATTACATAAGTGTTTGTTTGTTTATTTTAGAATTTATTGTTGTGACATAGGCCTAAGTAGAATAGGATACGACCATAATATGACTTAAGGTATTATATACTTTGGGATTTTTTCTTAATATAGGTACTTCTAATAATTGCATAATTAAGTAAACTTTTTTCAAATTAGGTTCTGTAATTAATCACAAAACAATTGTAATTACATTAATAAACCAAATTCAAAAACGTTGCTTAGTAAGGTCTTTAACATCCAGGTTTCGCATTAAAATCAGGTTATAGACCAATGAGAGATCGGCATTTGACGGAAGCAGTTGTTCCAATGCAATTCATGTTTCAGTTTATTCGTGTGCCTAAGCTCAAGAGAGTGTTATCTGATCAAATGCGAGTTAGAGCGACGATTAGGTCAAGCGATAGTTTGTGGCTACGTTTTGGATAGGTGCCCGATTTAATCTATATATTTTCGACGTATTTATCATTTATTTTTACAGTGTTTTACCAAATTTAAATTGATCGTAGATAAAGTAGTCTATGCAACGATTGTATTCAGCTTTTATAATACAATCGTTGCATTAACTAATTAATTTTTTTCTTCACTGGCATTTTACTAAATATTTAGGGTACATAAACATTTCCATAACCATTTATAAAAATTGCAAAGCTGGCAAAACGTTTTTGGAATGTAGCATTGAATTTAAACTAAAGTACTGTATTTACTACACTGTAAGATATTTTATACAGTGCTTCTAGGCTTTGTGTCAGCTCAAAAAAAGGTACAATAGCACCATGCCTAAGTGATCCTGATCCTCACTGGACACAGTCAACCCAATACAGTTGAGTTAGTCTTCAGTTGTATTTATTTCCTTATGGGTGTTGTGTTAAGAATTGTTTGTGGAACGGACTGTAGAGGCGACCTTGAACCAAGGTTGTTCACTCCAGGCTGACTCACAGCGCGCTCCGATGTCCTCACCTGGAGGTCCTCACCGCCGCAGTGCTGCCACCACGTCACGTCACAACAATAAAATACCCTCTCGCTTAGTATAAATTCCCTGATATTTGTCAACACAGTTTTTTTTTTTTTTTTTTTTTACTAAACAGACACAAAAAAATTGCTCGTATGGAGTTCCTAGCGACTTGGCCGGAGCCGGTGATAATGATTAGATATTTTTGCAAAATAGACATAAATAATTTATTTTACTTATCTTAATTTTTTCAGTTGAATTATGTTAGAGATGACGATTTTATGGTTCTACCAACGCTCCATAGAAGGAACTATAGACCAACTTACGTAATGTTCTGACGTAAAAACCTTGTGTGACGTAATCTTAGAAGGCAATGTCAAAACAATCAACTGCAGTTTGTAGTCAATGTTTTTGCGATCTAATGATGTTAAGAGGTACTGTAAACAAAATAGGAAGCGCTGGCTCATGCTTCCTTCTCTGACTAGATGGTGTTGATTCTAACCCAAGGCGTTATCCTTCTGATCGTATTCCATTTCATTTGATTTAATCAATTTTCTTATACAGTTGTACCGAGAAAAGGTCGAATATTCACATTGATGTCTATTTTTATTGCTCAAACTTAATAAAGTTTTACTAACTTTTTACTTTATATTACACAGTAATCACCAGGGTCCCTTGGAAAACAAAGTAAACTGTTGTAACTTTAAAACAACTGAATATTTCAAGGCACGCTACTTTTAATTCCATACACAGAGAAAACTGTTTTGTTGAATCCAAAATTATTTTGTTCAATAATTTTATCTAAGAATTTAGTTGGTATAACAAAAACTTTGTTAGTTTGTAAGTTTTGTTGGACGAAGTTACAATCAAACAAAAATTATCCATTTGGCGCCTATTTAATCAAACATTTTGCTTGACTCAACAAAACTTTTCTTTCTGTGTATTATTGAGCAACCTACTCTTAAGGAAAAGATTGGTAGTTTATGCAATGTTTGTAGTCCATTATAAAAGTGTCTATTTTCTCATGAGTGGCTTAAGGCTAAATACAATAGTTGTATACTTTACTTTATCTACGAACACTTAAAATTAGGTAAATTACAGTAATAAGCATGTAAAAAATTATAGGTTATAGACGGCCACCCATAAAAAAACGTAGCCACACAGATGTTGCTTGATGTATCTGCCAGTCTCACTAACATGATAAAATATCACATTCTTTTGAGGATAGACACTAATTGTGGAAATAACCATAAGCTACAGCGTAACTATACTATAAGTAATGAGTGAATGAATGGAATGAATGAATGAAAGGAGTTTACATTAGGACAGCTAAGAGATTAAATGCCAACATGTAAAAAATTACTAGTAAAAAATTACAGAAGTTATTAGTTTGGTTAACGATTTAGCAGAAAATTACAGTTATTGTTGTTGTTGTTGTTTTTTTTTTTTTTTTTTTTTTTTTTATTTATTTATTTTTTTAAGAACAACTAGGTTACTTTTATTTTCACACGTACGTTTTATCTTCAAAGTAGCAACAAAGTACATTGCACACATTATGATCCAGTTATAATAACGGTGGTTTAAGACGCAATTTAACAATCACGGAATATTAGTAAAATTAGTTCTTCTAAATGAATAATATTCCCTGTTGAATAATATCTCTTGCATCTCTAAGAGAAACCAACTTTTCCTAGGTTTATTTTAAGGCGAAACGAATGTACGGCCATAGGTTCGGCGAGAAAAAACTAGGCCTTATATCAGTAGTATAAACACGTTATGAAAGGGATTATTTGAACCCTTTAATGGAACGACCTATTATAAAAGTTATTAGCGCAATTCAAGACCTTTCTGGCTTCATAAAACGTAGCCTCTGAGTTTAGCAGTATTTATTTTTTATTTAGTCGACTTCATCAACAAAGTTATGACTGAGGAAGAGCATCTAACAAAGTTTTAATTGACTATAAGCAGTTCTTGAAACCAATTTACATTTAGAACATATTACTACCTTTGCCTTCTCGGCTATAAAAGAGTTAAGTGGAAGAAGAGTGGATTAAGTTTGAAGATAAAAGCAATTTCCAGGATTAAAGCTGGGAGAAGGGCCTGCTATAAACAGTAATAGGTGTTCAACGGAATAGTGCTTCGCCATAAAGTCGAAAGCCTCAACTGTTTGTTTCTCTTCTTGCATCGATCTTTAATCACATTTTAATAGGTTGCATAAAGTCTGTCAAAGTGAACAAGTCTTTAAGTTCAAGTCAAACGTTAGGGGATGTAAACGCATCGTGGATTGTTAAGCTTAATTTCAAGAATCCAAAGTGTACAGATTATTTACGGTTCTTTTTGTAGTAATGAATATATCATTGGATATCGTTGGATAGAGTACTGTATCAACAATTTCTAAGATGTGCACGGCACGGTAATGTTGAAGTCAATAAAACGTATGCAAGGGGAAATATATAAGAAGCTCTCTGTAAGAGATCAGTGCTAAAAGTTAAAGAATTTTAGTCGGAAACATTTCTAGAGTAAAACATGTAAATCCATTTGGCAGGCGCTTAATCGAACTTTACCTAAAAAGAACATGAAATTACCTGCCAAAAGTCTTACTGACGATGAATCACATCTTTCTGAAAGTTCCCCTGTATATATATTGGATATAATTTAAAGTTGGTTTTATAACAGAATTAGTAAAGTCTTACGAATGTTTTGTCACCACAACCAATGCAGCGTTTTCCCTTAACACGCAAATCAATTGAACTACACTCATACTTGTACTAAGATTACGTGTACACAACAAAAACAACTGAAAACTTTAAACAGCGTTTAAATTTCTTTTATGAACTTGAAGAATTCCACAGTCGTTTAACAAAAACCAAACAAGTGGCTACCAGAAGGCAAACAATGCCCAATTAATTTCCTTCCTTCACTTCCTGTTCTGAGAAACCAGCGCTGAGCAACGTTGTTCAGGAGGTTAATCGTTCGGAATTACTAAAAATGGTGAAAAAATTCGTTTTTTTAGCGAAAGTTCTATAGGAAAGATTGTATATATAACGCCTTAGATACATATCAACAAAAGCTTCAAAGGCATTTCGATTTACCCAATATTAGACTGTTCATCACTCTCAAAACAAACAAAAAAATAATAAAATAAAATAAAATAAATAAAATAAGAAAGTTTGAGATACAAGTGAAATATAATGAGTAACTATAGCTACAAAAATCAACAACAAAATGTTTATCGGTAATAAAATAAAGGAATTTAATAGTTGATTCCGACAATCACCATATACCTTATAAATGGTGTAATAAAATCTTGAGACTTATCTGAATTTAAAATCTAACTATAACAACCACACAAACCTCTTTAAGTGACTTTTGCAAACTAAACATCCCTAGAGGATTCTGTGTAACATTTTCTATTACTCCCTTTAGTTCAAGTAGGAGTCTACAAAAATGTAGATAGAGAAAACCTTCTGGCCTATGACTTTAAATCTTTTATCCTGCCAACAAATACGTATTTCAGACTTTATCCAAACTAAACATTTTACTTCATAAGTCCATAAAACTAATATTATTCCTCGAGGTGGTTATTTTTCCTATTAAACGTCCAAGAAAAGAATTCTGTAGACTAAGAAAACATCTTATTGGTCCAAGAAAACAGCATAAACGAATACACCTTAGAATACAATAACGGAAACGATGCCGGTAAATGATTCTACCCCCAACAGTAGGGTTGATAATCAGGCTTCCCCTAGCAATAACTCGAGATGAGGTGTACTTTCAATAAGGTGCTTCCCCCGCCACTCTTCCCTAACTTATGTTATTATATTTCTTCATAAGTCCTGGTCTAACAGAGGGTTGCCCCCCTTCTCGATGGCCAAGAGAGCGACTTGACTCATCGAACGAATATAACAATCATTTTGAGAAGTTACAAGTCAACCCCTCTTGAAAATTCACACCAAAACATATCTGCTTGGTATACTGTAATTAGCTTGATGAATTTAAAACTCACTTCTAAACATTTATTTACTTTTATAATTGGCAAAAGAATGATGATAATATGAAGTAACCAAATATTTTCCTTAAAAAAGATAAACAAAAAAGAGGAATGGACATTAGAGTTATTAGCATAACAGCGTGTTGACTTTTTTGTCTTAAATTCCTCATTAATTTAAGTTCTAAATTGGTAAAATTAAAATTTCATGTGCTCGTGTGTTAAGAAAACATAACGAGGATCCGAAATTTTAAGGATGAAATCCGTAATTCATTATTACATCGTGGTGGAACGGCACTCGGCCCCAGACTGCGGTCTTTTACGATACGTTATGATTAGCTAAAGCATAAAACATTACCGGAAAATACTACTTAAATATGTAAGAAGTATTAAATTCATTTCTAATCAACAAGAAACTCCATTTGCTTAAATTGAAGACAAATTCAAGCTAGATAACGCTATAAACATAACGGGCAGTAAATTTTAACTTATAATAATATCTAGGATTAAAAATTAAATGAAAACACATTAATACAAAAAGCCTGTAACTCTGTATATGCCAGCGTTAGTCTCTTTGACTTTGCCTAAGGCGGATCTTTACAAAATCATATAAACAGTAAGTAGGGTAAACTACTGTTGTGTAATACTATGTTAAAAAAAAAATAGTTTTGTAAGTTGCCTAAACGTGATTGTAAAATACTTGTGAGGTACAGTAAATTTTCATGAATTTATTTAATTTTAATAAAGATGTAACATATTCTCGTTTTTTTTACAAAAATCTGGTTTTATTATAAAGTGTTAAGTGTGTCAAAATATACCTGTACATTAATTTCCACCTAACACTAATAATAATACTACTGAACTTCATAACAAATTAAATCATTTTACTAACCACAAAAATTAAACATAGCCTAATATAGTGTTATCAAATCACCGACGCAATAAGGTCACATGCCAATGTTTAACATAATTAAATGTAACCAGAAATAGTAACCATGTAACAAAAAAAACATTTGGGTGACCAAATGTAACCATGTTAATTAACCTCTCTGAAATGTAACCAGTTTAATTAAAGCTTTAAACTTTTATTGTAGGCCCCAATATTTTTATACAAAACTTTTATTGAAAATAACTTTATTAAAATATTACAAGATAACAAATAGGTGGGTGAATATTTTATATAATTAGACCTTTAAAGTTTCAAAGCTCGATAAATTATGAAAGAGTATTTCTAATGAAACAAAGACGAATAAAAAAATCTGCATTCCGACTCTGGAAGTGACGTCAGGAAGCTTTAAAGTTAATTATAGAGAGGCGATGCTGTATTGGTCGATTGATCTTTTCCCAAGTAATTAAAGTCAAGATTGGTTCAATTTATAATTATATCAGTTCTCTCAGTTCGCAAATAAGTTGCTTCGATAATTTTCTTCTCGCGGTATGTCTTATAATTTATTCAGTCACTATGACAGATTCGTTTCAACCATTTTATTTCCAAATATTTTAAAAAGTCAGTACTCTAAATGTTATTTTGGTCAGGGAAGTTTTGTTAAAAATAGGAAAATGGAAACATATTTATGATTCACTAGGTATGGCAGTATAGCCAAGAAAGAAGTGCCAATTTTAGACTATATGATTATCGGACTCCATTGAACAAATATCGAAAGTTGGCCAACCTTTGTTTTCTCGTCAAATTATTGATTATTTTGGAATTTGTACACGCGATTGAAAAGCTAAAAGAGAGAACAAAATGGAGTGAATGTAATTTTATTCTTTCCTTCTTTTATAAAACGGGTATTTCTACACTAAGTCCATGTTAACGCCTATACAACTGACAGGTTAACAAAAGAGATTAAACTTTTTAATAAGGTCCATAAAGTTGAAAAATTTTCAGAGTGAGTTAACTGAATAATATGTGTTATATGTTTTAAATAAAGATTTAAAACTAGCAGATACATTTTTCGTCAAAGTTTCTGACGGAGTTAAGATAACAACGTTTTACTCAAAACATGTTTGCATTGAATAGATGCGTTCAATGTAACGTATATTGTGGATTATTAAGTTTTCATTTGAAATTTAAAGAGTGGAACATTTGACAATTCGTTTAATAATTTAACACGATTAAAAAAATAATTTATTTCTCGATCAAACGGTGTAATTTCAATTTTTATGTAAGCATCGATCATTTCTTTCCATACGGCCATTCGGTGGCACTTAACCCTTTGAAATACCCAGCATAAAAGTCAGAGGGCGAAATACGACTCCACGAGAAACGAAATGGCTAGAGATCCTTTCCGCAAGCTCTTGAGGAGGAACCAGCGTACGTACTTAAGCGGCGTTTGGGGCAATTAATTTTTAAATGGCTAGACCCCGAGCGGCCAGCCCCAGCTGGACCCATGAGAGTGAATCTGGCCCAGTTTTTGCAGCACCCCCCCCCCCCCCCCCCCCCCCGGAACCAGAAAACGCGACAGGTCGACGTCAACGACCCAAGCGGAAGCGAATCGAAACTCGTCGCTGTTGACGCGGCCATGGGACGCACTGCGGGCACAGGATATGGTGGAAGTGGAAATGGAAAGAGGCTTGTATCCGCCGAAAATTAGTACGGAACACTAATTGTAAGGACAATTCTTGTAGGGACAATTAATTTTATTGCAAAGGCTGGACAAAATCTGAAAACGATATAATAGGCTAATAGGCCATATCTTTAAAAGTATTTAAGTAATAAAACTAAAACTTTGCAAATTGATTCAGAGTATTAAAGTCTAATTCCAAAAGAAATTATTGAATTGAACCTTTAAGGGGGGTGATACACAAGGAGTCAGAAAAAATTTTAAATGTATGCAAAGGTCCATATGTACATCATATTAAAACTCTCTATGATTAGAGAACAATGTCCCAAACCCGACCTCAAATAGTTGACCAAGTCAAAAATGGCAGTCTATCAAACTTTACACTAAAATCATATTGCCGAAAACAAACCAAAAAATGTAATAGCTCCCCATAAATTTGACCTAATGAGGTCGAGTTTGTGGCCTAATTGCTCAGGATGCAAGGCCCTTTAAAATGATGTAGCATTTATGATGCAGGCCAATGCAGTTTCCCTGACTAATTGCACTAGGGACGTTCCCTAGGAAAACATCCATTGACCTCCATCATTGGAAATGCGTTGTATTCTAAGTAATTTGCCACAAACCCGACTTCATTAGGTAAAGTTTATTGGGATCTATTGCATTTTTTTGTTTTCGGCAATATGATTTTAATGTCAAGTTTATCGACTGCCATTTCTGTCTAGGTCATCCTTTTGAGGTCGGGTTTAAGGCATTGTTCTCTTTTCATAGAATCATTTAATTTTAGGTACATATTGGGTACATACATATTTTAGGTACATACACCCATGCTTACATTTAAGATTTTTTCTGACTCCTTGTGGACCAGAGGTTTAAGGACAATAAGTACTTTGCTCGTAGATTTTTATACATGAAATCAGATTGCAAAGTTTTTGTTTTTGTTAATGAAGTCATTTTAAAGATATTATACCGTTTTCAGACTTTTCCACTGAACAACAATTAATTTGATTCTATTATATTTAATAAGAGGTATTTTAAAAGTTTTGGTTTCATTGTACATGCTTATGTTTTGGGTGATAAACAAAGTCTAATGAATTATTTATCTTCAAATAAGTAAGACACATGTGTATTAATAAAACTGCTGTCTATTTTTATGCCTGAATAACATTATTTGTAATATTTGACACCATATTTGTTACAAAAAACACCCTGATTGATAAATAGCTAATATTTTGTCGACATTTAATAAACTTGAGTCCTCCATCAATATCCAATCAAGAGATATAGTCCCGCACACAGATGACTAAAACATATTTACTAATCGAACTATAATGTGTACTGGTTTAATACGCCTATAACACTAAATACATAGATTTGATAGAAAGATTTTTTTTTCAAATTAACTACAAAAAAGTAAAACTTTTATGAACAAGCAAAATACTGACGCAATGAATACTAATGTAGACGTTGGAACTGCAAAGCAAATGTCTCTGACTGACATATACAACATTCAGCCTCTTTCCTGTCAACCATAATATCCCTTCTATTTGCTTTGAATTACCTACTATATTTAGCTATTAATTTACAATAGCCCTGATGTATTTCTATTCTCATTTGGTTCATTTATAATTTTTTTTAATGTATAAAAATCAATTCATTTCTGTTTTAACTTTAAAACGAGTTACAGTGAAATCTTGTCATTTAACCTAGATTTTATCAAGTAATCACACCGTTTTAATATTAAATACAAGCTTTGGAAGCGTCGCCAATTAAAACAATAAACATAGTTTTTCTGCCTAAGAACCAGTAAAAGTTTTCGTTTTTTAATTATAAAAAAATTAAAACCAAACAAATATTTCATTATAACTTAGTTATACTGTTCACTACTTATTATCTTTCATTCCGACCATTATATTAATAGTTGACGTAATCTAACAACCCTGTTATTTTCAGCCTAGTCCCAGTTCGTGTGAACCGTACGCATGCAGGGTGTCTACTTAAATCCGATTTTAAAATTCCAGCACATTTCCGGTATATTTTTTCCAAGACAATTCAGTATCACTCGCGAACTATTAATCCAAACATGTAGTAACAATTTTGACATTTTATTCATATAATCAATATTAAAATATATTTTTGTATAAACATGAAACACTTACGATTATGAATAATAAGTACTTTCCAACAATAACATTTGTTTAATATTATTTTACTATTTTTTGTGAAAGCCCCTTAACTCACCCTATAGCCCTCAGTTTCTCCCACTTTATTTTGCATTTATTAAATAAAAAAAATCCTAAAAGAACATTTAATAACAACAAAATAATAAAATAGATGAATACTTAAAAGTAAAAAAGAACATGATTACAATTTAAGAAAGAAATTTAAAATTTGAGTATTAAATCTTAAATTTCCCAGGCTTCATCTTTACACAAATGTTTACATATCTTAATTAACTATTTGAGAGAATAACAAGTTTTATGATTTTGATTTGCAAACATATCTAAACACAAAAAATGGCTTGTCAAATATTTTTACATTATTAAAATTACAAAATCTATATTTTATTTTAAAGACATTAAGCATTTTAATCAGATTAAAAAATTTCAGTTCCCATTTAGAAATTCCATTACAATTCCAGTATTTCCAGTATGGAAATAAAATTCCAGTATAATTCCAGTATTTCAAATATTCCCAGTATCAGTAGACACCCTGGCATAGTGAATCTGTTATGTTGGCGACCATGGACGTACATGTATTTTGGAGGAGAAGTGCTGTTGGAGGGAGTCGGTGGAGGAGTGGCTTCCTAGCAGCTTTGTCGTGGTTTGACTCCAAACCAGTAACCAGAACCGAGAGACTGCTGGAGGCGCCATTGACCTATCACATTCACAAATATATCTGTGGTTCTGGTGGAGGGAGGTAAGTAATTCAATGGCAGTTCAGAGAGTTCACCGTTCATCGAAAGTTTTACCTTTATTATATACAGGTGGAAGAATAACACCTTAAGCTATAGTAGTGCAGTTGGCTATGTTAACAATACTGCTATTTAACGAAACTTGTTTTTTACTACTCTGTTTTGGACACTATTTTCCAATAGATTTTCTTAAAAATCTGTAATCTAGTTGAATCGTTACATTATGGCTCTTACCTTAAGAGTTAAAACATGTGAAAATAATTCTCAATGGCGTTAAAAAGTAACTAAATTTTCTTTATTTTTAAAACTTTGTTACTAATACAATTTGTTTATACTGATTTATAAAGACCGTGAATAAAACATTTACATCCATTAAAACTTTTTTTAGCAATAAATACGCAAAAATGCCGTCCGTAAAAAGGGAAAACTGAGATATAAAGTTTTTTACAGGGGTGAAGAAGACTATCAACGTAATATCTGAAACACGGAAGAGGCCGATCTAATCTTTATTAATACGACGTAAACCATTTAATCCACGGTTGAAATCTTTCTAAAACAGACTACCATCCACCAATCAGGCTAGACAAAAAAGGGTCTTCGCACCCTTGGTTGAAGCTCGGAAAAATCTAACATTTCATATACAGGGCGTCCAGAACTTAATCTCCCCGCTACTTGGTTAGTGGGGGGGGGGGGGGGTACTGGGTTTATTGAAGTAACTGGTGAACTCAATAAATAATTCTAGTATGTTCGGACTACAAAAGCGAAATACACATTATGCAAATTTTGTATCCTTTAGCTCAAAACAACACCAATTTTTCTAGTCTCATTTTACACTTACTCCGAGAAAATTACATCTATTTTGAAATCCGCCTTTTTAAAACCTGTTTTCAACCACATACCTATACCTTTATTTCAAATTGGGGATTTTCGGCAATTCTGTATAGACTTTTTCAAAGACTTGTGACTGCCCGCCACTTACAACTATCACCTTTGCTTGTCTGCATTTTAATTTAAGTGCTATCGAGTGGCGTTGTGGTAAAAGTATAAAAGACATTGCTGTGACTGTGATAAACATTTGACTTTCTCCCCCTACACCATAGTATATGGAGAAAGTATTGTTTCCGTAAAAATTTCGAATTTGAGTTGTTGGTGGATTTATCCGTTTTGTTGCCCCCCGAGTGTAAAAAAGTGTGTGTGTGTGTGTGTGTGTGTGTGTGTGTGTGTGTGTGTGTGTGTGTGTGTGTGTGTGTGTGTGTGTGTGTGTGTGTGTGTGTGTGTGTTTGTCTGGATGTTAACAGAGCTAGAGAAAGCCCCAATAGTGCGATTTGGATGACATTTGGTATGTAGGTCCAAATCTACAACAATTCTATGCGTTTTTTTCAATTTGTAGAATTCTTGATTTTTAAGGGTAGTCTACCCCCAAAAACACTTAGAAACGTGAAAAATCCAAAATTCTCAAAAACTACTCTAACGATTTTGATTAAAATTTGGTGGTTTATTAAAATTAATATGCTGAATAAAATAACACCACCCGCATCTCCGAGGAAACTCGCGCTCTTAAGTTATAGTGTTTAAAAATCAGTTTTTTTCAATAAAAAGCTGCTAACTTTAAATGAGTTTTACTTGTCACCATCATAACGAGCTGAAAAAATATAATCCAATATTTTAAATTATTGCTCTGCGTCAAGTGGTTGCGGACAAAAATTCAAATTTTTGTTTAGCGGTAAACGCAGTACGTTGTTAAAAGCCACAGACGCGCGTGGAGTCAAACTCGTGCGGATCAGCTGGTACCTATCCCGAGCCATCAAGGCATTAATGTTTTGAGGCTTTTAACACCTTTTTACATTGTAGTCGAAAATATGTGTCAGTTATCTGACACATATTTTATTTTAAATGTATTATTTTATTGCTTGTTTGCGAATCCCTAGACATCTCTTCCGATCGGAATGATTAAATTACAAGTTTGAGTTTTAACTTTGTTCCGTCTTTGGTGGTTAGTGCGTGCTTACAGAGGATACCTAAACCTGCGGAAAACTACTGCATTGGCATTACTAATTTTTTGACACCCATACAATGATAAACATAAAGTATCAGAAATATATATCACATTTATCTTAATTGCAATCAGAATTATGCAAACTCTTCTTGCAAACCACAACAATCATTTCAACTCAATGGGTTATTTTGTATATTGTGCGGGAACTTGAATAGGCGAAAGGTTTATTTTATAAGTGCACACAACATAATGTGTTATAAACTGAAATTTTGTTCAATATAAGCAAAAAGGTTTTCGAGAAAGCGTGTTGGAGGAAGATTAATTTCTTTGTGTGACATATAATTTTTTCAATAATAATATTTTACGTACAGAGATGTGTTATCTCTCCATGGTAGGATAATCAAAAAAAAAAAAATCCCTGCCGGGGAGGATGAAACGGTCTATTTCCGAAACTAAAATTTAGGGCTACTAATGGCCCTTTTTTGCCCTACCTGGCCCGTGGATAAAGTTGTCTATTTTCGAGCGACCTCAAACCGTAGATGAAGTGGCGTACATACCTTTTGGCTTTCAGATTTTCCTTTTGGCTCCCGGTGTGAACCTAGAGCTCTGCCATTGATGAAATAAATACATCTGTTATGTATAATCACAACATGTATTATATTTCTTCTATGGCGCTACCGCAGAGCTGGTCGCTGGTTTGTTTACTTGATACAATCCACACACACACATATCCTGGAACCTACCATGGCACCGGGAACCTTGGACTAACGCACGAACATCGGACCCAACACCCTCCATACTCGCCTGCAGATAAGCAAGTGATAACAAAAATACAAAATTACGGAATGTCCCAAATTTATTATTATCTGAATTCAAGTTTTATACTTGTAATCAGCAGTAAATTCTGAGACGAATGAGTAAAGACAACCCATTATTAAGGTAGGGCCTACTTAATACATTATGAGTCAAATATTGTCATAGTAACGTCGTAGTTGTCACAATATTTGAAATTAAACGAATGTTAAAATTTTATTAATATTGGTCAAACAACCAATTTTAAGGAAATGCCAGTGTGCTACTGAACAAAC
This sequence comes from Neoaliturus tenellus, assembly GCA_030545055.2. NCBI lineage: Eukaryota > Metazoa > Arthropoda > Insecta > Hemiptera > Cicadellidae > Neoaliturus > Neoaliturus tenellus. Next base: position 5,572,912 of record CM061535.1, on the reverse strand, counting down.
CAGTGTGCCTAAATAAATGACTTATTTATCCCTGGCATGCGAGTTAGCTGCATTAGGGTGGGAGTTTGTGTAAGGATCTTTGAGGTGAAATGATAAAACGGACGTCGTATGTGTGGCAAAGTAAAGCATTTCATCTATAGTAAAGCCAATGTATACATAACCGAATAAGTAGGGACATCCTTATGGGGAAGTGAGAACGCCGCCCCCGAAACACAGATAACACCACCACATTCAATAATTTTTATTCAAGGATCATGCTGATTGGTTGAATGGAAACAGAAAAGGCTGGAATAATTTTGCAGACGTTTGTTATTGTTTTGATTTTTTGTAAACAAATAAGCTCATTTTGACATTTTATAGGTAGAAAGAGCGCTTCCTGTGACAATAACAAGAAGTAATCCTTGATTCAGCGCTTTATTTGACTCTGGTTTTCGGGGCAAAACTAAAAATTTTTTAATGGGATGTCCCTACTTATTCGGTTCTGTATACATTGGTAAAGCTCTCATTCTCTTGGTCTGGCCCTACCGACAGCTGGCAGCCGGCAGTTGAGAGATGCGCCGCTAGTCGCAGCACCGCCGCCACTTTCACCGTCGCGGCCGCTTGTGCGCCGTGGGCGTGTAACGGAAACGCGGCTCTCTCACCTCCGAGCCCTGAAGAAGGCGCGCCGCGCGGCCGCGAAACGTCACAACCACAGTACATAGGACCGCGGTTGCGGCGGCGTTGCACCACCTCCCGTCGTGCGCGGTGGTTGTAACGTAGCTCTTGATGATACAGGACATATGCACCATAGAAGTTTTTCATGGGGCGAGTTATATACAGGTACAGGGTGTCAATTGCAGGGCTTGTAACAGTTCTTGAGGTTAATAAAAATAAAAAATAACCAAAATGATAAAAAATAACCAAAAAATAACCTTGAAAAAACCCAAAATGTCGCTAAAAATTCCAAAAACCGGATTATCGGTATATTAAATATACTTAGGCAATAAAAATGTTGTAGGATAATTTTGAACTAAATAAGTAATCATCTACTAAAGCAATAATAGCTTAATATTGAAAAAATAAAAAAATCAACGGTTAATTTTTTACTACTTTTTCATTTTTTCCTATTTTAAACATTTATTTAGTTTTTACGAGCTTCATCCAAATAGACCAATAAAAACCTAATTGCACAAAAAAATAACCAAAATCCCCCAGAAAATAACAAAAATAACCAAATTAAAAAAAATAACAAAAAATAACCAATAGCAAAAAAATATAACAAAAAATATATAAATAACCTGTTACAAGCCTTGCAATTGTTCAATAGCTAAGAGTGTTATTTTATGTTTGGCAGTAAACTTCTTACGGGGGACCCCATTTTATTATATATTGATTCTAGGTACACTATACCTATATATACTCAAGTGATGAATACTGTGCTTCCATGAGGTTAAATAGTGTGCATATTAAAGAGATCGACTTCCAGCTAAACAAGGCCTATTAAATCGTGGTATGATTTTCATATCAAATTTCCAACATGGCCGGGCCAGGGAAATGGACGTGGCCATGAGAGCCATTTGAGGTACACTCAATACTCATGGCAACTCCTCTACCCTGCTGGCTCCCGGTAATGTGTAATATCGCTCCATCTGAAATAAGACGAAGAGATGCACTCATTTAGGAATATACTAAGATCTTATCTGCTCCACAGATGCCCATCCATGATTACAGCCTCCCAGATGATGGACAAACTTCACCATCAATAGAAACTGAACTTCCTCCTGGTAGCCTACTCTTTCCAAGGTCGGGATAACTTTTTGATAGCTGACCCGTAGAGGTAGGTGGTATGAATCTTCCTCGGAAGCATTGGACTTTACTCAATCGTTTTCGCACTGGAGTGGGAAGATTTAACAATGTAACATCGCAGTCGCAGGGTGCCCACTGAGTACTCTCTCCGAAGGGTTATTTTGCTCTATACAGAGAGATCATCAATTTTAATTTAGAGTTTAAATTATTTCGTATCTTGATTCTGGTGCCCGGTAACACCGAACTTATTTTATTAGGCCAATTATTAACACTTGGTGGCTGTCTAAATGAGCCATACCATATATATTTTTAAAAATGGTTTAGAACATGTTCCGTCTCAGTTCCTCCTCAATCCTTTGGTGGATAACCCGAGTTTCTGCCCTCCTTAGCGGGCCATAGTCATATCCTAATACATGGGTCTAAAAAAATTCATCTGCAGACTTCGTCGTGATTTAAAAAAGTTTAAATATGCAAAACACATAACACAAAACACCAAACACGAAAACATAAATATCACAGCGCTAGTAAGAAACGTCGACAATGATGCACGGCCGGCAACACATTAATATATTTCTATCAATATATTCTTAATGAATATATTGCTAAGTGTACTGTTCCATTTTCAAAATTTACTACCCAAAAAAATGGAAAGGGAAATATGAGGAATGACGGAGTGCATTCAGTACATTACCAAACACTAGATTTTGCTATCATTCATTCAGTTTCGATTAATCCAATTGAAATTCAAATCACTCGCACACAGTGAAGCATAATTTTCTTTCCATAAAACTGTTTTAAAACCTCACGTTGGTCATGGGCTATTGCGATAAAAGCAACAAAAGCCTCTTAATGAAGTGATAGGTGCTAAAATTGGATTAATGCCGTCAATCAAAATGTTTTAAATGGCGACTTTTACATATAAATGAAGCGATTTATTTTCATTCGACGTCGCAGTTAATTTTAACAAATAGCGACAGCCGCGCGGCCCCGTATCAAAACGCCAGTTTAAATTTCTCAGAATCAAATATTCAATTTGATCGCAATGACGTTTCACTGAGCTGCTGGCATGTAAAACTACTGTTGTGGAAAGAGATAAAAATACCCGACAATCACGGGGTTATTAAATCATTGTGAAATTATTTGGTAGAATTTGATGGCTATACAAATTTACAGAATATTTTTCATCAGTGAAGGACATTGAATAAAAAAATTACAACTTGTCTCTTGTGGGATATAAGTGCCTACATATAATTATTCTGTCTGAATACCAGTTTATAAAAAAATTTGGGAAGGGCACAAAGTATTAATTTGTTCAAAAACGTTTCCCCATTTTTACACTACTATTTTTTTCTTGCAACGATCTTTATACACGGTTGCATAATATAAATAATCAAAGAATCAAATTTAAATAATAAAAAATTAGGGAAAGTGTTTATTGTCGTGTTAATCTGTTGCCCATATTCCATATGTTGACGGCCTTAAATCTTCTAAACCCAAATTTTCTCAGACATTTGAAAGCTTGAATTTTGCTCAGGAGATGAATGATCATTACTGTATAGTTGTATTATTTTTATCAAAATCATAAAAACAATATCTATAACATTTTTCATGCGTTCACAGCCCTCTACAAATGAAAACATACATATATTTATTAGTCGATGAGCTAAATGTTTTCTAAATCGCAAAGCAGATATAGTATCTAACTAAAAATTAATCATATACTACACACATAGAGCTTTAATCTACTGAGCGATGTCTTGGAAAAAATACTGCATTTCCTAAAATAAAAATAAAACAATATTCGAAAAACTTAAGAACAATTTCTCCACATACCTACGATGTATAGGGAAAGTAAAAACACACTCAAGTTTCAGTCGCGGCGTAACATTTCCAAAGAAGCATTTTCGACGTGTCCTTTGAGACAAGTCAGAGTTGATAAAATATAAACAAACTTGTTCTGATGTTCACATTTGTTAAACGGGAAACATATGAACTTGAGTCGCATGGGAGCAACAGAGGACTGAACAGGTGCAAGAATTACACCTTCCAAGAATTATACACTTCCATACCTTGATAGGTACCGACAACTCGCCCAGCGAATAAGATAATGAATTTATTTTGAGATTTTTTATTTATTTTGAAGAGCAAAATCTCGAAATATTTATGTGTATAAAGAATTACGAAAAAATAAATCAGAGCTGTTTGTTAAATTAGGAAGTTTAACCGCGCCTTGCATTCCGAATTTTAATTCAGCTTTAATTTAACATGTCTGAGGACTTAACATTTATATATATATATATATATATATATATATATAAATGTTATATAGTTTTTTGGAGTAATATATATATATATATATATATATATATATATATATATATATATATATATATATATATTACTCCAAAAAACTCCCTTCAACCAAACAGGAGCGGCAATAATTTCGCCTACAGTTAGATACACTACACACAGTTAGCAGGTACACGCCCAGCAGTAACACCTCCCCCCCCTAGCAAGTCTGCGACTACAAAAAAAGCAGTTCGACGGACAGCAAATTCTCTGAGTTGTTCCAGTAGGTATATATCCAAACGGTATACACCCAACAGGCATATACCCAGGAAGTATACACCCAGTAGGTATAACCCAACAGCTATACACCCAACAGCTATACACCCAGAAGATATACACCCAACAGATTATACACCTAGCAGGTATAGGCCCAGCAGGTATACACCAAGTAGGTATAACCCAACAGCTATACAACCAGCAGGTATACACCTGCTGGTACAACCAGCAGGTATACACCAAACAGCTATACACCCAGAAGATATACATCCAGCAGGTATACTCCCAGCTATACAGCTATATATACCAAGTAGGTATAACCCAACAGCTATACACCCAGAAGATATACACCCAACAGATATACACCTAGCAGGTATACGCCCAGCAGGTATACACCAAGTAGGTATAACCCAACAGCTATACAACCAGCAGGTATACACCAAACAGCTATACACCCAGAAGATATACACCCAACAGGTATACACCCAGTAGGTATACACCTAGTAGGTATACACCCAGCAGTTATAACCCTACAGCTATACACCCAGTAGATGTGCACTCATTTCATTGCCTGTCAATGTTTCTACTATCATTGACCCAAAAATTCGGCATTATCATAAGTAGGGATTCATTTTGTAATTTATACTAATTTATTATTCAACAAAGACTACCATTGTGCAGTTTTTATTAATTTAACAAAGCTGAGAACAAAAAAGGTAACTCTGACAGAGTTATGTTTTAACGAGTAATCGGCTTAAGAATTATTTTGTGATGAGAAGTCGAGGGAGTGCTTTTACCGAATAAAATCGTAATTTGTTATTCAATTTCACCCAACCTGGACATTGGAGTAGGATATGTCTGGTGTGAAATTTATTTTTTATTCCATATGCACGGTTAAGTTGTCCCTAATCGTGTTGACTCTTGAGCAGTTTGTCTCCTGAATAATCTAAGTTACTCGTACATTTTCTTTATCGTTAATTAATATTATAGCTTTTAAGCATATTTGTTAGAGGTTAAGTGGTAGAGAGGACTTGTTAGTCCTAACTTCACCTCCAGAATAAAGACATTTTTCATTTCATAACTACACAACTTCAACTGTAGTTTAAATAACTTTTTAATCTACGTGTTGAAAATGGTATAAAAAACAGCAATGTAAAAAACGTTGCGACCACTTTGTTGCCAATGTATAAAGAGATAATGGAGTCTGTTGCTGTTATGGTTCTAGGCTATGAGCTAAAGCATTAACGATCATTGAAAGAAACGTATACAGCCAACAGCCTTGTTGCGAATATGCAGGGGTACCAATATTAGAGACATATTTATAGTAACAGGAAATTAGCAAAAACATAACTGATCATTGAGAACTTAGAAACAGCCTTGTAGTGAAAGTGCAGGGGTACCAATGTTACAGAGACATATTTATAGTAGGAGGAAATTAGCTCAAACATAACTGATCATTGAAAACTTAGAGACAGGCTTGTTGTGAATGTGCAGGTACCGTACCAATGTTACAGCGACATATTTATGGTTGGAGGAAATTAGCTAAACTTGATCATACGAAGTACCCCAGTGTTAGTTCTGAAAACCTTGTTTGTGTATAAGAACTATCCTTAATTCAGCGCTTTACGTGCGGTATATAAGAGAAAATGATAAAAAATACCAACCAATTGTTAGGATATGTAAACGGTGCTAGGTAGATTTATTGATTTCAAATCTATTACGCTAAACAAATGAAAAGACAAAATTCGCTAATGCCGACCCAAGTAAACGCCATGAAAACCTTGCAAATGTACCGTACTGAGTTTAGTCTTGTTTCAGCGCTATATTAGAGGGACCCACGTCACAAGTAAAGAAGCCCTGTTAAATCGGAACCCCTGCAAGTGCAACGGCGAGCAAGTGAGGGAAATGTTCTGTAATATTGCTGCCGACTTCCGGCTCACCTAAGAATATTTCATAATTCCTGTCATGCTTTGATTACGAACCTCATTTGGGATAAGTAACGCCTTGTTTGGGAATTTCTTACTGAAGACGTAGTGAATGAAATATAATTTCATTCGAAGATAGTAATATTGTAGAGGTAACTTTTATGATTTTTGTTGCCCGTATTAACTGCATTAAATGGTTTTGCTAATACAAAATAAGTTTGGTAATTTTAATGCAGTTGTTTGCTCTAAAAATGAAAAGAAAAAATTTTTTCTCTTAAAAAACAACAATATAACTGTGAAAAAACTAAGATCGGTTTGAAAAGTAATCCCGGTCGAAGGTGATGAACTGACGGGATCGCTTCTGAGGGGTAACTCTTCCCGCCGGTACGAACTTTTACCTTTGAGACGAATCTCGCAAGCCATCTCGCAGGTCACTTTTCTCTGAGGTAATATACAGGGTGTTCAGAAACCGTTTCAGGAATTTAGGAGGTTACGTGTCGTTGCCCGTCTAAACTCGACAGAAACAGCTCCATTTGTGAAGATCGAGTTTTCCTTTCAATTGATCATCTGATTTACGTGGTTAAGTAAGTAACTCAAAGTATAGTGCTGAACAATTTAACAATAAATTTATTTAATTATCATCCATCAACTATAAAATTGTACAGTTTCAATAGCATAAACTAAATAGTATTTTTTCTTCTCGTTTGAATAACTAGGTATACAATGCAGTTGTCTGCTTGCAATATTGAGCGGAGCGACTATTTTTTAAATCAATAATAACAAATGTTTTATAGGTAATTCAAGTGAGCTCGTTCGCTACGCTCTCTCGCCGTCAGGGTTTAGCTTGTTCGCTGCGCTCACTCGCCATTTGGGTCAGCTCGTTCGCTACGCTCACTCGCCATCAATTTAGTTCGTTCGCTGCGCTCACTCACCTTTTGGGTCGGCTCATTCGCTGCACACACTCGTTGCCAGATTTAGGTTGTTCGCTGCGCTTATTCGCCCAAAGTCGGCAATACTCTAATAATTTTTGATTACCGGTACGCAGGTTTGCTGCGACGGGGTATTATATGTTAACAAGATATTAAATAATGCGTTGTCCAAGATTTGCACCTCCTCTCAGTAAACGTGGCATTTCATTCACGTACAAAGGTAAACAAACCACTAAAATAAACAAAACAACAATTTCACATAAAACTACTGTATTCACAAACAGCTGATAGTAACAGTCTGCAGTTAAATTTGATCCTTATAACAGCTGTATAATCAACACACAGTTAACAAACCAAATAAAATATTTCTCCTATTAAAATAACATGGCAACTTTAAAGGGCCGTAGGGCAGAGCCCTTATGTCCGATTTGGACCATTTCAGATTTATACCTTCCCATAGATGGTTACTATGACCGAGCAAAATTTCATGAGGATCACTCCAGCCGTTCAGGAGGAGTACTTGTAAGTAAAAAGCCAGAGTGTAGTATAGGAGCTTCGCTCGCTCCGCTCAATAATTCATTACAATTATGCACTTTTTTAGGTATTGGCCCATTAATGAAGGAAATTCTTTCTTGAGCGTTTGCTCTTCTAGTGTTTTTAATCAAAATACCTCGTGTGTAATACAATCAGCTGATTGAAAGCGAAATGTCAATTTTTGTATTTTAAGAAATTAAAATAACATTAAAGTAAATAAAACCTACTAATATAGAATAGTTTAGATTTTTTGGCACAAACTGCATGTAAATCGATACAGAGTCTTAGACGAACTGTTATAAAGATTAAAAGTTGACTTTTTCCCATGTTAAATTTCGATAAAGAAAGTTTATTTTTCATTTTCGATCAATATAACGTAAATGTTTTTTAAATAAAAAAACCTGCTAAATTACGAGCGAAAACGTTTATTTCGGTGAGACCCCGAAGTAAATCGGCCCAGGAGAAGTCTCAGACCAACTGTCCAAAGGTGTTTTTTACCTTACTGTTTAAATATAGGCTATAGATTTCTTGTTCCAAAAAGGTTCATGCAACTATATTATATGTACTAATATGCTTGGTTAACTGCTAGACGCAGTTTTTTACAACAAATAATTTTAATTGCCATAAAAGATTATTGCCAAGTATTAAGTTCACATTTGGCACTTTATCACACCGATGTTCATTTTCAGGAAAACATTATTTTTTCCAATGTCTAATTTCAAAATGGCGGCCATTTTAAATTTTAAGACTCAAATATCTCAAAACCGGTAACAAAAAGTTGAAATATTAAATTATGTAACCAATAATACCAAGTCTATAAGGTTCTGACAACAAATAACGGAGTTATTGCCATTTCCTGTAGAAAAACATTGATTTTTCATTATAGTTTCTAATTAAGGTCATTATAATATAAAAATCGAAATAAGTCCTTTATTTGTTGTTAGATACTTATAAGCAAAAAAGATTGACATAAGCAAAAGCTTATCATCGCTTCGTTTGAAAATTTAATTACTCGACTTTTGTCTCTTGTTAGATTTGGATCAAATTTACCGGTTTTGAATTATTTCGGTTAAAATTTTTACTTGGCCGCCATTTGGAAAATACCCATAGAAAAAAGAAATGGTGTGATAAAGGTCGGTGCCAAATAGAAATATGAACTTAATACAATGAAGCTTTACAGTCTTTTATAAATGATTTGGTGTAAAAAAGGCAACTGGCGGCTTAACGGTGTATTTTAGGACATATGTTTACAGGGATATTTTTGCTTATTTTGATGTGGGCAATAACCTCCTGGATTCCTGAAACCTTTTTTCGAAACACCCTATACAATATAACGTAACCTAAGTATTAAAATTTTTGTGAAACGCGGAAAAAGGTAACCGACGAGAAAACTTGCCAAAAGGCCTCCCATTCTAAAGCAAAATACATTAAAATATCAAATCCAATTGATTTTTAAATCATTTTTAAAATCTTTAAAACTCCCAAACTAATTGATCAATTTGCTTTTACAGCAACCTTATTAACTTTGAATCATCACAACGTAAATGTTTTCACAAAGCGCATTAGAGGTGTAAAAGGGACAGTTGCGCGAAACGTTCCCTTACAGCTTTGAAAAGTAGTTGCACGTGTAGACGGACTTTGGTAAGCCTATTGTCGCATAGTCTATGGTATGGTGTTATACCCACCGACTGGGCTCTTAAATTTACAATGCTTTCATCTGACTAAGCCCAGGTCGCCTTTGGTCTTAATACTTTGTCACTCATGGCAACTCAAGTAGGGTCTCTTGAAGGCGGATTGCACATTTCAAAGAGAATGCATTTCTAGTAGAGAAAGAATTACGGTAGCATAAATAGGTTACATGTAAAGTGTAGGAATATTGAAAACCCCACAAAATATTGAAGATCTTGAGACGAATATATAACGTAAATAATTATACATATGAACAAATACTTTACAATAACAAATATATAGTGGCATAACAAAAGCCACTTCGTAAAAAAAAAAAAAAAAAAAAAAAACAGGAATTCACTAGACTAAGGCGTTGTGTAAATTATAATAGTCGTCTGTTTGGACACCAAAACCAAAGTGAATATTAAAATCCTATATATTCCGACTAGTAATAATGTTGATATATTGGATCTTATATGTAGTGTGAGTAATTGTTTATTTCAAATCGAGTGTTGGGTTTTAAAAGGAACACGGACTTGTACACGAATGTAAATATTTATCTTATATCTTACAGAAAAAATTAAATACTTAGTTTTAATATTTATTTTAAATATCTATGTTTAAATATATATTTTGTTGAGAATAATAAAAGGACCATTCAGTGAAAGTTGTTACATTAAGCCATTCCGTCCGCAAAGTTACTTTCCATATATAAAATTAACTTTTTCGACACTATAAAGTCAGATTAAAATGCAAACTAAAGTAAACAATCGAATTAGTGTCGAGAATAAAATGTTTACCGTAACAAAATATAAATAAAGCACTTGGTTGCAGTAATAAGTCAGTGACTGATTGCACTCAGCAGAACGGCTCGATTCCACGAAAACAGATCGCTTTGAACGAGTTTTTCACTTACCTTTATTTTCGCAAACAAACACAAACCCTGTTGTTAGTGATTATAAAATGAAATTTACTTAAAAATCCCCTCTGTTTTTAGCAAATTTTCCAGTAGGGAATTCGCTATACGGTAGTAGCCATGGTAAGACCTACGCACCATGTACATTTTCGTTTTGAGGTCCCCAGAAGAAAAAAATATTCGTTCATTTGCATTCATGTAAATATAAATATTGACCTACGTGTCCGTGGTACTTATAAATTTTGTAAGAGACCTCCGATTTTAATGAAATTTGGTATTGTATCAAACCAGATATGGTAAGACATGGTAAGATATTGTAAGACCAAGCCTACATCTACTAACCCTCATCGTGTTATGGGAACGGGTTTTTTTGTTTTAAAAGGGGCAAGAATGCTTTTTGGCATTTTTATCTCAAGTATTAAAATTCGTGACTTTCGCATAGTTCGCATTTTAAACTAAAGCCATTCAAAAAATCTTTGACAAACAAACAGGTCATATTTTGAATTTTTTCTAGGCTAACAGATTACGTAGAGGATCCAAAAATAGGCTTCCCTTGTTATTTTTATTGGAAATCAACAGAAAACTGTTTATTTCACTTATTTATTGACATTAAGACTTAGGTCTATATTATTTCCTTACAAATCCCATATGGCGGCAAACCTACGTAGGCTTTACACACCCCCATGGTTTATGGGGAGAGTAAAAAATACCGAAATCTATTATAAATGCACTAAGGCCGCATATCAGGGGGTTATCGTATAAAATAAATTATTGTTTCGCTTAGCCTTTTTCCAACTTTCCCAAGTTGGGTAACATAATATACAGCCAATCTATTTGTAAGTTAAACAAATTCGGGCTATAAATATATTATTTAAAATAAAATATTACAAAAAAATAAAATATTATATATTATGCGAGTTTAAAAGTTGAATATGGTGTGTCAACAACCAAAGATAGATTTTTAAATATACAGTATTAGTTTGTCATCCATGACTAAAAGAAAGGTGGGTTCGAAAGAAGAAAGTGCTAAAATTAAATACGTTTAAGAAATTTGTAAAAAGTTCTGCGAAAATAAACTATATAGATAAGGTTAACCTATTTACAATTTAAGGATAACCTATGGGCATTAATTTACTGCCATATATAAGTGGAATTTTTCGTGATATAGTTTTTTCTACGCAGTTGGTAGTACTGAGCCGCTGCCTCTCTTAACAACTGGACCATACGATATCGTACAAAAGCTCTCAGCATTGGGGCTGAATGCAATACGTACAGTATGCTGTTCACTCTGTTGTGATTCGTTATTCTCAGTTGGTAGGACTGGTTTTCTTCACGATTAATGAATAAAAGGAAAAAACAAATTATTTTATAGATTTTAATCGGTAAGTCTATTGATAAACCATAATATTGAACGTTAATACAAGCTAATAATGCTCAGTGCTGTTGGTCGGAAATTTAAAAAAAAAGGAAAATGTTTATTTTTTATAAAAAGTGAAATTTCAGAGGCTTGAACTTACATACACTGTAAAATTAATTACTTACCTACAAAAACAAATCATGGATATATAAATAAGAATGTGGTCAAACTCAAGCGATTTGTTAGTTTTTAGCGTGCCGAAAAAGTATCGACAAAAAGTGTATCGTACTTCATTGGTGCTAGAATTGTTTTAGGAGAATACGAATGCACTATGTAAGACCTACATACAATATTGTTAATGCAAAAACACTTGAAACATGAATAATTGCGTTGTAAATTATGGCAATGGACCATAAACTGTATCTGGAGGACTTTAGTGGTTGTTCTCGATGTAAGGCACATCAAGCTTATGACATCTCAGTGGTGGGTACTCTAGAAGCTAGGCTCTAATACAATATTGATGCTTACAAAAAACATAACATTGTCATGTAACCTAATCCGACCCACTAAGGGCATTGGACCTTGGGGCAACGACTGATATACCATTAGTAATAATTTATAGGTTGTTCGTGTTCATATAAAATTTTTTAGTGATTTTCGTTGTTTTTAAAGATATTTCGCACTCCATGACGGGCCAGTCGTAATTTAAAATTCATTCTTGAGCTATTTATAGCTACATTTCGGATTCAATTTGAGTACTGTACAGTACTGGTATGTTTGATAAAAAATCCTTTTAATTTCAACATTAACAAGCCTAAAAATTTTAATTAATATAATCGAAATTTTTTAAAAGAGGCGCAGTATAACATTATTTTATGAAAATAATGACACAACAAATTTTAAACTGGTTTACAACTGGGGCGTCAAACGCGGAGATTCTAAACCCATGCATACACGCGCGGCAGACAGGTACAGCGCACCCTAAATCGCTAGGGTATAAAGTACGCTTTTTGTTCGAGTTCATGGCGTAGCTTTAGAAAGCAACTTTAAAAAATTTTATGCAATATATATTTTACATTATTTTCAATTTATTTCATAAAAACCATCGATTTTTACAACGCGTTAACCTCAAAATTTTCAATCCCATTTTGTTCTTGTTGTTAAAAGCTGACTGCCTGCTATAGTACTGTAGTTGTACTGAAATACTTAATGAAGACCTGGTGTCCCCGACTCCAGCTATTTTCACTCCCTAGGGCGAAATAGAACAGCTTTGAGAACGAAAAACATCTGTTTTCGTAAAATACAACGAAATGTGACGTAGGCATATACTACGCACAAATAAAGTGATGGGGTTTTCCTGTTCCGAGGAATCGTTCGAGGGCTATCCAAAATTCTTTCGGGAGAGGTGCGAAAGTTATTTTTCATAAACTGATATCACACGCAAGAAATCACGGACTATTTCCACTAAACCGATTTATTTATTTTGTACATCGATGATGTACCAACAATCTTCTGAATCTTGTTGTCTTTTACAGTTTGTCAACCGAAGAACACAAAAAGTAAGCACTGCCGTACCGTCGTGTAAGCTTAAAAAAGTCAGAATCTTCATTCTTCTTTCCTTTGTCAATAGTAACTAGGTAGCATTGGCTTTAAATACGGCAAGTAGTTTAGGTTTTCCTATGACGTTACACACCGTAATATAGAGAAAACATATTTCTCTAATTATAAAAGTTCATACGATTTTTTAGATTGAAATTAATATAGACTACACTAAACTATAATGGCTACAATACCGTACGGCAAATATACTATATAACGAAAAAGTTGAATTTTATATGCGGAGGTAATTAAAATTATAAACCTAATACTGTACTACCTTTTTTCAATAGTGGTAACTTTAAAAAAGTAACTCTCACAGTATTTTTTCAGAAGTGGGTTGTACTGCATGTAACACATTTTCAGCTTAGAATTATGCATGGTTATTTGCACTTTGTCAACGTTACTTGGTTTCTCCACTGCCTGAACCGTCTGATATGTCAATCATGTGTTGTATCGTATCGTATCTCTATGAATTGGCGTTTTGCCGTTAATAAATAAATAGTGCCAAACGATAATCCATAAAAAACTTCTTGCAATAGGGTTTAGTGGGTTTCATGATTTTTTTATCGCGCATTTTATCATTCTTAATTATTTTTGTCGGCGCTTTTTTGTTATTTCAAATTACGTTTACAAGCGGCGAATGTGCTTGTACATAAAAGTGAACAATTTACAGCCACTATCCCTGAACTGCGAAGTAAAATGAATCCCAAATAAATGCCCAGCAGCTGTAAATCCTCAAAGCCATAGAAAACCCCAGCTCAAAGCAATGTTGGATCAATTTTAGGCGACGGTGGATTAACATAAATGATCTTATCCTACAATAGGGACTTGAAGTTCCGACGTTATTCTTATATTTGTTTAAGAGTCATCTTCACCCCTGAGCCAGTAGTCCATTGTTGCGCAGTCGGCAATGTTAATCATACGGCTTTTAATGCAAAACATGGTATAGCATTCCCCTGTTTCGGACGCCGTTTTTCAACCGATTTGCTTTAAACTTGGTAAGTGTTTAGTTGAATAGTTATATTACGTCCCTCATACCTCGAAATTTTGAAAATTTTGCTTAATTTTGAAATATTACCAAGGAAAATCGAGTTACTTTGCGACGTCACAGAGAGTAATATTTGTTAATTTTTCAAAATTTCGAGGTATGAGAGACCTAATATAACTATTCAACTAAACACTTACCAAGTTTAAAGAAAATCGGTTGAAAAACGGCGTCCGAAACAGGGGAATCTAATACCATGTTTTGTATTAAAAGCCGTATGATTAACATTGCCGACCGCGCAACAATGGACTACTGGCTCAGGGGTGAAGATGACTCTTAAGTACAGAAATTAAAAAAAAAATCAAATTCTCTGCAAAACCTGAATACATGACTGTACTATATACATTATACAGTGCAGTAAATATGGTTTTTGTGTATATTTATTTATTTTAATTTTTCATCATTTTATAACTTCAACTTTCATTAACAAAGTTGGTACTGTATAGGTACAGTAGACTAAATAAGCAGTACATCTATCAGAAGGAAGATCAACGTAACGTGGTCTTAAATGTAAAAAAAAAACTTTATATAGCCTATTCAATTTGAGCCGTTACCACCGATATGATAAACAGAACCGTACCAATAGGTATTTAGCCCTGGTGCATAGCCCTACCGATTTACAGGCCCGAGGTCTACGTATATAAGTTATCACCATGTATTGTCAAGTATTTAGCACTATCAAAAATAACAGCTGGTGGTATATTTAGCATATTTTTAAATCGATTTAATAAAAACTGAAAAGTAACTCATCAAAACCCGCTGCGCAAGGAAGCTATGCAAAAACAAACAAGGAAGTTGTTGAATAAAACATTTCCACAGGTCGATGGGTTTTTGCGGTACACATTTCAGCTACTGTATATTTATTTAGCATTGCGAAATATTATTGACATTAACATGTCCATGAACCGAACTTGGATCTAGCGGTTACAACAAACTAGGTAGGCCTATTTATTTATGACAGTGAAGAGCAAAAATAGACTCCGTTAATAAAGGAATATAGGCTAACTTAAAGAACATGCAATGAAATTGTAATTTTACCCTAAATGATGTGTAGAAATTATTTGATAACAGTCAATCAACCAATCAAATAGTTATTTGTGCTTCTAGGGACTAAAGTACAATGTTTTCTCCCTGAAGGGAAAGTGTTGTCGCCCGAAGGCGAAGCCGAGGGAGACAATTTCCCTGAGGGAGAAAAGTACTTTAGTCCCTTGATGCACACAACATTTTTCCTCCACCTACACGAATAAAATTTAGGCCTAATAGGCCTACCGTAGATAATTTAACTTTACCTTCGTATGATCCCTTGCTCCGTCAAGCTGGATCTGTCACATTAACATAAAAAACACACAAGGTAGGCCATATCAATTTTGAAGAACACGAAAAAAACAAAATATAATTTAAGCCTAGTCAAAAGTTTTACACTTATGTTTTGGACTTCTTAGGTTAATAGCCTACCCAAGCAAAATGTAAACAAACACCTACACTGCCACGGCCATCCCTAGTACTAGAGATGCTGCTCACCCACTGCTGACTGAATGGTCAGCAGGTGAGCAGCAGCTACAGCTGCTATTAGTCAACAATGAGTAACGAAACAAATACAAGTAACAGCTGACTGTGGCTCATGTTCTTTTTAATCTCTCTTTTAATGTTATTCTTATGTAACTAACTTTAGCCCCGTGGTACGAAAAAACTCGAGTTTTCCCTAGGTAGAAAGATTAAGTATTCAAGTCACATGGGATAGAAATTAGTACTTTACTACTCTATTCCAAGGAGTAAAATACGGCTTTAGATAGTAGGTGGAGGAAAACACAATTTATTTCTTCAGGAAAATATAGGTCTACAATAATTCATGGGAAATAAGTTACATTAAATTATTTGTAGATTATATAATCCTCACATAGGCCAAGCCTGTTTGTGAGGATGAGTCATTCTGCTGTATATACCAATGGAAGCTCCTAAATTTGTATCTAATTATTTAATACCACTGGAATGACGGCGGACGGACAAACCCAAAACCCGCTGCCCAACCAACACAGCATTATAAAAAACGTTCACTTAAATTCTATATATAAGGCTTAGGATATTTACATTTGTTTAAAATAACATGGTTTTGTAAAGTGACAAACAAGTCCTATTTAAATTGCCCATACCTAAAAAAAATATCGTAGGTATGAAACTCCTGTTTAAGTTTCCCATACCTATAAAAAATAACTTATCATAGGTATGGAGATCATTAATGAGAGAATATATAATTTTTGCAAATTCTATATACAATACATTTTTATCGTTGTTGTTAGGGTCTAATGCTAATTGTATAGTGTTGTTAAAATGGTAATTCACTATTTAGGTATTGTTACTTTCATTGTTTCTTACGCTTGATAGTTATGTAGGCCTATTGGTTTTTGTTATTGTTGTTTAAAAGTGTTTAAATAATTAGTGAGTCACTGTTTATTTTACTACTTTATTGAATTATCTTATTAGTTCTCCTTTGTTAGTTCTGCTTTGTTCTTGTTAGTTCTCCATTTTCATAAATTGGCGTTGTGCCGTCGAAATAAATAAATAAATGAATCTTTCCTTATGTATTTAAATTGCTAATTTATTAGATTTAAACCAGCAAACCTGTAAAACGTAAATTTTTTGACATTCAAAATCAATCTAGGTTTGTCTAACTAGTAACCCAAATAAATATGTTATTAGGGGAAGGTCAATCAATAATGAAAATCATGTAAAATATGGTAAGATATGGACTTTTGTAAATATATATATATATATATATATATATATATATATATATATATATATATATATATATATATATTATGACAAAGATAGCCTGAAAATGGAAACTTTGACGAAAATCCGGGTACGATAATGGGGTATATTAAATTCCAGCACCACTTAAATTTTGCAAGTAGTTTTTTCAATTAGGAAAAGAATTTTCATTATATTGCTTAAGTACTGCTCTTCTAAGTGCCGATTTAAATTTTAAAACGGCCTAGAGGTTTATTACTGTAATAAATAAGTGAGTAAATCATTCACCTACAGTACGGTATTTCTTAATGCAATTCCCTCAGACAATTGTGTCTTTTGTATAAAGCTACATTTTATTCGCGAATTTTTCACACTTTCTAAGAGCTTCAAAACACGTTATACTCATTTTACAATAGCTAACTATTTTGGGACGTTCTTATAAAACAACCATTTAAATGTGAATGTTTAGCAATTTTTATCGTAAAGCCATAACAAAACTTATGAGAAACTTTAATGTTAGACCAAGTGTGATTGTCCTCGATTTTTAAATTTGCATTCTCGTTATGTTGTGTGCCCCTTCTCTGCTGCAATACACAAAAGTTGGTGGCTTCGTAACCATAACCTAAACAGGTGATGTTTACTAACTTAAATGTAACTGACCTGGGGCAAACGTGTGCACAGGGGTGGGCCTGGAGACGACAGCGAGTTGTAGGGTCACCACACATATGTACAAACACACCACAACCACCCTCATCTTAACGGTTTACAGAACAACATCGCGTACCCACTAGGATCCGCACAGAACGCAGATCAACGCGGCAAGCTCTACGACTCTACTGGAACTGCTGCTGTGCTCTGTGCTGACTGCTGGCTCCCCAGGCTGGCCACGCATCGCGTCAACAAACTAAATTTCCCTCCACAAAGGATATCTCTCCCTTTTCTTACTGAGTTCTTCAATGTTTTCGACTGCTTGTTGTTCCTGAATTTTATTTATCACAGCATAAAATAGCACGATTAAGATTTTTTAACAGTTATATTTGTGCGATTAAGTTTGTATTTCAAGGATTTTCCCCTACAGTATTGATATTTGTATCTTGAAATAACACATCAAACCATGCACAGACAAATTCACTAACGGTCCATAAACCTGTGAGTAAAAGCTCTTAAACTTATTGAAACAGTGCATAGTGTATATTTGTGTTTTATATAGGCCTAGTAGAATCTTTAAAGAGAACGATATTTCACTGTTTAAATTTATTGATCTATTTTTACTTTGATATTTAGTAAATTGTGAAAATGTCTTCAAATTATTTACTTTGATAGTAACTAAAAAAATTTTAAAAACGAAATTTTACACACTTACACAGAATAACTAGTGCTTTGATTTAAAATCTTAAATTAATTTTTGATTGACAGGTTTATAATGTGATTAAATGTCCTCTAAAATAGTCAGATTTGGACTTTACCTATCATTGAGTAAAAATAAATTATCGCCAAGAATTATTAGTTATTAGGTTTAAGTCAAAACTGTACTTCCACCGTATCACACAAACAACTATTTCGTTGCCGTCCTTGGTTAACTTTTATTATTGTTATTGATGTTACAAGTAACCTCACAAAATTTTTATTATTAAAATTCCAGGAGTCTCGCGGTTTGTTTCCCGTTTTCCCCGCAACAGCAAGCCTGTATTGACCACCGCCGCTGACGCCCTGGTGGCAGGTCTTGTAACTAGAAGGACAGCTGGCTTCCCCTCCCCTCGGCATTCGGTTCTCTTCCTTTGTTGTCATATGCTATGATTGTATTGCATTGCTTTATAAACATAAGCAGGCCTATCATAAGTGCAATCGATATGTGATATGCACAATGAATGCATTAACAGATAATTAATCATATGTTGCCAAAAATACTAGTATAATAATCAAGTAATACTTTTTTCATTCGGCTTCGATATTTTTTAGCGAATTTCCATATAAGGAAGACGCTATTACGGTTAGACCTAAGCCCGGGACCACGAAACTTTTTTGTTTCGAGGTCCCAGGAAGCGAACAACACCATTCGTTCAAATGTTAAATATATACATAAATGTTATTCTTTTGGGTGATAAAAAAAATCACTCTATCTCACTTGTTTATTGATAAGCCTATAACTAAATAAAATTCAGTATGCACATTCCACAGGTAGAGTGTAACTTATATTTGCTGACAACACCCATAAGGTGGCAAACCTGCATACTCACCCCCATGGGGTTTATGGGGAAAATAAAAGTGCCAGAATTTGATACAATTTAGCATGTACATGCACTGGGAAGGAACTTTCATCTATTTAGTTACTTACAACATCCCCGTGGCAGCAAACCTTCATCCTCAATCATATGGTGTATATGTGGGAAAAAAAATAATAAAAAATATATATTTGAAATTCGCTGAGTAGGCAGGTCTGCTACGACGTGGGTATTATTGAATTTTCAAATATTTCAATATCTTCTATAGGTTATAAGTTTGGTTGAAAAAAACGCGACAGCGTAAGAACAACAGGGTAATGTATAGGGTAATAACAATAAAACATGTTTGGAAACTTGAAAACTGATACTGTAGCATGTTTATCTCTAAGCCCATTCATTCTTTAGTAATGTAGTTTTATTCTCAATTTATGGTACTGTATTTTATAATGGTGCTGTAACTTATTCATAAATTTTGTTATTACTGTATATGAAATTAACTATAGGCCTTACACTCAGGGCATATGAAGGCGAGCCTCTTAATTGTGCAAAACAAATTAGAGCAGAGCATTAGTGAGAAACATCATTCTCATCAATAAAAAAACTAGCACATCAAATCCAAAGCAGCTTGGAATGTGATAAAAAATGAAATGAATGTGTCAAAAAAAGATAAATGTATTCAAATTAGTATGAATGATTTAAATTTTCACTTTGTAAATAATGCTACACATGTTGATTCTCAGGATTTTGTAGACCCTATACATTTACTTTCTAATTCTAGTGAAACAATTCACACAAAATTCCAGTGGTCAAACATCACTCATCTTAATATTATAGTCAGTCAACAAACTTAGCAATTCTAAAGATGAAGACTTTTATGGATTCTCAAATTTTGTTATTAAAAAATGGCCCCTTTTCTTATTGAACCAATTGAAATGGTTCCTTTTCTTATTGGACAATCAATATTTCCAGATTGTCTCAAAGTGTCCATCACAATTTCCTCTATTTAAAAAGGGCGATAAAACAGATCCAAACAATTATAGGCCAATTTCTCTAATTCCAATTTCTCAAAAATATTTGAACATTGCCTCCATCAGCAGATATATCCATATAAATTAAAAATAGGGCTCTATCGCGAAAACCGGATTTTTCCCAGACATGGGACCAGCTCCAATCGATTTCTGGTGGCCAAAACCCCCATATTCAATCAAAAAATAAAAAAATCCTTGGAGCGAAAAAACACTTTGCCCGTACAAACGGAGCTTGTTTTAGAGTATAAGATTTTAAACTAAACAATTTCCATATAACTTCCAAAATTATGTATATTACTCTAACATTATAAAAATTTAATGGCTCCCAGTAACGTTGTAAGCAACAAAATCAAAATTTTACAGGAAGGGAAAAACATAAAAGCAAACTAAACTAATTTATTTAATGGCTCCCAGTAACGTTGTAAAATCAAAATTTTACAGGAAGGGAAAAACATAAAAGCAAACTAAACTAATTTATTTTTTTAAGTTTTATTTTCTTACATATGTATAGAATTGTATAAATTATCATCATAAGAAATTATACAAAAATATAATTTGTAGGAAATACGTTATAACAATAAATATGGTTTTAAAACTGCATTAACGACAGTCATTTACAACGTTTTCACTGCTTTTTTTATTTTATGGTCAAAACATGTGCTTGTTTTGACCATAATACAATTAATTGTACATCACATTTATTTAATACAGTGATATTTAAATACAAACAACCTAAAAGAAATAAAAAATTAAAAAAATTAATTGGTTCACTTGACGGTTATAACGTTATACTGCACGCATCCCACGTGGTGGTGTTTTAGTGGCACTGTTTTTATTTTTTATATATTTTTGTCGATTTATGGTTCAGCAACATTTCCTTGGCTTTGCAAACTTTTCTTGTCCAGCTATGTATGTTTATCGTCCTTTTTCTGCTGCGGTTGAGCGATTTATATCGGACGCTTTCGGAGAAGTTGTCTTCTTCAGACACCTTAAACGTTACTGCACTTGGGTCGGGGTGCAAAATCTCGTGGTTTTCCACCGGTCCCAGGGCTGGCAACTTCAGAAACATAAAAAAAACAATTACTAGCTTTGATGCAGACTTGCGTTTAAAACTTTACTGTGTTGAAATCTCAATTTTTAAAATTGTGTCGCTTACAACGTTACTGGCGGGAGCCATTCAATTGTCTTCTGTCCAAATGTAAGAGTTTTCAGGTGTCAGTATTTAAATCTTCGAGATGATTATTCCTGGCTCTCACATTGGCTTTGTAAACGTTTTACTGAAGGCTACTCGAGTTAATCTTGGCTCTTCTATTGCTCTTATACCAGCAAAGTATTTCATGAGAGTAGCCAGGCCGTTATATTTCCCTAATCTCCGCCTACCTCCCCAGGCATAATACAATAAACCATTTATATTTAAAACATGAAGCTATAACTACTAAAAATTTACATTCTTCTAGATTAAATTTAACTCAAAAACTCGATAAAGTACATACAAGTAGCATTTCAATTTTCAAGTAGGTAGAAGTAAAAGACATGCAAGATAATCAGCAACTTAGTTACTGAAGGTGATTTCAAGTATATATAATAAACAACATATACAAGTTCATATGTTCAAGTATATATTTGAAGAGGTGATTTCAAGTGTATATCTTTAACATTTTTACTTTCTCCACCTATACCGTAGTATACGGAGAAAGTATTGTTTTCCTAAAATTTTTCGAATTCGTTTGATGATGTATATATCCATTTTGGAACCCTCTGCTGAATAAAATGACACCACCCGCATCTCCAAAAAAATGCGCGTTTAAAAGTTATACAACAAAATGTGTTTAAAAAAAAATAATTATATGGCTTTTCAAAATAGCTGTTATCTTGAAATAAATTTTACCTATCACCATTAAATTAAGCTCAAAAAACTAATAATGCAGTATTTTAAATTATTGCTCTACGTCAAGTGGATGCGGAGAAAATTCAATTTTTCGTTTAGCAGTAAACGCAGTACGTTGTTAAAAATCACAGACGCGCGTAGGGTCAAACTCAGCTGGTAGCTATCCGACTGAGTCATCAAGACATTAATTTTTGAAGCTTTGTGAATAGGGTGAGGATTTATGTTAACATGTTAAATAAAAGGTAACAGATAACTGACACATACTTTCAAACACATACTTTTTCAGACACATACTTAAATACATCCATTATGTAACCCTCAACTGGTTGGCTTTTCAACTCAAGGAGGAATAAACATATAGTTACATGGAATGCGAACTTACATATCGGAGAGTATTGACTTCATTCGCTATCGTGTTAAAAATTGAAAATATTCATTGAAATATACGATAACCAATTAAGCTTGGAATGTGCAAACCAGTGTGAAATTCCGCCGCAGAGAATTTCCAGCCTACTGACCACTCATGAACCGATGGCCTGAACTGCCCGCTATCGATCCCCCAGGTCGGCCGTCAAATATACAGGGTGTCCGTCAAACAATGGGTCAATTTTAATTGTCTACAACATTTATCTACGAGTACCAATAATGATATTACAAGTTACATCATCAAAACGTACATATAATTCAAAAAATTCAAACCCGTTGCTTAATGATGTCTTACACGTACATATTTCACATTAAAATACAGGTTCTAGGCCAATGAAAGCTCGGCATTTGACGAAAGTAGAGCTTAATAAAAATTACCCACTTGGAAAATCAGCTGATTGTTCCATTGCGATTCGTAATTTAATTTCCTTAATGTACATAACCTTAAAAGAGTGGATCATGTTAGTGAGAACGACAATTAGGTCAAGCAACATCTGTGTGGCTAAGGTTATGATGGGTGACCACCTGCCACCTTAACCTTAGGTTAAGAACCACCTGTTTTAACCTATAAATTTCCATATGTTTATTACAGTAATGGACCGTGTTTAAGTTGGTTGTAGATAAAGTAGTGTACACAATGATTGTATACACTTTGATAGGGTATACTCGTGAGATATTTTGAACACTTGCTTCGCTCATGTTCT
The DNA here is from genome assembly GCA_030545055.2 of Neoaliturus tenellus. NCBI lineage: Eukaryota > Metazoa > Arthropoda > Insecta > Hemiptera > Cicadellidae > Neoaliturus > Neoaliturus tenellus. The sequence continues at coordinate 5,549,570 of CM061535.1, read as the reverse complement.
AACTTACATCTCGCTCGTGGCCTAAAGACCTTCACAAGACATTCATTGCATTAACTACTATTATGAGACTATTTGCAATGGTATATTTGTATCAATGCATTCAGTAGCTCAAACAATTTGATTTACATCCATTAAGTTTCTATTATTGAAAGCCAGGCATCAAATTATAAAGTGTGTGAATCGTATTTATCAAACATTTTTACTAGACGCCTAAAATTTAAAGCGTATATGTTTAGCCCTTAACCTTTTAAATCTCACAATTGCCACTAAAAATAAAAAATAATATATAAGTATTACAATATCAACTTAATCCAAAAAGCTACGAAGATAATTACTATTGGTAAACTCAGTTAAACATGTGATATTATTTATTTAAATAATTGACATAACGCGATAACATTTAATGTGTGTCTTGATTAGCTGTGGGCAACGTATCTCATAAAACCTTTATGGCGTGGATGCTACGTATTCGATTCTATATCATTAACGAAGGAAAGTAAAAAATTCATTGAATTTTATTCTAATTTCTCAGCGTACCAGTCGTCTGTAACAGGGGATTTTACTTGATAGAAAAATTTAATTTAGATATAAAAAATATGATTTAGGTGTCCGTCCTAAACACATAAGTAACCATGCCACCTATAGCCCGTATTGCTGATGGCCATATAACCAACTATATTGAGTGAAACACTATTAAACCTATTAAAAATGTTATTTTTCTTAAGTTAATCTCATTTTATAACAGTCTTCAAACACTATTAGAATAAAGTTGATGAAAACTGTTGAGTCGGAGTTTCAAAAGAAACTTATTCTGGGAGAGAGCGAGAGTAGTGTCAAATTGTTGGTGCTGGCTCAGTTCAAGGTCACCTGAGGGATGACGTCATCGAGGTCAATGACCTCACCGATGACGTCATCGATGACGTCATCGATTGCGTCATCGATGACGTCATCACTAATGACGTCATTTCTATGACGTCACACCCATGAAGTCACAGAAATGACGTGCTGATGACGTCATCACCCCTTACGTCATCAAAATGACGTCACCGACGCCACTGAGGTCAAGGTCACGCCGAAACTTAAAATTTTTTGGCACTTTTGCCGTTTCTCGCACTACGCTCCGAGTTTCAGTCAGAGTCCCCGCGACCTTGACCACTTGGAGCGAATTTTCGACGAGAAACGGCAAAAGTGCCAAGTTAAACTCGAGTTTCTGACATGACCCTGCCTAAATGGGCAATCGGTTATCCCTCAGGTGACCTTGAACCAGCACAACACCAACAATTTGATATTACTGTGACCTTGAAAACCTAACAACGGAGCGCCGACACCGATGCGCACCCCACGACAGCCACCGAGTTACTGACTGCCAGGCTCTGTGTACTCTAGGTATATGGGGAAGTGGAGGGGGAAATCTCAAGGTCATCCAAATGGAGTTTTAAAAAAGTTGAAGAGTAGAAAGACTACTCTTGTGCTTCCTGGGCGACCTCATCAACCTCTAATGGATCTGTAAACCAATCCGATCTGTAGCGGCAGGAGTCCAGAAAACAGGTGCACCACCCATCAGGTTGTCCGTAGCATTTCCGACAATTGGTAAGATTGGAGAAGTGAAATTTAATACACCGCTGCGGACAACAAGTATAAAAGTATTTGGATTTGTAGATTTTGAAAGTTTGTAGTACCGGCGGTGGCAGCTGTTGGTTCTTGCATCTACACCTGCAACATCCGAAGCATTCACATTGCCGGCAGGCCAGCCCATCCACTTGCCACTTTGGTAAGAGGAAACACTTATCCTCACAGCAATAGGTTGTCCCCGTCTCTTCCTCCCAACGCTTCTTTGCACAATATGTGACGCCTTGTATCTCCAAACACCTATGCTCGCAACATGAGATGCGCTTACTTTCCATAGTTGATGTTGCTTTGACGAGGGAGCACGATGAAGTGATGCTGTGGTCAGTGGGAATGGGGTTTATATAAACTAAGGTGAGTGGAGGGGGAAAGGTCAAGGTCATCCAAATGGAGTTTTAAAAAGAAAAGAGTAGAAAGACTACTCTTGTGTATCTATAGCGATTTCATTGATAGTGAGTGCTTCTGTATGCCAAGTTGATCTGTACTGACAGGCTCCTAAATAATGTTTGCAAAAACCTGCAAAATGATTGTTGCACAATTTGCAGCCAGTTAGCTGTTTTAATGTGAATTCAATGCAACGTTCAGGGCAACAAGTGTACTTATGCCCTCTCATCTGGTACACATGGAATGTCTTCAACTCCGGTTTCGGCTTCTTCCAAGACTTGCACTTACACATGCATTGACCAAAAGCTTCACATTTTCTACACGCCAGGCCATCCGCAACATCAATGTCATTCGGCCATGAAAAACATTTCCGTTCGCAACAGTAGTTGAGTTGACTCTCCATGTTGCTGTGGTGAAGGTGCGCGATGAAATGATGCTGCAGTCATTGAGAGTGCACCTTAAATAAACTCAGTGGAGGGGGAAAGGTCAAGGCCATCCAAACGGAGTTTTAAAAAAGATAACTAGTCGTCCTCCTCCTCCTCCTCATCCGTTGTACTTAGAGAGCTGTCAGACGAAGAGCCCCGTGCAGGTGCTCCCCAGATGAAAAACAAATCAATTTTAAAACGAAGACCAGGATCTTGCATCATCAATTCCTTTAATTTGTCACATACTAAGTCGACCTTGTGTAAGGTGTCAACAACAAGCTTCCAATTCGTTGGTTCAATATAACTTGTAGTAGAGTCTGCCTCGCTGATAACCACATCCTCCGGCCGTATTGGAGTGTAAAGATGTGTAAAGTTCTTTGGCTGTAGCTGAGGTTCAGGCTGGCTGGAAGTGGAAGGTTGAGTGTGGACCCCTGTCGCACCGAAATCCATAGTCATTCTACATTCAATGTTGGGGTTTTCGTTTAATACATACACCAATTTCTCATGCAACATATCCACTTCTGCCGAGTCTTGCAGATGAACATTCCAGGAAAATGGCCATTCTTCATCCGTAGTGGAGTCAACTCGAGAAAGAGTGCTGTCCGCCATGATAGCTAAGCAAGGAATGATGTGAGCTACAGACTGTGGTAACAGTATTGAAAAGTAGAGGGGGTAAACCAAAAGTACGTGGAGGGGGTATTTTCAAGGTCATTTAATTTGGGTTTTAAAAAAAGGAAATAGTGGAGGGGGAATTCTCAAGGTCATCCAATTTAGGTTTTAAAAAAAGGAATGAAGCTTACTCCTCTTCAGCCTCGTTGTCCCCTGCATCTTCATCAGCCTCATCTTCATCGACGTCAGACTCGCCGTAAGGATAGATCGGGGACATGGGTGAATATTGTGGAGATTGTTGACCGTTGTTGTCGTCCCCTTGCATTCTAACTTGGGACCAATCATAATTTAAATTCATTTGTATTATGATCCCAGGGTTGTCCCGCAGTATTTCCTTCATACGTTCGCAAATTGACTCCAAATAGTGTACACTATCGATCGACAGTGTCCAACCCGTACTTGTACCGACATCAGTAGTGGAGTCAGCTTGGCTGATGGTGTTGTTGTCTGCCATGGTTGCTTGTCGGACAAGGAATGACGGTTGATGTGATGCTCATGCAGGAACATGGTGAAGTGGTGGGGGGTGTGGTGGAGTAGTGGGGGAATTTTCAAGGTCATCCAAACGGAGTTTTAAAAAAAAGGAAAACTTACAAAGTAACATTGAAACTTTCCAATTGATGGTGGCGAGCGTTTTCTTCTGCAACCTTGCCGACACATGTGACTATGCCGTACAGTATGAAAAGTACAACCATAATAAGGCCGAACAATAAAAGATAGCCGTTGACTATCATGATATTTTCTGAGTGGATCTGTTTTCTTCTTATCGCCCTCTCCTGCATCCTCTTCTCCAACTCGTGGACGAAGTCACAACATGCGTGAGGACATCTTTCATCTGTTGGTAGGTTTGCCATTGTTGATGTTGTCGGTGTGGCTGTTGAAGATGGAATGAGGTTTCCAATTGCGATGTGCCATGTACACCAATAGTCAAGTGGTGGGGGTAACGAAGCAGTGGAGGGGGAAGTTTCAAGGTCATCCAAATTGTGTTTTAAAAAAACCTATCTTGTTACTGAGCTTATATGTCAGTAACAAGATAGGTGTTTTTGCTCTTTTACTTCTTTAATATAATGAAAAAATATACATATTCTACAATGGTTAGGACAAGAAATACAACTGCTAGTCAGCTGAAGTAGTCCAAGTTGTCTGGCTCGGTCTTCATGGACGCTGGTGAGGAAGCCGTCGAGGAGTGTCCAGGCTCTTCCTTTGACTGCCGGGTGTTCCGTATATTGCAAGCGTAAACTTGCACATTTATACGGTAGCCTCGTGCCACCATCAGCTGCAACTCCTTGTATAAGTCGTTTAGCTCCTGCTGAGTCTTGATGCTCACCTCCTCGTAACTTGCGCAACTAACGTTCAGAGACATCTTGATGTTGCTAGGTTGGCTGCTGGAGTAGAAATGAAGCCGAGGCACAGCGCTTGGAGGTACATGAAAAAGTGGTGGGGGTAATAGTGGTGGGGGTATAGAAAATCCAATTAAACAGTTCTAAACTTTTTCCATCGATACAATGGAATGGAACAAATAGCGCAGGTGTCCTTGTAATTTTCAAATCGAAACAGTGGCGCTAGAAATCCGAATTGTTTTATACCACCATCCTGTACGAATCGCCGAAGGTCTCTGACGGCGGCCTCGCCACAAGGCCTACAAAACTTTTCCCCGTCGTGGAACTTATACCAGGAGTATTCCGAATACCCTGTATTTTCCCTCCTGTAGCGTTTGACATCTTCTTTTATTGTTAGTGGGATATTGTCTTGTAAACATGTTGAGAACAAGTCCTTGTGAGTTATAACTCGTTGTATGCAAAGCTCGTACAAGGTGCTCATCGTTTGCTAGTTGGCAACAGACTGACCGTTTTTCGCATCCAAGCAGGTTTGAATCCTAGTGCGGTAGTGGGGGTAATTACAGTAGTGGGGGTACTTGTGAAATGCAAAGGTCAAAGGTCAAGGTCACCCGCGAAGTTTAAAAAAAAAATGCAACATATCAATACGTGAAGTCTGTCACATATTGATATGTTGCATTTTTTTGTTTTTTTTTTATTTTTTTTGTCTTTTATGATTCGTTTATTTATAAAACATTACAACAACAACATATGTACAACATTAAAACTTAAATCTAACACTGCTGCTTGTCAGCGATGTGGATGGTCAACTCTGTAGAATTGCTACCCGTGCAGCCGTGGGACACCAGGTATAGACACCCGGGTTGAATAGAGCGAAGATCCTCGTTTTGTAGAAGATGGACGAATCTCTTGGGCAGGTACACCTGGAACTTTGGTTCATCCCCCGGAGTAAACGGTGCCTCGCTGAGACTGCAGCAGATGGCCTCCCCAACTGTAGTCTCCATCTTCTTCATAGCATGGATTATGTAGTGCTTCTCGTCTTTTAGTTCCGAGCACTTCTTTACAGGTAATATTGTTGACTTGGAGTGAGCATTGAACTGCTCGACCAAAGTCTGAAGGAACTGGTGAGATGCCATGGTCAGGTTACAGATCGTCTTCTTGCTCGGAGATGTTGTCGTCTCGGAATCTCGAGTAATACTCATGCCAGGTCCCTGTCTGCTCCTCACTTATATACTCTCCGTTACCCCCACCACTCCCCAATTCCCCACTTTGAAGGTAAGAGGCGAGTTTATAGGCATTTTTCAAAGCGCAATGTCTATCTTTATCATGTTCTGGGCTTTTTGTACAAATACATATGGTTTCCAGCATGTATTGATAATTCTTATCCAATTCCACATCATTAACCGGAACATGAGTAAATCCTTCGATCCATCTTTTCTTTTCCAGCCCCTTTGTGTAAATATTGGTAAACTTGTCTGAAAAGTGATGCATAATGTGATACAAGTCCGTGTAACTTGTAAAACCATCATACCAATCGATATGATGGAAGTGTTTTGAAATCCATCTGTTGGTAGTAGCGGCTTTACTAGTTAAAGACGAATAAGAACATGGTGGTTTAAATAAAAACGAATAAGGAACACTTGTATTCATGTCCAAAAACACAAGTTCTTTTATAATGAATCTATCATCATTACCACGAAACGCTTGAAACTCAATAATACCAGGCTTGGACTTTACTTGTTGTTCTTCTCCCTTGTCCATTTTGAAGGTCACACGTCTGCTCATTACGAAGTCAGGAGGTCAACTGATTTCCACACCACGGTAGGTACTACTTTTATACCAGGCCGTACAGTTGTTGGCGCGTTGGTGTATATTTAACGTGGGCACCGTCCCCAATAGGCCTAACCCCACAAAATGTTGGTTATTGTTTTTAAAAACTAACCATTGTCATTTAAGTTTCCATCTTTATATTTTCCTTATTTTCATTTTCATCACTAACACTTGATTCTTCTCCTCCATCTTCCTCTTCTTCCTGTTTTACTGATTTCTTATGTAGTTGAGCGTACTTTTCCAATTGTCTCCACATCTGTACTTCATGAGGAACTCTATTAAATATAGAAGTATCCACAGGTCCGTATAATATAGGTGCGTCCGGTTGTTTGTCCAAAGTGTCTTCCAGATAATCTTTAATAATCGAACTTGAAAACACCAGTTGTCTCAAGTATCTTGTTATAGGTTCAGTAGCACAAGTTAAAATGAAAAACTCCTCTCGATTAAGTTGAATTTTGTTATCATGTCTTGTTGTGTCTCTAAACCGTAGCTGATGATCACCACGTTGTTTAATGATATCAATTTCCACATTTGAATCCAAAAGTCCTACTCTTGTCTTTCTTCCAAACATGTTACTACTTAAATAGCATTCTAGTAGATGCAAATGTTTCATAAACGATTCCCAAGCACTGTCCGTAAACAAAATCATTTTGGGTCCATGAGTTAAAATTACAGTAGGGGAATAATCTGTAGATTTCATAACACCGATTAAAACACTTTTATCCAAACTGGAAGAGATTGGGTAAAATATTCGCAAAAATACCTCACTCAATATGTTTGGAGAAATATTATCTTCAATATCCCTTTTTCTCTTTTGTATAGTCTTTCTTCTTTTACCTTTTTCTTCAACATTATTACTGGCGTGAAGTTGTCCGCAAACGTTTTGTTCACCTCCTTCCTGGTGACCTTGAGGATCTAAAAACTCAGATATCTCCTTCTCAATATCTACCACATTTTCAGGTGTACCACTAGGAGAAGCCATATTGAATACGATGCTACCCATACAACAGTAGGCAACAAACTGATGAGGAGCGGTCTGTACGCTCTGCTTTTATACTCGCGGAATGAAACAAAACCGGTTCTTACAATACATTTTTAACAATTCCAGTTAAAGGTGTGTATGTTACGATTTTATCATGTAGAATTAAACAGTATGCAGTTGTATTAGCCGGTATAGCATCGTTGAATTCCATTTCTATTTTTATATCCACACTTGAAGACTTTACTGATTCATTTTGTTTAGAACAATCGATTACAACTATTGGGTAGGCATCGAAATATTTGTCAGGTGGTAATAAAGGTGTATTTGTTTTACCGTAATATGAACTTTGGAATCTCGCGTACATATCGTACAATATACTGTATTTCTTCTTAGTGAATGACACATTTAAATTGTCGTATGGAAAGAATTGTGAATTTAAATAAACTTTAATATTTTTCAAGTCACAATGATCAAATTGTCCTGCATGTTTAGTAATGGCGTCTCTTCTACCTGTTTGTAAACCAAATATAATATACCTGGCTCGTTCTACATAATTCGATGTTTTAACAGTCCAAGTGTGTCGATCCGTAGTAGGTAAACTGGGATGCTCATGAAATTCCCAACTTCTAAATGGAATAACAATATCACGATCGGCTTTTAATTTTCTTAAAAGTAGCATTCTATGCTCGTCAGCCAATTTAACATGTGGAACTCTCCATACAATTTTGTCTAATTTTAATTTCCATTCTAAAGTCGCATCTGTAGTAGCATCTGCAGCTTTAATAATGTCTTTATCGTTAGAAGATCTCAACAAAACTAATTCTTGTTTAACGTTTAATATTATTTTCCTATAATCTTCAGCAAAACCAAGCAGCAAACGTAATGGAATATGAAAATCAAAATATCCATTTGGATTTGGAGTGATCGTGTCAATCGTAGGTAATACCCATCCGGCAGGTTTAAGTAAATTGGTTTCATTGGGTGTTATAGATGTTAATCCTTTTAAAGTTGTCGTAATACCTACTTTTTTAGTGGAATCAACTGTTACACCTGATATTTCATATCTAATTTCATCAAATAGGAAAGCCATAGGATTATTTATAAATGGAACTGTTGTACCAACAGTAGTACCGTCCTTTTTAGTAACTTGTCCTTCAATATACAAGTAACTTTCACATGGTAGTGTGTAAATGTCTTGATTTTGTATGGGAATACGAATTTCATCGTTATTGTTTAATTTCGATGAAGTGTAAGGGTTGTGGGTGTGATATTCTTTTTCCCATAGGGTTTCGTCGAATGTTGGACCCTGCGCTATATCCAGTATATCCATACTCGGTTAATTTTAATCCAATTCTCTCTAAGAAACGAATGTTCTCGCGTGTTAACTCCTCCACAGCTGAAGAGCTACTAATGCGGTTTCCCGTAGGTTGTTCGCTTTTAAATGTTAAACCCATGGTTTTGTATTAAAGTGTCGATTTTAAATGTAATCTAATCGTAATAGGCTCTTCTCTGAAATCTACCAAGTTACCGTCTTGATCCAATACGCTCAACACGATGTCTGAAATGAAAGTGGTGTTCAACGGTAGATATACCAGGTTTTGTGGCTTTTCAACAATTTTAAATCCAGGTGGTACACTTGGGTAAAAAGTATGTATGATGTGGGTGTTAGCCCCATCCCTGTAAGCACCTTGTATAATGTTACAAGTTATGTCTATACTATTGACTTTTAATATTGTTACTGTTTTCTTACCGGAATGTGTTACATCTGGTTCTAAAACAGGCTCATCGTTGGAAAATCCTAATAAATCACCAATTGAGTTTGGTTGAGTGAAATCTATATAATATTTGGAAGTAATTTCAGCTTTCATCGTATTATTATTACCTTTTAATGTTATATTGTCTTTTCCCATTTTAGTTTGCAAAAATTCATTTATATGATCAATTTCATAAGAACCTGTGGGTAACCTGCACTCTTGTAAGTCTGTAAATTTTCCACTGGCATCCTTTCCCTTATAATAATGCAATACGTTATTTTTACCTTCCGTAACATTGGGGATAGAGTTGTAAGTTGTAAAATCCAATAGTGCCGCCTCCCAAAACCTTCCTTTTTGCAAGCGTAACGCTGGAAAAAGGATACTTCGTAAAGTGGACGATTTTCCTGTTAATGATACCGTATAGGAAGACATCTCAATAGTGACTGATACTTTTAGCTAGAAATTCCAAACATAAATGGCCGCATATTGAAGTATTATCAGGTTGTTCTCTTTTATAGTTATAATATATGTTTTTAGCAGATTTAAAGTAATTTTGAAGTTCTTTTGGTGGTGGCAAATTACCGAAACTATCAAAATAATATACATTGTTATTTAGTTTCTTATAACAAACCCAATGGGTGCCAGGCCCTTCAGTATTATCCAAATTTACAATTCCAGTCTCATTTTGCCACATTTTCTTTGGTAAACTGTCTTTCATAAACACACCGCGGAAAAATGGTATTTTTAAACAGGAAATATATTTAAATAATTCAATATTGGTTAATGCTTTATGTGGTATGACCAATTGATTTCTTTCATTTAATATGCACGATAAGGTCTTAGGTAAAGACCTGCCCCGTTTTTTACCATTGACCACACGGTGGGCTTCTTCCTGCCTTTTCTTGTAGATCGTCGTCTTCTTTTTATATTTCCTCCATGTTTTCTTGTGGTTGACCTCCTTTTTACTCTCCTTCTCCTCCTTCTTCCACCTCCTACTGCTGTTTTAGCCTTCATACCTGCTGTTACTGCTAAAGCTGCTGCTTTTTCTGCTATGCTAGCGTCACTTGATTTTACTCGTTGCCAAGCTATGTCCGCAAGCTTTTTGTCAGCTCTTGATCTATTTTTTGAATCGGCAAACGTGGAATATGCGATATCGTGTTCTTTACAAGCCTGATCTAACTTATTTATGCCAGGATCGCCTCTTTCCAGTCGTTTTTTCAATTTAGTTCCTGGTCCGCAATACTGATAACCTCCCGGTATATGAAATTCGTATGGTAATGAGTCTATTGCTCTATTTACTATGGATCCTACTGGAATTCGTTTTAAAGCTTTACTTAACAGAGAAACCGCTGTAGATGTGATCCCACTTCCTTTCCTCGCAATGTCCCGATTTGGACTGATATACCGAAATGTCATTAATGTCTTTTATAATTGCAATTCGCAACATATGTGTTTCCTCTATGAGGAGTTAAACATAAATGAAGTTGTTTGTTAAGATATTCAAGTTATATATCAAAAGTACCCCAATTAGCAATGTTAGAAGTTCTAAATTTTATAGTTTTAGGGTTATAAAAGTATTTATTAACAATTTCCTGTTTTATCCATCTTCCTCTCAAGTTTTCATCAAGCGAAGTATATGTTTTATCTGCAATATAATTGTGCATATCAAATAATAAATTACCTATTACTTTTACAAGGAAATTAACAGTTACAGCATGATCTGCATGATCAGGGTCTTTAAGCTCTGTTATACGTTTATTATTACAAGTATACACTTTATTATCCATTTGTGATAATGTGATAGCCTGTCCTACAGTTGCAGCATCATTTGCTGCTCTTCCTTGCGCCATGTTTGTTAATTTTTTATTACTACATATAAAAAACGCATGGTAATTATTTGGATCTAGATGTACTGTTTGTCCTAAGGCAGCCGCGTCTCTATCTGCATGACCCCATGACACATTTGATAACCTTCCATGCATGCAATCCCAATAAGCGTTTTTGTATGTCAATAAATGAAATTTTTCATTACCTTGAATAAAGTCATCCCCTTGCTTTGATAATACTTCATCTCGTTTTGCAAATCCAGTTGTTTCTTGTTTTAAAGTCTCTTTCATTTGACCCACTGTTGCACCATCAGATGGTGCTGAACCATCTTTTACATTCGCCAAACAATTGCCAAGACAATCGATAACTCCCACATCACGTATGACACAATGATCTTTTATATATTTGAGATTTACAGCATCATTTTCATTTTTTGGATAACCTATATCGTTAATAACAAATTTATAAAAAGAAAATCCATCTTTTGTCTTTTCAGGTATCAAAGAATGTAAATAGCGTCTATTTACGCTGTCTTTTGCATCTTTAGGGTCATCTACGTTGGATATACGTTTATTGTTGGCACTATACGTTTTCCCATTGAATTTTAACGTATTTTTTAATTCAGATGACAAATAACCTTTGTTTATCGCATCACCGTTTTGATTTGGTTTACCAACGTTGATAATTCTATGATCTTCTGCGTCATATGTGTTATTTTGTAGTTTTAATGTTGGCGATATCTTTTCCTTTAATATTTTTAAGTTTATTGCATCGTTTTCATCCGAAGGATCTTTTATGTTTTTTAACCTTTTATTACTCATATCATAATCTCCATCAGGTGTTTGTGGTAAACCAGCACTTCTTTTTAAACTATTGGCATAATATAACCCATCCGAGGAGTAACGTCCGAACTTGTCGACACTCATGGTGCAACTGAATAGTATTCTAGGGAGTAACGCATTTTTATGAGATTACCCCACGGTTTCGGAGTTCATCCACTAAAGCCACCCATTCGTTTTCCAATCCAGTATGACCCGCTTCTTTAGCTTCATGTATTAGTTTCATTCTATCCACCAATTTATTGATATTATTGTAATAAATCACATTTGTGTTATATAGTTTCTTCATTAAACCTGTACCCGTAACGGACTTACTTCTTTTTCTTCGTTCCTGAGCACTTACATCCAAAGTGGATGCCATAAATCTTCGTTTTACAGGTTTTCTTTGTGTTAACGGCATTGTTTGTCTTCTAGTTGGTATTAACTTGGATACAAATTCTTTATATTTTAAAGACTTAGATCTAAAAGGAGGCTGGTCAGGTAAATACTTTCTCCTATATGCATTTGTCTGTTCCAAAATATTTTTATATGCTTCCATGTCTTTTTCTTTCACTACCGATAATGAAGGCTTATTTTCAAATAATAATTCAAATAATCCTTTTGTGCCCTTATACCTTTGATCACCAATGACAATATTATCATGTTCGTCAACGTTTAACGGGCTATTACCTATCATTAAACCGTCTTCTGTTAATCTCGCTCCATAACTATGGTAATTCTTATTAGGAATTGTTCCGAGTAACATTTTTACCATGTATTTCCTTCCTAAAGGTCCTTTGTTATGAATGTTTTCACCCAACAAGCTTATGTTTGACGGACCTTCCCTTGTCTCTTCTTCTTTTTCCTCTTCACTAGCAGTTGATACAACTTCATGTCCTTTTTTGGCTTTTACTTCATATAATTCTTTTATTCCACTATAGTCCGGTGATTCTAGCTCTCTTTCGGGTTCTCCACCGGTAAAACCACTATACGTAGAGGATTCCGGGTCTTCATCACTAAACTCTTCTGATTTTACATTTTCTCTTTCAAACTTCGTAATAGGTGCAATCGCATCTCCTTCCAATACAGGTTTAGCAAATTTTTTGTTTAATTGTTTCAAGGGTTCAGTAATAGGTTTAAAAGTAGATTCAAGGAATTTCTCCCTCTCGCTAATACCTAGTTTCAATGCTCTGTTTTTAGCCCGAATAGAATCACTAAGTGATTTTATTTCTTTTACTAATTTTTCTTGGTTAACCATGTTTGTAGCAAGACGTGTTGTACAACAATGAATGTGTTATACCGCGTTTAATGTATTAATATAAATTTATCAAATCCTATCCTGTATCGACCATTGTTTAGCGTTTGTTCCTTCATAATTGTTAGGAACCCATACTTTTCAGCCCAAGCCTTTCCACACAACTCTTTAAATCGTTCAAATGTCATATCCGCATTTACATGATCAAAATATATATGTTTTAGGTTGGTTTCGTCCTGTTTAAATACAATTAACATGTTTGCATTGTCTCTAATGAGTTGTTTAGGTATTTTGCTGTAAGTTTGGCCAATATAAATGCTATCTATGTTGTTATGTCGACCCATAGCGAAGTAATTCCTTATTGTGTTTTGGTTTTCACAAGATACATCGTCGAATATAAACACGGAGAATGGTTTAGCTTCTTGTGGCTGCATGACACTCTCGCTTGCATTAAACTTTAAATATTTAACTTCAGGCACATTAGTCAGTATCTTTTCCAATAATTGATACTTTGGTTGTTGTAGTGATTTTGAAAATACATATAGATTGTTAAATCGTAATCCTTTAGGGTTTGTAATCAAATTGAATACTACATTAGTTTTTCCACAGTTGGAAGGTCCGGTAACCAGACAACGAACGGTGTTTGGTAACAAATTGCCATGTTTCCCACTATTGAATTCTGAATTATCCACTGTGAGTTCATCTATATTATTAATAGTAAAACTCTCTTTTTGTGGTACTATCTCCATCCTTTGTAATGGTTCAACCTAAAATGATTCTCTATCGTTATATCAAATCCTTTTTAGGTATCCAAGAATCTTCCGTCTTATTAAATCCTAACCATCGTACTTTGACCTTATCTTTTTTCCGTTGCAACACCTTTTCAACTAAATATACATCGCCTACTGTTGATTTTAACATTTCATGTCCATAAAACCCTCCTTCAAGCAATTGTCCTTTATTATCTTTTAAAATATATGTCTCAGGTACTGTAGGTTGTACTTTGAATACAGTAAAAACCTCATTGGTCCAATTTGGCAGGTATCTTTTACTGAATACACCTTTATATTTACTTATTCGCACTTTATCACCCACATTAAATTTTTTAGGCTTTAGTTTTTCAACTTTTGGTTTAGTATTCGTTTTTATACGTTTTAATACAAGGTTTTCATTTTTACTAGTTACTTGGTTTGGTTTCATCCCGATAGTCCTATGAAATTTGTTATTGTAATCGTTTATAAGTTTTGGTAACATATCAATCCATATGTGCGAACCTCTGTTGGAAAACATTTTATACATTGCACTTTTTAAAGTTCTGTTGAATCTTTCGATTATTGAGGCTTTTACCTCTGAATTGGTTGAGTAATGGTTTATATTGTGTTTTTTCATTAAATTTGCAAATTCCTTATTAAAATATTCTTTTCCATCATCTGTTTGTAAATGTTTAATAGTATGTTTGTCTCTTTGTATAGCTGTTTCCATTGCTTTTGTAACACTTTTGCCACTTTTATCTTTTAGTGGTAAAGCATCTGCCATTTTTGAAAAACAGTTAATAACAGTCAATATGTATTTATATCCTTTATTTTGTTTGCTATAAGGAATCATTTCGATTAAATCCGCTTGATATAAATCATTAATTCCTTTTATCACCGTATTTCTTCGTGGAAACTTTCTTCTTGCAGGTTTATGAAGTTCGTTGACAATTTGTTGCTTCAAGTCCTTCATATTGCAGGTTTCAATGTTTGTTGTATCACATGTATAATCACAATGAATGTTGTTTTAAATATTCACATCATTTATATGGGTCAAGGTCATCCAAACTTGTGTAAAAAAATGGGGAACACGGCGTTGGACTTGCCGTGTTCCCCATTTTTTTACGGAAGGAGAAAGGAATAAGGTCGTAGTTGTAGAAGGACGAAGAATAGGTTACTAGTTGATAGGGTTTAGAGAGTAGTGGCCAAAAGGAAGAGTGTGGATTTTGTCGGGCATAATGTATCTTTTATCATCCCGAGCTGACAACGCTTTTTTAATTTCGGTGACACTGTAGACTTGATGCTTGAAGCTTCGGATATTGTTGAATGTTGCTGATATCGTAGTATCTTCAAACAAACAAGTCTTGTAGTGGTCAAATGTCACGTGTTTTTTCAAATAAGATGTCTTCACTCCTTTTGCTTTCTTCACTGTCGGTGTGTTGTTCTCGTGGTACATCTTAAATGAATACAATTTCGCCATCAGCGCCACTATTTCTTCTAAAGGCATTCCATTTGCTTCATCTTTGAATTTTCCAATTACTTTTTTATATTTTTCATTAAAATTTGGATGGTTCTTCGGATAGTCAGAAAAATCGAAATCTTCTTTGTATGGAAAAGTCCTTAGGTCTTCATACATGTCCAAAGTCTTTATCCAGTAGATAAACGCGTCCGTATCCATGTATGCGACTCCAATGTTTTCCCTTCCGTAATGTTTAACCATTTTGTTATAATGGAAATCATACATCAGGGTTTTACTTATATCCAAAATCGACATACCTATGTATAACGGACGGTCCATGACTATTGTTGTTTTCTTCATACTGACAGCGACTAGATTTTCGTTTATAATCATGGATGTTCCGAAATTTGGTTTTTGCACTAATTTTTCCAATTTTCTAGGATCACTCACTAATTTTACATTTTTATGTTTTCTTTTGTTCTCCAAGGTCTTCCCAAAGATGGCGTTGTTCATTAATTTATAGAAGTCCTTTTCAAATGCTGTTGTTGCTGCAGCTCTTCTTGTAGTGTTGGAATCAATGTATGGTTTCAACCAACAAGATTGGGTGAATTCAATTGCTCTATGAATTCTCACTATACGTAGACCCAATTCAAGAGCCTGTTGAACTACCCAGTAGTGAGCCACATAGCGATCTTTATTCTCCAAGGTCATCATCAATTTTGGCCATCTTCCTGTCGGTGAAACTTCAGTCTTGGCTAGGAGAGGCAAGTCGTAGTGATGGTCATGAAGGTGCTCCGGGTATTCAAAATCACAGTCCAAAATATAGCCTTTTGGACCATCCTTTGGAATCTGTGAGATGTCTCCGATGGTGGCCGGGTCGATCCACTTGAAGTCAGCGTAGGGAAGCGGATTTGACATTGCCCAACCATAAAGGTTGTTTGCATCAAAATAGCCAAGGTAGACCGATGGTTGTTGCTCGTCGAAGCCGGGGATGTACTTGTTGTTGGCTTTGACATGACGTGTTACAGCTTGTGTCAAACCGCCCCGTACACCAGATTCCATCATGAGCACCATATCAATATCCGTTAGAAGTTCCAGTCGACAGTTGGTTGACTTTAGCATAGCTTGCCATGCTAATCCTGGAGATGTGTACGAGTGTAGAGGGTCCAGTCCATAGGCGGAGAAGCAGGTGTTTCTGAATTCTTCCATCACATCGCACAGCAGAGTTACGTCCAATTTTATATAAAAGTCAGAATATTCCCCTAAGGTTTGAATGTTTAGTTGGTTCCAAACATTACATGCATGATTGTAGTCTTCAACGGAGATTTCACTTTCGTTTAATTTGCTGTTGAAGGCTTCAATCGGCGGTAGACTGGTTTCTTCAAATTTTTCTGTAGAAGTTATGTAATCGTAGGGGAACACTCCTTTCCGTAATACTAGGTCTAATTTATCTTCAGGTACAATTTTTCTGGTTTCTTTTAGGTCTTCTCTTCTTAGGTTCTCTGACAATTTGGCTAAACTAGATGCCATAAATCTGTAAGAGTCTACGAAGCGAAGTTTAATTTTACCTACTGTTTTTGAAAAGCTGATGTACTTTTCCAATGTTGTAGCAAGAACATCAATTTTACCGTCATCTCTTCCTAACTCCGGGATAATAAAGTGGGAGTCGTAGCCGCTAAGATTGTGTAAAACGACAGGAATAAAGTTTGGCAGTTTGTAATTTATATTGCATGAATTACAAGCAGCTCCTCTGTATAACCCTGTCAGGTGATCGTGATCTCTTACTTTTGGATTTTCTTCACTGAACATCTTCTTGCATAAATAGCATCTTGTCGCTAAGTTGTATTCTTCTTGTTGATTTTGGTTTAAAGGTTCCATAGGTACAATATTACCGAACAAGCGTTGAACCTTTCCAGCAATATCGTACAGTTGGTCTACAAAATACTTAGCGGCTTCTTCACCACGGTAGAGTATTGGAGTGGATGTTAAACCATAGTCTTGCAATTGGTTTTCAGACAAGGTTGATTTAACTAGTAAACAAAAACTGTTGGGCTGATGCAACTGATATTTTGTTCTTCTAGTCACTTCGCCGTCCGGCAGCTCCTGTGGTACTAACGTTGATTCAAAATCTGCATAGACCACTAGTGGAATTCGGTATTGGTGAACTGTCTTGTTAAATTGTATTGAAGCTCGGGTAGGCGGTGGAAGACTTATCTTTACTTCATAGTTCTCGTTGCAAAGTCTTTTATGTTCCAATAACCAGTCCAATCCTCCACGTCTTGAATCTTTCCAAGAAAAGCAGAAACATCTCTTGCAAACTGTAATCCTATTTACTCTTTTGGTCAATTGTTTTACAACTAACGCTTCAAAGTCTTTTATCCATACATAATGGGAAATTTCACCCTTGGTTATCAATAGCAAATCCGTATGGTTTCTTTGCTCAACCTTTACTACCCGCAAAGGATAAACGTTGTTGGAATCATCCAGACCAAAAACATTGACTGAAACGCCAGGATTTTTCTTTTCAAATTTGTCAATATCTTGTAAAGTAACTGGGTAAGTAAGACCTTGAAAGTTGTAGCGGTGTTCATTTTCGTAGTATTCTCTACCAACTCTACAAGGATTGTTTTTAACATACTTGGTTAACATTGCATACTTGAAACATTCATTACCCTCATTTTGAACATTTCTACACGAGTTAGTGTTTTGGATTTTCTTTGGTAGAGGGATAAAACTACTACCTCTTAAACCATATCCATGTTTATGAACCCTAACATCCATACCTTCGATTGATGACAAAGTCCATCCAGATCCTCTTCCTTCATGTTCTTGGAGTTTGGTTATAAGTTCCTCCAAGCATTCTTCAATAATATCATCAATGTCGGAGGTGAAGGTAAGGGTTCGGTTTTTGGTAATGAATGCTCTCAATGCTGTTTCACCATCAGTATTGTTAAACATAGCCTCTAACACCATTCCAAATTTAATAAAATTTAGCCTTTGTAATTCTTCCCTCAACGTTTGACCAACAAGTTCCTTAGCCTGGGTTATGAATGTTTCCAATTCCAATTGAACGTTATTAATTTTGAAATGTGTTACAACTCGTCCTGGCAAGGCTGTGGTGCGCAGTTGTCTTACATCTTCCAGTTCTTCTTCTTCCATATCCTCTTCTTCGGTGTCCTCTTCTTCGGTGTCCTCTTCTTCAATAGGTCTTGTAGCAGTAGATGGTCCAGCACCAGCAAATTGGATCACACTAGGTCTTCTTCTTTGCATTTGCTGTAGATAGCTGTCCCAGTAGTCCGTCTGCTTCTGGTGCTCTTCCAAAAACCGGTCAATTGAGTCTAAGTCTATTTCATCCATGGTAATATCTTCTTTTCTATCTTCGTCTTCATGTAATTCTCTGTGTATGGTGAAAAGATCTTCGTCTTGAAAGATTTCCCCACAAATGTCGCAAAGAGCCATTTCAAACAGTTTGGCTTTGAATGCACACTCTGTGAATGTCCACGCAATAATGAGCAGCGCACTCCACCGGGACCCTTTATATCCGAGGCAGATAGGTGGGGAAAGTGACGTCATATGGAAACAGGTTATCACTCATGTGCTAAATTTAGCCTTTACACAACCGTTTGTAATACATTTATCAGTAGGCTTGATAAATTGATGATATTTGGTCTAGATTCAATAATTTGTACAAGTTTTTTCAAAGATGTCTGTTTGAGCAAGTTTATGTAGGTCAAGGTCATTTGGAATTATTATTTTGAGCGGGGGATAGAGCACTAAGCAGCATCATTTACTACAAAGTGCTCTATCCCCCGCTCACATTCTTTTTTAACTTTTTGTTTAAACTTTTTACAAGGGTGAAACATCACCATCAGAGTCGGAATCATCCTCATCACGGAATAGGCAGCGATGACAATACATAATTCTTCTGGCAACTAACATCCTATCCATTGGACGATGGGGAGTGTCTTGTTCTTGTTCTTCTTCTTCTTCGATTTCCAATTGGAATTCCATTTCCGACTCAGATGACGACTCTAATGTTTCGTAGGCGTGCAAGTCCACCTCATTGTCCGTTGAACCAGCTTCGTCAGAGTCCGTTTCAATATCCATTATCTCTTCCTCCTCCTCTTCTTGATCAACCGCAGGTAGTTGGTCCTCTACTTCTATAATTTCTAGAGGTATTACCTCCAGAATAGAGACAATTCTGTTGCGATGGAACACGGTGTTGTCAAGTGGAGCCATGGTATGGAAGTGTTGTATCCATCCAATTTGCTTACCCTTTTTATACCCCCACCAACTATACAATTTATGTGGGTCAAGGTCACGTAAAGATACCCTTTGAGCGGGGGATAGACCACTAAGCAGCATGCTAGTCCATTGCCGCAAAGTGATCTATCCCCCGCTCTATTCCGCAGACCACACTCAAGTCCAAGTCCACATCCAAGTCCACATCCATATGTTACACTTTATTATTACTGCCACCAAGTAATTGTCACTCGCACATTTACTTGGTTTTGATAAAGGTACTGCACAAACTCCATATTGGTTGTTTGTTCGTTATACAAATGCATCATGAAATATGCAATCTTATCGATTGCGGCATTGTCCAACGGTTCGCAATTCACAAGTTCCAATGTGCCCTGGCTGGTCTTATCCTCTATAAGTTCCACCACTTCGTTGATGTCTTCTTCCAAGAGGATGAACTCAACACTGAAGCTCTCCATTGTTGTTGTTGATAGTGTCTAGACAAATGCTTGACTAAATACTTTATTCATCAGTCCTACATATATACCAATTTCCCCCTCCTATTACCTATTCCCCCTCTACCTTTATATGGGTCAAGGCCATCCAATAATACCCTTTGAGCGGGGGATAGACCACTAAGCAGCATGCTAGTCCATTGCCGCAAAGTGATCTATCCCCCGCTCTGTATTCCACACAAGTCCTAGTCTTTACACACACATAAGCCCCCCAGTCTTTTACACTTACTCATATACTCTGTCCTCCCTGCCAATTAAGAGTTCCCCATGTTTGCCACTATTTTCAATTAACCTTTCCAAGTCCCAAAACACAATGTCCAAATTAACCAAGTTCGCTCGTCCAATTTGAAACACACTATTCCCCCCAAAGTCACTTGCTCTCACTTGTTGTCCTGTATACTGCTTCTTCTTCCACGCTACAATCACTACCCTACCTTCTTCAACAACCATTCTTTTAACATTATCATACACCTTCTTCAACATCCCTCTACAGTTTAAATAGTTTATGGTTACATACTCCCACTCCTTACCAATGATCAGTGATCCACTCATTTTCTAGCGTTCCACTGGAAGGTTCAAAGCAGAATGAAGTCGGGATGTACAGACCCCCCTCTTTTATACCAGTTAACCGGTTGTCCTTGCTGTAAAGTGGGTCAAGGTCATCCAATGCTACCCTTTGAGCGGGGGATAGACCACTAAGCAGCATGCTAGTCCATTGCCGCAAAGTAGTCTATCCCCCGCTCTGTATTCTACACACACACACACACACACACATGTCCCTGTCCAAGTCTTTCATTACATACCCAATATATATTCAGTTCCTTCATCATCACTATCACTCATCACTGCTTCCACAAACTCCACAGGATTAAAGTTAAATTGTTTCAATTGTTCTTTTAAGTTTTCAATTTGTTGGTCCTTTACTTCTAAAACACTGTGAAGGTGTGATATGTAGTCCGCTGCCTCGTTGATGCTTGCTACTCTCGGATCGCCTAACTTCAAGCTGGGAACTACACCCTGCAGCCTGTAGTACGCCATACGCCTTTCTTGCTCCTGCCGTTGACCAGGACTGAGCAAGCCTTGCCCGTCTTGGCTCACCTCCAGCAAGGTCCGTAGCATTGGAGCTTTGCAGGCGTTTGCCCGAGCAACAGTTATGCTGTGGAATGGTCGAGCAGGTCCACGAGTAGCAGGCAGGACGTTGGCAGCACGCCTTCTTGAAGAAGAAGAGGAAGCCTGAGAAGTTTTGCAGTTGGAAGCCATGTTGAAGTGAGGTATTCAGCTAAGCGATACAAAGCAGAATAACCAAACTGCACATCAATACCCGTATATATACACTTATCAGTGGTGGGGGTACTAGCTAGCCTTGGTAAAGTGGGTCAAGGCCATCCAAAAACATTACCAGAACGGGGGATAGATCACTAAGTGGCATGTTAGTCCATTGCCACAGAGTGATCTATCCCCCGCTCTGTATTTCACATTCACGCACACATTCATACATACACACAAGTCCCAGTCCAAGTCTTTACCCACACACCTATCCACTCTCATCCTCACTATCATCACTGTCCAACAGGCTTTCACACTTCTTAATCAGTTTTTCCCATTTACTCCTGACATAAAGTAGCTCCCTGCGAGTATTCTCTAGCATTCTGTCCCTTTGCTCTATCACTTCGTCGTAACACTCGATGATGTTTGGTGGAGTCTGAGTTGATGCATCCGTCGTGGTTGGTTGAGACGCTCCGCTGCTCCGCAACTCCTTCCTCACAGGACCAAAGCCGGAGAATCGGACACGACTCCTTGACGAAGGCCCCGATCGGATTGGTCCAATGCTCGGGCTGGAGTTGGAGGCGACCGGGCCAGAGGTAGAGGCTGGGACGTTCATAGCAGACATGGTGGTGTTCAGCTTAACGGTGTAAAGCAGAATGAGAGGACGGTTGATCACCACTCCTATATATACCCATTTTTAGTGGTGGGGATAACACTGGGGGGGGGGGTTAAAAGAAATTTTGCTTAGTCTTCCCGGTCATCAGTTTTACATACCTTTAGCACACCCATTATTTTGGTTTCTTCAATAACTTTACACACCTCAAACACCCAAGCAAACAGCTCATCTATGTTGTTATAATTAATTTTTGTCCAGTGTTCATACTTATGAGTTTGGTTGTTTATAATACATAGATAAAATGTAGACCCGTCTTGTCTTATACAATACTCAACTTCCATTCTATGCTGGTTTAGCACTTCCCAAGCATTGTGTTGATCTATCAAGAAGTCACCACCTTTGTAATTGTACCGTGACATGTTTACCACGGAGCACAGAAACAGACTGAAGCAAATGAACGGCTCATACAAGCTTAGTAAGAGCGTTAGAGTGGGGGTATCACGTGATACACAACATTAGTTGTAAGGTTAGCACTTTACTTTAAACAGTAATTTATATGGGTCAAGGTCATTCAAACTTTGACAAATTTTTACCTCCAAACACTTGTAGCAAGCTACAAGTGTTTGGAGGTAAGTTTTTATTTGTTAATGATTTATTTGTAACTTAGTCTTCACCCTCAAGGACACGGTTTGAGATTGTCCCAGTGAGTTTACATCACCGCCAGGTTAAAGTATTATACAAGTCAAGTGTTTTTTTTTATTACTTGACTTGTATAATACCCCTCTCCCTTACTTTAAGAGGGTTAAGACTAAATTTGGAAAAATAATTTGGAAAAAGACTTTTTAAATATTGTCCAACACAGCCTAACAATTTTGTTTTTTGGTGGGCCCATGTCCTAGTCCATTTCCCACACGGTTTCACATCCTTTCCTTCGTATTAGATAGGCTTTAGGTATGAAAAATTCTCTTTGTACCATACGAGGTGGTACTTGCATTGTACAAAGGCGGCCTTCACCTTTTACAACGATTTCTACTTTCTTATTACCTGCTCCATATGTCTGACCAATGAAATAGTATTTTTCATCAACCTTTAGCCTTCTAATATCCCGCGGTTGCGGACCGTGGGGATGTCTGAACTTGAACGTTTTAGGCTTAATGTACAGAGTATAGGGTTTGAATTGCCGAAATTTGACTGTACTTTTGAGGTGTCGTTGGCAGCGATCCCCTTCTGCACAAGCAAGTTTCTGGCAACACAAAACCCCAAACTTACTAGACATCCAAGCGTAATCGCATTTCTTACCCTTGCCAGCAGGGGCTTTAACGCGTTTACGTTTCTGTGTTGGACTCTTTAGCGGAGTGTCTTGGAGCTTCTCTGAATTAGGCTGGCTAGAAGGGATGGGGTTGGAAGGAGGTAGAAGGGGCAAAGATTGTTCAAGCGGGATGGAGCAAACAATTTTGGGCGGGGTAGGAGAGCGTGTTAGGTCTATGGTGGGAAGATCAGGGGAGAAGATGGATTTACGGGGTGGTTTGGTTGGTGTAGGTGGCATGGGGGATATAGGTGAGGGACATTGGGATGTAGTGTATGAGAGGATTTTCCGGGTTCTGCTGTATGGGGTGATCCTCGACCTAGACGTCTCTTCAAAAGCCGCAGACTCCGATCCTGAGTCCGATAGCAGCGAGAGTGCTGGAGAGGCTACCGGGACTCGACCTGACGACTTGACGAGTTCTCCTGACGATGGCTGTGCACCAGCCTCTTCCACTGTCGCCGGCAATGGCGACAGGCTGGGCATTGAGGCGGGCTGTGGTGGCGGCGGCGGCGGTGGCGGCATCGTCAGGCAGCTCAGGATGTTCGCAGTCATCAGGTATTCCAGGATCGAAGTCGAGGATGATGAGGGTCGAGACGCGTCGGTCGAGGTTGAAGTTGATGGGTAGTTTTTTAGCTTCAGACCCATTTTACCCATTGTAATAAATGAAAAGAATAGATGTAAAGAAAGAAGTGAACGTGTAAAACAAAAGTCTCAAGAGCGAGAGAGAGTACCTGTCCGTATGGGAGCTTGGACCGGAATGAGAAGTGCGTGCAGCCCGGCCGCCTTATATCCCCACCGGGGCTGCCACGCCCAGGATATTAGGGGTGGGGGTGGGGGTGGGGGGGGAGGGGGGGGGGGTTCGCACTTTTTGCGGGGGGGGGGGTTTCGCACTTTTTGCGGGGGGGGGGGGTTTCGCACTTTTTGCGGGGGGGGGGGTCGCACTTTTTGCGGAGGAGGGGGGGGGGGGTTCGCACTTTTTAAAAAAAATAAGCCCCACTTGAGGCATTTATGTTACCATAGCTGAAGCCTCCCAAGGGACCCAACTATTAACAACTCCAAACTTGTGGGTTACAAATACCTAACTGTTATATTTTTTTAACAGACATTAATGTATTAACTGTGTTAATAAGACCTGACTGTTAAACACTTTGAAAGATTTTACATATTTAGGTCAAGGTCACAAAAAAACTTTAAAAAAATTAAGCCCCACACCCCCCTTTGGGGGTGTGAGGCACTTGGGTTGTCATCGCTGTAGCCTCCGAAGAGACCCAACTATGACAACAAGGCAACATCCAATGTCGTGTACCCTTCGCCACGCAAGACTTGTAAACATTTACTGCATTGTCTTTTCAGTAGTTAACAAAGATTCATTTACATAATTTTGTGTTTCCAGAAGGAAACAAACTGAGGACACCCTAGTGGCTTACGTCCTCGTCCGAGTGCAGAGGCCACCGCAACCTTTTGCATGCCAGCGTACAAACGGACATGCTCCCAAATGCCATCCGCAACCTTTTGCATGCCTGGCAGGAGCCTACCGATAATTAAAATAGGCTTTACACGGGGGCCTACTCCCGTAACCTATCTTTAATATTTTTCATTTAAAATGCATTGAATTTTTACAAGTCTTTGTAGGTCAAGGCCACACGGACATTAAAAAATTTCGGCCCCCGTACATCCATGGCGAACCACGAATGTTCGGGGGCCTTGGGGACTAAAAACACAAATAGCTAACAAAGATTCATTTACATAATTTTGAGTTTCCAGAAGGGAAACATACTGAGGACACCCTAATGGCTTACGTCCTCGGTCCGAGTGCAGAGGCCGCCACAACCTTTTGCTTGCCAGCTTACAAACGGACATGCTCCCCAAATGCCATCCGCAACCTTTTGCATGCCTGGCAAGGAGCCTACCAATTATTAAAAGTGGCTTTACACGGGGGCCTACTCCCGTTCCCTGACTTTACAATTTACTTTGAGCATTGAAAAAGCTCAAGGGGGGATTGCTAAAACAAGCGTATACACTTTAGAAACATATAACACACTTACAACACACAATTGAGCTCAACGTAGTCAATGCTGGAACAAGCACATACACATTAAACACATATAACAAACAAGACACAAAGGATAAAAGACACAGGAGACATAGGGTACAAGTAAAACACTCTCATATAAAACAATTCGCAATACCCAAACGCAAGCGCAATATCTTACAACTAATACAAGTCTTAAAGTTAGAGTAGACTTCGCTAAACACTGAAGGCGCCATTCAATGTTTAGTGATGCCTATGGCGGTCCGTCCCGGTCGTTCACGTTCAACGCGCGGGAGCGGACTGCGAGCCGGCTCTGGCCGGACCCCCTTATATCCCCACCGGGGCTGCCACGCCCAGGATATCAGGGGTGGGGGAGGGGGTGGGGGTGGGGGGGGGGTTCGCACTTTTTGCCGGGGGGGGGGGGTTCGCACTTTTTGCCGGGGGGGGGGTTCGCACTTTTTGCCGGGGGGGGGTTAGGTAAGTTAAGTGGGTCAAGGTCACCCACAACACTTGTACTCTAAGTGTTGGCTATACCCCCACCACAACTGGGTCCCTAGGCTGCACAACACCGCTTCGCCAGTATGTCTCCGGCTTCCATGCGGTGCGTCTCGCTGTTCTCTAGCTCTCTATGTGTAAGTAATTTTACAAGTTCTGAATGTAGGTCACTACACTTTAACTCTGGGACGATATCGACTTGTAGTATTTCAGTGTTTTGACTCAAGGTCATCACACTTTAACTCTAGCACATCGGTTATCGTACCAGAGGTGCTCAATAACCTAACTTGTAATGTTTAGGGTGGCGTTTGCACGCCACGTGGTATCGCCATGAGTGTCCAGTCCAAGTTTTAAGTTAAATTAATTTTACTGTAATCTTTTCCATTTCCGCTTCGTTTTGCCAAAGTATAAGGTGTCGCTTAATAAAGTGGTATTTCTCTAAAGTTATAGGAGATTGCAGGGATACAATTAGTTTATTTAGGAGACTCTTCATCTTGGAGTTTAACACAATTTCCACTTTGACTTTGCTTCCTCGGCTCTCACAGCCTAAGCTGTACAGAAATGTTTCTTCTAGTGCCAACTCGGGCCAAGAGAACAGTGTGTTGACTGTAGGACAGCTCATGGTGAAGTGATGCGATACTCCAGCGTAC
Source organism: Neoaliturus tenellus (assembly GCA_030545055.2). Taxonomy (NCBI): domain Eukaryota; kingdom Metazoa; phylum Arthropoda; class Insecta; order Hemiptera; family Cicadellidae; genus Neoaliturus; species Neoaliturus tenellus. The sequence goes on along the minus strand of CM061535.1, from coordinate 5,523,333 downwards.
CACCTCACCTTCCCCCACCACTGTGACCTTCCCCCACTCCTGCTGTTTCCCCCACCTCTTTTCCCTTGACTCATGCGCTACAAGCAGTCTCTCAGTATTGTGCGGACTTTTGTGAGGTGAAGCCATGTCGCAGGACACTTTAGGTAAGAAACTTAGCCGTGTTAAGACTTTATTAGTTGCTCACTGTCCACCACTCAAAGTTAAGAGAGTTTCAACTTTAGCTAAGTGGCGCAAACTGTTGCGCGGACACCCTAAGTTTTATACCAAACAGACTAATGTCAGTTTTACTGATGAAGATTTGTTTAATATATTGGATGAAATGACTTTTCCTTGCAAAATTCAGTTAGTTACTCCCATTCCTGACAGTTTAGAGTCTTAGTCTCTCAAGCCAATATACCTAGCGTACACAGAGCCTGACAGTCAGTCACTCGGTGGCTGTCGTGGGGTGCGCATCGGTGTCGGCGCTATGTTGTTAGGTTTTCAAGGTCACAGTAATATCAAATTGTTGGTGTTGTGCTGGTTCAAGGTCACCTGAGGGATAACCGATTGCCCATTTAGGCAGGGTCATGTCAGAAACTCGAGTTTAACTTGGCACTTTTGCCGTTTCTCGTCGAAAATTCGCTCCAAGTGGTCAAGGTCGCGGGGACTCTGACTGAAACTCGGAGCGTAGTGCGAGAAACGGCAAAAGTGCCAAAAAATTTTAAGTTTCGGCGTGACCTTGACCTCAGTGGCGTCGGTGACGTCATTTTGATGACGTAAGGGGTGATGACGTCATCAGCACGTCATTTCTGTGACTTCATGGGTGTGACGTCATAGAAATGACGTCATTAGTGATGACGTCATCGGTGAGGTCATTGACCTCGATGACGTCATCCCTCAGGTGACCTTGAACTGAGCCAGCACCAACAATTTGACACTACTAGCGAGAGACTACTTCTCATTAATAGAATACCATCACACGGATTATGAGACCCTTGTGTTACACAGATGTTCTGTTTTGTTCACATTTCCCTCAACACATAGGCCTACTACTATAAATTCTGCTAAATTCAATTGTTTGTTTACTGTTAACTAAATTATTTGGGGGGAAATTCAACATTTTTAACAATACAACTGGTTTTACAATACCGGATAATTTATTAGTTGGATATTTTTAGTATTACATAATGAAATAATTAACTATAGGTTTTGTGTTCTTTGGGCAACCCCTAGGCACCACACCAGAAACGGCAATAATTTTAGACATTTTCAGAGTGCCTTCAAATTCGCAACGCAACATCGTGCCACTAAAGTATTGCTGCGGGTATCGCCTGTTGTCGGCGCCTCAACACCAGAAAAAATCCACTAAGTTGGTTGATAATCACAACGACCGACTTGTGGGCAAAAATAAAGTAAATGCCACCCTTCGCTATGTTAAACAACCTGAAAGTATTGCCAACATCACAGAAGGTTACTCAGTTACGTTAAAGATTGTTCGTTATATTCGTTGCTTCAATAAGTAATTTTGAAGTTAAGGTTATTAACTTAAAATAATTGGTTGTTTATCCCAACGGAAGAGAGTTTTCGAGCACTCTGTAAAGCGGGACCATTTCATATAATATTTTATGACCTAATAATTATATTCATTTTAATTGTTTTTAATTATTGTAATACAAAAAGCTATTTTGTTGGGAATTTTTGATCGATTATTAAACATATTAGTTTAGTGTTATTATTATCATTAAAGGAATTAGGGTTTAACACATTTTAATTGTAATAAATATTATTATATTGATGCTTTCAACAATAAAAAGTTATAGAAGTATGTTTAGCAATAATCGAGTTAGTAGTGTGAAATTGTTGGTGCTGGCTCAGTTCAAGGTCACCTGAGGGATGACGTCATCGAGGTCAATGACCTCACCGATGACGTCATCGATGACGTCATCGATTGCGTCATCGTTGACGTCATCACCAATTACGTCATTTTGATGACGTCACACCCATGACGTCACAGAAATGACGTGCTGATGACGTCATCACCCCTTACGTCATGAAAATGACGTCACCGACACCACTAAGGTCAAGGTCATGCCGAAACTTAAAATTTTTTGGCACTTTTTGCCGTTTCTCGCACTACGCTCCGAGTTTCAGTCCGAGTCCCCGTGACCTTGACCACTTGGAGCGAATTTTCGACGAGAAACGGCAAAAGTGCCAAGTTAAACTCGAGTTTCTGACATGACTCAGCCTAAATGGGCAATCGGTTATCCCTCAGGTGACCTTGAACCAGCACAACACCAACAATTTCATATTACTGTGACCTCGAAAACCTAACAACGGAGCGCCGACACCGATGCGCACCCCACGACAGCCACCGAGTGACTGACTGTCAGGTTCTGTGTACTCTAGGTATATCGGCTTGAGAGACTAAGACTCTAAACTGTCAGGAATGGGAGTAACTAACTGAATTTCGCAAGGAAAAGTCATTTCATCCAATATTTTAAACAAATCCTCATCAGTAAAACTGACATTAGTCTGTTTTGTATAAAACTTAGGGTGTCCGCGCAACAGTTTGCGCCACTTAGCTAAAGTCGAAACCCTCTTAACTTTGAGTGGTGGACAGTGAGCAACTAATAAAGCCTTAACACGGCTAAGTTTCTTACCTAAAGCGTCCCGCGACATGGCTTCTCCTCACAAAAGTCCGCACAATACTGAGAGACTGCTTGTAGAGCATGAGTCAAGGGAAAAGAGGTGGGGGAAACAGCAGGAGTGGGGGAAGGTCACAGTGGTGGGGGAAGGTGAGGTGGTACGCTGGAGTATCGCATCACTTCACCATGAGCTGTCCTACAGTCAACACACTGTTCTCTTGGCCCGAGTTGGCACTAGAAGAAACATTTCTGTACAGCTTAGGCTGTGAAAGCCGAGGAAGCAAAGTCAAAGTGGAAATTGTGTTAAACTCCAAGATGAAGAGTCTCCTAAATAAACTAATTGTATCCCTGCAATCCCCTATAACTTTAGAGAAATACCACTTTATTAAGCGACACCTTATACTTTGGCAAAACGAAGTGGAAATGGAAAAGATTACAGTAAAATTAATTTAACTTAAAACTTGGACTGGACACTCATGGCGATACCACGTGGCGTGCAAACGCCACCCGAAACATTACAAGTTAGGTTATTAAGCACCTCTGGTACGATAACCGATGTGCTAGAGTTAAAGTGTGATGACCTTGAGTCAAAACACTGAAATACTACAAGTCGATATCGTCCCAGTGTTAAAGTGCAGTGACCTACATTCAGAACTTGTAAAATTACTTACATATAGAGAGCTAGAGAACAGCGAGACGCACCGCATGGAAGCCGGAGACATACTGGCGAAGCGGTGTTGTGCAGCCTAGGGACCCAGTTGTGGTGGGGGTATAGCCAACACTTAGAGTACAAGTGTTGTGGGTGACCTTGACCCACTTAACTAACCTGCCCCCCCCCCCCGACAAAAAGTGCGAGCCCCCCCCCCGACAAAAAGTGCGAGCCCCCCCCGACAAAAAGTGCGAGCCCCCCCCCACCCCCACCCCCACCCCCTCCCCCACCCCTGATATCCTGGGCGTGGCAGCCCCGGTGGGGATATAAGGGGGCCCAGCCAGAGCCGGCTCGCAGTCCGCTCCCGCGCGTTGAACGTGAACGATCGGGACGGACCGCCATAGGCATCACTAAACATTGAATGGCGCCTTCAGTGTTTAGCGAAGTCTACTCTAACTTTAAGACTTGTATTAGTTGTAAGATATTGCGCTTGCGTTTGGGTATTGCGAATTGTTTTATATGAGAGTGTTTTACTTGTACCCTATGTCTCCTGTGTGTCTTTTATCCTTTGTGTCTTGTTTGTCATATGTGTTTAATGTGTATGTGCTTGTTCCAGCATTGACTACGTTGAGCTCAATTGTGTTTTGTAAGTGTGTTATATTCTTCTAAAGTGTATACGCTTGTTGTAGCATTTCCCCCTTGAGCTTTTGCAATGCTCAAAGTAAATCGTAAAGACAGGGAACGGGAGTAGGCCCCCGTGTAAAGTTACTTTTGTATAATTGTTAGGCTCCTCTCATGCATGCTTCAATGCGGCTGAGAAATAGGAGTTGGTCCGTTTGTACGCCTATATGGGGGTAATGAGCCGATGGCCTCTGCACTCGGACCGAGGACGTAAGCCACTAGGGTGTCCTCAGTTAGTTTCCCTTCTGGAAACTCAAAATTATGTAAATGAAAATTTGTTAGCTATTTGTGTTTTTTTGTCCCCAAGGCCCCCGAACATTCGTGGTTCGCCATGGATGTACGGGGGCCGAAATTTTTTAACGTTCGTATGGCCTTGACCTAGTAAGAACTTATATAAATTTACTGCATTGCTGAACTTAAATATTAAATATTAAAGATAGGGAACGGGAGTAGACCCCCGTGTAAAACCACTTTTTATAATTGTTAGGCTCCACTCATGCATGCTTCAATGCGGCTGAGAAATTGGAGTTGGTCCGTTTGTACGCTTATACGGGGGTAATGAGCCGATGGCCTCTGCACTCGGACCGGGGACATAAGCCACTAGGGCTGTCCTCAACCTCTTTCAAAATTATGTAAATGACTTTTTGTTAGCTATTGGAAAAGTTATTTGTTAGCAATGCAGTAAATGCTTAAGTCTTGCGTGGTGGAGGTTAGACGACATTGGATGTTGCCTGTTGTCATAGTTGGGTCTCTTCGGAGGCTACAGCGATGACAACCCAAGTGCCCCACACCCCCATAGGGGGGTGTGGGGCTTATTTTTTTAAAAGTTTCGCGTGACCTTGAACCAAATATTAAAGTTTCTCTTTGGATTTTAACTGGCAGGTATTACTAACACACAAGTCTGGAGTTCCCCATAGTTGTATCTTTTCGGAGACTATAGCGATGGCAACATAAGAACGCCTATAAGGGTTTATTTCTTTAATTAACCCCCCCCCGACAAAAAGTGCGAGCCCCCCCCCACCCCACCCCCACCCCCACCCCTTATATCCTGGGCGTGGCAGCCCCGGTGGGGATATAAGGCGGCCCGGTTGCACGCACTTCTCATTCCTGCTCCAGCCTTTGTTGGAAGTCCTTCTCCGTTTTTTGCAATTATCGCTCTCTCTCCACCGCAACATGCGCTTCAAGAACTATCCACCCGTTCTCCCATACATCAAATCGAATCCAACCAACACGTCTACTCCGACCAACACATCTACTCCGACTTCAACCTCCGCTGCTCCGATTCTTCAAACGTGTTTGATGAGCACAATCCTCAGCTGTTTGGAGATGCCGTCGGCTCCTTCAATGCCCAGCCTGTCTCCGCTGCTACCAACGGAACCAACAAGTCCAAGTGTCAGTGGTGCTGGTGATGCTCCGTCGACTTCAAGAGGGGCTGGCGCTCACCCTGCAAGCAGCCGAGTGCTCATAGCATCACCGCCAATCTCATTGCTGTCAGATTCTGATTCGGAGTCAGCGGTCTTTGAGGAGAAGAAGTCGAGGTCCAAAATCATTCCCTACTCCCGTACACAGAAAATCCTTTCCTATACAAAGACCCAATGTCCACTACCCGTATCCCCCATGCCATCCACACCAGTCAAACCATCCTGTAAATCGATCTTTTCCCCAGACAATTCTACCTCACCCAAAGCCAACATTCCATCTACAGTCAAACCATCCCGTAAATCGATCTTTTCCCCAGACAATTCTACCTCACCTAAAACCACCATTGATCTAACCCATTCTCCTACCCGACCCAAAATTGTTTGCAAATTGCCCCTTGACCGTGCTAAACCATCGCCCTCCATCCTTTCCAGCCAGCCTAAGTTAGATCAAGCGCCGCTCCAAAACACTAAGAGTCCAACACAAAAGAAACGTAATCGTGTTAAATGCCCTGCTGGCAAGCGTGATAAATGCGATTATGTTTGGTTTAGCAGAGAGGCTGTGGTTCTTTGTTGTCCGAGTTTTGCTCTTCCAGAAAAAGATCGTTGCCAACGACACTTGAATAAGAAAATCAAAATTCCGACACCAAAGCCCTATAGCCTTAATATTATGCCTGAAAAGTCCAAGTTCAAACACCCCAACAGTCCGCAGAAGCTGAAAATTAATAGGCTCAAGAGGGACAAAAAATATTATTTCATTGTTCAAGCTTATGGAGCATTTAACATAAATGTGCAAATCATTCTAAAAGGTGATGGCCGCCTTCATAGAATGAAAGTACCACCTGCGATGGTACAAAGAGAATTTTTTGTCCCCGGGGCTTATTTAATTCGAATAAAAGGATGCCTATCTGTTTGGGAAATGGACTAGGACATGGGCTCACCAAAAAATCAAAATTGTTTAAAAGTGTTGGACATTAATTAAATTTCTTCTTCCAAATTAATTTTTCTAAATTTAGTCTTAACCCTCTTAAAGTAAGGGAGAGGGGTATTATACAAGTCAAGGAATAAAAAAAAACACTTGACTTGTATAATACTTTAACCTGGCGGTGATGTAAAGTCACTGGGACAATCTCAAACCGTGTCCTTGAGGGTGAAGACTGAGTTACAAAAATCTTTAACAAATAAAAACTTACCTCCAAACACTTGTGGCAAGCCACAAGTGTTTGGAGGTAAAAAGTTTTTAAAGTTCGAATGACCTTGACCCATATAAATTACAGTTTAAAGTAAAGTGCTAACCTTACAACTAATGTAGTGTATCACGTAATACCCCCACTCCAACGCTCTTACTAAGCTTGTATGAGCCGTTCATGTGCTTCAGTCTGTTCCTGTGCTTTGTGGTAAACATGTCACGGTACAATTACAAAGGTGGTGACTTTTTGATAGATCAACACAATGCTTGGGAAGTGCTAAACCGGCATAGAATGGAAGTTGAGTGTTGTATAAGACGAGATGGGTCTACATTTTATTTATGTATTATAAACAACCAAACTCATAAGTATGAACACTGGACAAAAATTAATTATAACAACATAGATGAGCTGTTTGCTTGGGTTTTTGAGGTGTGTAAAGTTATTGAAGAAACCAAAACGATGGGTGTGTTAAAGGTATGTAAAACCGATGACCGCGAAGACTAAGGGAAAGTTAGTGGAAGTCCTTAAGATATCCCCCCCCTCCCCCCCACCCCCACCCCCACCCCCACCCCACCCCACCCGCCCCCCACCACTACAAATAGGTATATATAGGAGTGGTAATCCACTGTCCGCTCATTCAGCTTGCAACTGTTAAGCCGAACGTTTCGCACCATGTCTGGCAACGCTTCAGCTTCTGCTTCTGCTTCTAACTCCGGCTCAGGTGTTGGGCCGATCCGATTGGGGCCTTCGTCAAGAAGTCGTGTCCGGTTCTCCGGCTTTGGTCCTGTGAGGAAGGAGTTGCGAAGCAGCGGAGCCTCTCAACCAACCACGTTGGACGCATCAACTCAGACCTCGACAAGCATCATCGACTGGTACAATGAAGTGATAGAGGAAAGGGACAGAATGTTAGAGAATACTCGCAGTGAGCTACTTCATATCCGGAGTAAATGGGAGAAACTAATTAGGAAGTGTGAAAGCCTGTTGGACAGTGATGATAGTGAGGATGAGAGTGGATAGGTGTGCGGGTAAAGACTTGGACTGGGACTTGTGTGTTTGTATGAATGTGTGCGTGAATGTGAAATACAGAGCGGGGGATAGAGCACTCTGTGGCAATGGACTAACATGCCACTTAGTGATCTATCCCCCGTTCTGGTAATGTTTTTGGATGGCCTTGACCCACTTTACCAAGGTTAGCTAGTACCCCCACCACTGATAAGTGTATATATATAAGGGTATTGATGTGCAGTTTGGTTATTCTGCTTTGTACCGCTTAGCTGAATACTACACTTTTAACATGGCTTTCAACTCTCGGGCTTCTTCTTCTTCAAGAAGGCGTGCTGCCAACGTCCTGCCTGCTACTCGTGGACCTGTTCGACCATTCCATAGCATAACTGTTGCTCGGGCAAACGCCTGCAAAGCTCCGATGCTACGGACCCTGCTGGAGGTGAGTCGAGACGGGCAAGGCTTGCTTAGTCCTGGTCAACGGCAGGAGCAAGAGAGGCGTATGGCATACTTTAAGCTGCAGGGTGTAGTTCCCAGCTTGAAGTTAGGCGACCCAAGAGTAGCAAGTGTCACCGAGGCAGCGGACTACATATCACACCTCCACACTGTTTTGGAAGTGAAGGACCAACAAATTGAAAAACTAAAAGAACAATTAAAACAATTTAACTTTAACCCGATGGAGTTTGTGGAGGCAGTGATGAGTGATAGTGATGATGAAGGAAGTGAATATATATTAGGTATGTAATGAAAGACTTGGACAGGGACATGTGTGTGTGTGTGTGTGTAGAATACAGAGCGGGGGATAGACTACTTTGCGGCAATGGACTAGCATGCTGCTTAGTGGTCTATCCCCCGCTCAAAGGGTACTTTTGAATGACCTTGACCCACTTTAAACGAAGGACAACCGGTTAACTGGTATAAAAGAGGGGGTCTGTACATCCCGACTTCATTCTGCTTTGGACCTTCCAGTGGAACGCTAGAAAATGAGTGGATCACTGATCATTGGTAAGGAGTGGGAGTATGTGACCATAAACTATTTAAATTGTAGAGGGATGTTAAAGAAGGTGTACGATATTGTTAAAAGAATGGTTGTTGAAGAAGGTAGGGTAGTGATTGTAGCGTGGAAGAAGAAGCAGTATACAGGACAACAAGTGAGAGCAAGTGACTTTGGGGGGAATAGTGTGTTTCAAATTGGACGAGCGAACTTGGTTAATTTGGACATTGTGTTTTGGGATTTGGAAAGGTTAATTGAAAATAGCGGCAAACATGGGGAACTCTTAATTGGCAGGGAGGACAGAGTATATGACTAAGTGTAAAAGACTGGGGGCTTATGTGTGTAAAGACTAGGACTTGTGTGGAATACAGAGCGGGGGATAGATCACTTTGCGGCAATGGACTAGCATGCTGCTTAGTGGTCTATCCCCCGCTCAAAGGGTATTATTGGATGGCCTTGACCCATATAAAGGTAGAAGGGGAATGAGTAATGGGAGGGGGAAATTGGTATATATGTAGGACTGATGAATAAAGCATTTAGTCAAGCATTTGTCTAGACACTATCAACAACAATGGAGAGCTTCAGTGTTGTGTTCATCCTCTTGGAAGAAGACATCGACGAAGTGGTGGAACTTATAGAGGATAAGACCAGCCAGGGCACATTGGAACTTGTGAATTGCGAACCGTTGGACAATGCCGCAATCGATAAGATTGCATATTTTATGATGCATTTGTATAACGAACAAACAACCAATATGGAGTTTGTGCAGTACCTTTATCAAAACCAAGTAAACGTGCGAGTGACAATTACTTGGTGGCAGTAATAATAAAGTGTAACATATGGATGTGGACTTGGATGTGGACTTGGACTTGAGTGTGGTCTGCGGAATAGAGCGGGGGATAGATCACTTTGCGGCAATGGACTAGCATGCTGCTTAGTGGTCTATCCCCCGCTCAAAGGGTATCTTTACGTGACCTTGACCCACATAAAATGTATAGTTGGTGGGGGTATAAAAAGGGCAAACCAATTGGATAGATACACCACTTTCATACCATGGCTCCACTTGACAACACCGTGTTCCATCGCGACAGAATTCTTTCAATTCTGGAGGTAATACCTGTAGAAGTTATAGAAGCAGAGGACCAACTACCTGCGGTTGACCAGGAAGAGGAGGAGGAAGAAATTATGGATATTGAAACGGATTCTGACGAAGCTGGTTTAACGGATAATGAAATGGACTTGCACGCCTACGAAACATTAGAGTCATCATCTGAGTCGGAAATTGAAGAAGAAGAAGAACAAGACACTCCTCATCGTCCAATGGATAGGACGTTAGTAGCCAGAAGAATTATGTATTGTCATCGCTACCTATTTCGTGATGAGAATGATTCCGACTCTGATGGTGATGTTTCACCTTTGTAAAAAGTTTAAACAAAAAGTCAAAAAAGAATGTGAGCGGGGGATAGAGCACTTTGTAGTAAATGATGCTGCTTAGTGCTCTATCCCCCGCTCAAAATAATAATTCCAAATGGCCTTGACCTATATAAATTTTGCTCAAACAGACGTCTTTAAAAAAACTTGTACAAATTATTGAATCTAGACCAAATATCATCAATTTATCAAGCCTACTGATAAATTTATTACAAACGGTTGTGTAAAGGCTAAATTTAGCACATGATTGATAACCTGTTTCTATATGACGTCACTTTCCCCACCTATCTGCCTCGGATATAAAGGATCCCTGTGGAGCGCGCTGCTCATTATTGCGTGGACATTCACAGAGTGTGCATTCAAAGCCAAACTGTTTGAAATGGCTCTTTGCGACATTTGTGGGGAAATCTTTCAAGACGAAGATCTTTTCACCCTACACAGAGAATTACATGAAGACGAAGATAAAAAAGAAGATATTATCATGGATGAAATAGACTTAGACTCAATTGACCGGTTTTTGGAAGAGCACCAGAAGCAGACGGACTACTGGGACAGCTATCTACAGCAAATGCAAAGAAGAAGACCTAGTGTGATACAATTTGCCGGTGCTGGACCATCTACTGCTACAAGACCTATTGAAGAAGAAGACACCGAAGAAGAGGATATGGAAGAAGACCTGGAAGATGTAAGACAACTGCGCACCACGGCCTTGCCAGGACGAGTTGTAACACATTTCAAAATTAATAACGTTCAATTGGAACTGGAAACATTCATAACCCAGGCTAAGGAACTTGTTGGTCAAACTTTGAGGGAAGAACTACAAAGGCTAAATTTTATTAAATTTGGAATGGTGTTAGAGGCTATGTTTAACAATACTGATGGTGAAACAGCATTGAGAGCATTCATTACCAAAAATCGAACCCTTACCTTCACCTCCGACATTGATGATATTATTGAAGAATGCTTGGAGGAACTTATAACCAAACTCCAAGAACATGAAGGAAGAGGATCTGGATGGACTTTGTCATCAATTGAAGGTATGGATGTTAGGGTTCATAAACATGGATATGGTTTAAGAGGTAGTAGTTTTATCCCTCTACCAAAGAAAATCCAAAACACTAACTCGTGTAGAAATGTTCTAAATGAGGGTAATGAATGTTTCAAGTATGCAATGTTAACCAAGTATGTTAAAAACAATCCTTGTAGAGTTGGTAGAGAATATTACGAGAATGAACACCGCTACAACTTTCAAGGTCTCACCTACCCAGTTACCTTGAAAGACATTGACAAATTTGAAAAGGAAAATCCTGGCGTTTCAGTCAATGTTTTTGGTCTGGATGATTCGAACAACGTTTATCCTTTGCGGGTAGTAAAGGTTGAGCAAAGAAACCACACGGATTTGCTATTGATAACTAAGGGTGAAATTTCCCATTATGTATGGATAAAGGACTTTGAAGCCTTAGTTGTAAAACAATTGACCAAAAGAGTAAATAGGATTACAGTTTGCAAGAGATGTTTCTGCTTTTCTTGGAAAGATTCAAGACGTGGAGGATTGGACTGGTTATTGGAACATAAAAGACTTTGCAACGAGAACTATGAAGTAAAGATAAGTCTTCCACCGCCTACCCGAGCTTCAATACAATTTAACAAGACAGTTCACCAATACCGAATTCCACTAGTGGTCTACGCAGACTTTGAATCAACGTTAGTACCACAGGAGCTGCCGGACGGCGAAGTGACTAGAAGAACAAAATATCAGTTGCATCAACCCAACAGTGTTTGTTTACTAGTTAAATCAACCTTGTCTGAAAACCAATTGCAAGACTATGGTTTAACATCCACTCCAATACTCTACCGTGGTGAAGAAGCCGCTAAGTATTTTGTAGACCAACTGTACGATATTGCTGGAAAGGTTCAACGCTTGTTCAGTAATATTGTACCTATGGAACCTTTAAACCAAAATCAACAAGAAGAATACAACGTAGCGACAAGATGCTATTTATGCAAGAAGATGTTCAGTGAAGAAAATCCAAAAGTAAGAGATCACGATCACCTGACAGGGTTATACAGAGGAGCTGCTTGTAATTCATGCAATATAAATTACAAACTGCCAAACTTTATTCCTGTCGTTTTACACAATCTTAGCGGCTACGACTCCCACTTTATTATTCCAGAGTTAGGAAGAGATGACGGTAAAATTGATGTTCTTGCTACAACATTGGAAAAGTACATCAGCTTTTCAAAAACAGTAGGTAAAATTAAACTTCGCTTCGTAGACTCTTACAGATTTATGCCATCTAGTTTAGCCAAATTGTCAGAGAACCTAAGAAGAGAAGACTTAAAAGAAACCAGCAAAATTGTATCTGAAGATAAATTGGACCTAGTATTACGGAAAGGAGTTTTCCCCTATGATTATATAACATCTACAGAAAAGTTTGAAGAAACCAGTCTGCCACCGATTGAAGCATTCAACAGCAAATTAAACGAAAGTGAAATTTCCGTTGAAGACTACAATCATGCTTGTAATGTTTGGAACCAACTAAACATTCAAACCTTAGGGGAATATTCTGACTTTTATATAAAATTGGACGTAACTCTGCTGTGCGATGTGATGGAAGAATTTCGAAACACCTGCTTCTCCGCCTATGGACTGGACCCTCTACACTCGTACACATCTCCAGGATTAGCATGGCAAGCTATGCTAAAGTCAACCAACTGTCGACTGGAACTTCTAACGGATATTGATATGGTGCTCATGATGGAATCTGGTGTACGGGGTGGTGTGACACAAGCTGTAACACGTCATGTCAAATCCAACAACAAGTACATCCCCGGCTTCGACGAGCAACAACCATCGGTCTACCTTGGCTACTTTGACGCAAACAACCTTTATGGTTGGGCAATGTCAAATCCGCTTCCCTACGCTGACTTCAAATGGATCGACCCGGCTACCATCGGAGACATCTCACAGATTCCAAAGGATGGTCCAAAAGGCTATATTTTGGACTGTGATTTTGAATACCCGGAGCACCTTCATGACCATCACTACGACTTGCCTCTCCTAGCCAAGACTGAAGTTTCACCGACAGGAAGATGGCCAAAATTGATGATGACCTTGGAGAATAAAGATCGGTATGTGGCTCACTACTGGGTAGTTCAACAGGCTCTTGAATTGGGTCTACGTATAGTGAGAATTCATAGAGCAATTGAATTCACCCAGTCTTGTTGGTTGAAACCATATATTGATTCCAACACTACAAGAAGAGCTGCAGCGACAACAGCATTTGAAAAGGACTTCTATAAATTAATGAACAACGCCATCTTTGGAAAAACCTTGGAGAACAAAAGAAAACACAAAAATGTAAAATTAGTGAGTGATCCTAGGAAATTGGAAAAATTAGTGCAAAAACCAAATTTTGGAACATCCATGATTATAAACGAAAATCTAGTCGCTGTCAGTATGAAGAAAACAACAATAGTCATGGACCGTCCGTTATACATAGGTATGTCGATTTTGGACATAAGTAAAACCCTGATGTATGATTTCCATTATAACAAAATGGTTAAACATTACGGAAGGGAAAACATTGGAGTCGCATACATGGATACGGACGCGTTTATCTACTGGATAAAGACTTTGGACATGTATGAAGACCTAAGGACTTTTCCATACAAAGAAGATTTCGACTTTTCTGACTATCCAAAAAACCATCCAAATTTTAATGAAAAAAATAAAAAAGTAATTGGAAAATTCAAAGATGAAGCAAATGGAATGCCTTTAGAAGAAATAGTGGCGCTGATGGCGAAATTGTATTCATTTAAGATGTACCACGGGAACAACACACCGACAGTCAAGAAAGCAAAAGGAGTGAAGACATCTTATTTGAAAAAACACGTGACATTTGACCACTACAAGACTTGTTTGTTTGAAGATACTACAATATCAGCAACATTTAACAATATCCGAAGCTTCAAGCATCAAGTCTACAGTGTCACCGAAATTAAAAAAGCGCTGTCAGCTCGGGATGATAAAAGACACATTATGCCCGACAAAATCCACACTCTTCCTTTTGGCCACTACTCTCTAAACCCTATCAACTAGTAACCTATTCTTCGTCCTTCTACAACTTCGACCTTATTCCTTTTTCCTTCCGTAAAAAAATGGGGAACACAGCAAGTCAAACGCCGTGTTCCCCATTTTTTTACACAAGTTTGGATGACCTTGACCCATATAAATGATGTGAATATTTAAAACAACATTCATTGTGATTATACATGTGATACAACAAACATTGAAACCTGCAATATGAAGGACTTGAAGCAACAAATTGTCAACGAACTTCATAAACCTGCAAGAAGAAAGTTTCCACGAAGAAATACGGTGATAAAAGGAATTAATGATTTATATCAAGCGGATTTAATCGAAATGATTCCTTATAGCAAACAAAATAAAGGATATAAATACATATTGACTGTTATTAACTGTTTTTCAAAAATGGCAGATGCTTTACCACTAAAAGATAAAAGTGGCAAAAGTGTTACAAAAGCAATGGAAACAGCTATACAAAGAGACAAACATACTATTAAACATTTACAAACAGATGATGGAAAAGAATATTTTAATAAGGAATTTGCAAATTTAATGAAAAAACACAATATAAACCATTACTCAACCAATTCAGAGGTAAAAGCCTCAATAATCGAAAGATTCAACAGAACTTTAAAAAGTGCAATGTATAAAATGTTTTCCAACAGAGGATCGCACATATGGATTGATATGTTACCAAAACTTATAAACGATTACAATAACAAATTTCATAGGACTATCGGGATGAAACCAAACCAAGTAACTAGTAAAAATGAAAACCTTGTATTAAAACGTATAAAAATGAATACTAAACCAAAAGTTGAAAAACTAAAGCCTAAAAAATTTAATGTGGGTGATAAAGTGCGAATAAGTAAATATAAAGGTGTATTCAGTAAAAGATATCTGCCAAATTGGACCAATGAGGTTTTTACTGTATTCAAAGTACAACCTACAGTACCTGAGACATATATTTTAAAAGATAATAAAGGACAATTGCTTGAAGGAGGGTTTTATGGACATGAAATGTTAAAATCAACAGTAGGCGATGTATATTTAGTTGAAAAGGTGTTGCAACGGAAAAAAGATAAGGTCAAAGTACGATGGTTAGGATTTAATAAGACGGAAGATTCTTGGATACCTAAAAAGGATTTGATATAACGATAGGGAATCATTTTAGGTTTAACCATTACAAAGGATGGAGATAGTACCACAAAAAGAGAGTTTTACTATTAATAATATAGATGAACTCACAGTGGATAATTCAGAATTCAATAGTGGGAAACATGGCAATTTGTTACCAAACACCGTTCGTTGTCTGGTTACCGGACCTTCCAACTGTGGAAAAACTAATGTAGTATTCAATTTGATTACAAACCCTAAAGGATTACGTTTTAACAATCTATATGTATTTTCAAAATCACTACAACAACCAAAGTATCAATTATTGGAAAAGATACTGACTAATGTGCCTGAAGTTAAATATTTAAAGTTTAATGCAAGCGAGAGTGTCATGCAACCACAAGAAGCTAAACCATTCTCCGTGTTCATATTCGACGATGTATCTAGTGAAAACCAAAACACAATAAGAAATTACTTCGCTATGGGTCGACATAACAACATAGATAGCATTTATATTGGTCAAACTTACAGCAAAATACCAAAACAACTCATTAGAGACAATGCAAACATGTTAATTGTATTTAAACAGGACGAAACCAACCTAAAACATATATATTTTGATCATGTAAATGCGGATATGACATTTGAACGATTTAAAGAGTTATGTGGAAAGGCTTGGGCTGAAAAGTATGGGTTCCTAACAATTATGAAGGAACAACCGCTAAACAATGGTCGATACAGGATAGGATTTGATAAATTTATATTAATACATTGAACGTGGTATAAAACATTCATTGTTGTACAACACGTCTTGCTACAAACATGGTTAACCAAGAAAAATTAGTAAAAGAAATAAAATCACTTAGTGATTCTATTCGGGCTAAAAACAGAGCATTGAAACTAGGTATTAGCGAGAGGGAGAAATTCCTTGAATCTACATTTAAACCTATTACTGAACCCTTGAAACAATTAAACAAAAAATTTGCTAAACCTGTATTGGAAGGAGATGCGATTGCACCTATTACGAAGTTTGAAAGAGAAAATGTAAAATCAGAAGATTTTAGTGATGAAGACCCGGAATCCTCTACATATAGTGGTTTTACCGGTGGAGAACCCGAAAGAGAGCTAGAATCACCGGACTATAGTGGAATAAGAGAATTATATGAAGTAAAAGCCAAAAGAGGACATGAAGTTGTATCAACTGCTAGTGAAGAGGAAAAAGAAGAAGAAACAAGGGAAGGTCCGTCAAACATAAGCTTGTTGGGTGAAAACATTCATAACAAAGGACCTTTAGGAAGGAAATACATGATAAAAATGTTAGCTGGAACAAATCCTAATAAAAACTACCATAGTTATGGAGTAAGATTAACAGAAGACGGTTTAATGGTTGGTAATAGCCCGGTAAACATTGATGAACATGATAATATTATTGTTGGTGATCAAAGATATAAGGGCACAAGGGGATTATTTGAATTATTATTTGAAAATAAGCCTTTAGAATTGTTAGTTAAAGAAAAAGACATGGAAGCATATAAAAAGATTTTGGAACAAACTAATGCATACAGGAGGAAGTATTCAGCTGACCAACCTGTTTTTAGATCAAAGTCTTTAAAATATAGAGAATTTGTATCCAAGTTAATACCAACAACGAGAAGACAACCAATGCCAATAATACCAAGAAAACCTGTAAAACGAAGGTTTGTGTCATCCACTTTGGATATAAGTGCTCCAGAACCAAGAAAAAGAAACAAATCTGTTACAGGTACAGGTTTAATGAAGAAACTATATAACACAAATGTGATTTATTACAATAATATCAATAAATTGGTGGATAGAATGAAACTAATACATGAAGCTAAAGAAGCGGGTCATACTGGATTGGAAAACGAATGGGTGGCTTTAGTGGATGAACTCCGAAACCGTGGGGTAATCTCATAAAAATGCGTTACTCCCTAGAATACTATTCAGTTGCACCATGAGTGTCGACAAGTTCGGACGTTACTCCTCGGATGGGTTATATTATGCGAATAGTTTAAAAAGAAGTGCTGGTTTACCACAAACACCTGATGGAGATTATGATATGAGTAATAAAAGGTTAAAAAACATAAAAGATCCTACGGATGAAAACGATGCAATAAATTTAAAAATATTAAAGGAAAAGATATCGCCAACATTAAGACTACAAAATAACACATATGACGCAGAAGATCATAGAATCATCAACGTTGGTAAACCAAATCAAAACGGTGATGCAATAAACAAAGGTTATTTGTCATCTGAATTAAAAAATACGTTAAAATTCAATGGGAAAACGTATAGTGCTAACAATAAACGTATATCCAACGTAGATGACCCTAAAGATGCAAAAGACAGCGTAAATAGACGCTATTTACATTCCTTGATACCTGAAAAGACAAAAGATGGATTTTCTTTTTATAAATTTGTTATTAACGATATAGGTTATCCAAAAAATGAAAATGATGCTGTAAACCTCAAATATATAAAAGATCATTGTATCATACGTGATGTAGGGGTTATAGATTGTTTTGGTAATTGTTTAGCAAATGTTAAAGATGGTTCGGCGCCATCAGATGGTGCAACAGTGGGTCAAATGATGGAAACCTTAAAACAAGAAACAACCTCTTTTGTAAAACAAAATCAAGTAGTATCGAAGCAAGGGGATGAATTCGTTCAAGGTAATGAAAAATTTAATTTATTAACATACAAAAATAATGCTTGGGATTGCATGGATAAAAGGTTATCAAATATGGGATGGGGTTATGAGGATCATGATGCAGCTGCTTTATCACAAACCGTACATTTAGATCCAAATCATTACTTTGTATATTTTACATGTAATGATAAAGTGATAAAACACTTGAAAGAAGGAAGAGAAGCAAATGATGCTGCAACTGTAGGACAGACCATTACAACATCATTAAAGGATAGGAAAGTGTATAATTGTAATAATAAACGTATAACAAACCTTAAAGACCCTGAACATGTAGATAATGCTGTCACTGTTAATTTTCTTGTAAAAGTTTTAGGTAATGCGATATTTGATTTACACAATCATTTTACACCAGATATTCTTCAAGGAAAATCGGGTCATAATACTTATGATGAATCCATGAGAGGTGAATATATTAAACGAGAAATTTATAATAAATACTTTATTAACCCTAAAACGAAAAAGTTTAGATCATCAGATTGGGGTGATATTGATATTTAATTAAAAAACTCAATAAATGACTTCATTTATGTGCAACCTGTCATAGAGGTAACACATAGGATACGCTTTTCGAATATAAAAGACAATCATGGCATTTCATTACACCAGTCCATATCGAGACACTATACGGAAAGGAGGCGGTATCACGTCCACAGCGGTTTCTCTGTTAAGTAAAGCTTTAAACCGTATTCCAGTAGGATCTATCGTAAATAGAGCAATAGACGCTTTACCATACGAATTTCATATACCGGGAGGTTATCAGTATTGCGGACCAGGAACTAAATTGAAAAAACGACTGGAAAGAGGTGATCCAGGCATAAACAAGTTAGATCAGGCTTGTAAAGAACACGATATCGCATATTCCACGTTTGCCGATTCAAAAAATAGATCGATAGCAGACAGAAAGCTTGCGGACATAGCTTGGCAACGAGTAAAATCAAGTGACGCTAGCATAGCAGAAAAAGCAGCAGCTTTAGCAGTAACAGCAGGTATGAAGGCTAAAACAGCAGTAGGAGGTGGAAAAAGGAGGAGAAGAAGGGTAAAAAGGAAGTCAACCACAAGAAAACATGGAGGAAATATAAGAAGACGACGATCTAGCAGAAAAGGCAGGAAGAAGCCCACCGTGTGGTCAATGGTAAAAAACGGGGCAGGTCTTTACCTAAGACCTTATCGTGCATATTAAATGAAAGAAATCAATTGGTCATACCACATAAAGCATTAACCAATATTGAATTATTTAAATATATTTCCTGTTTAAAAATACCATTTTTCCGCGGTGTGTTTATGAAAGACAGTTTACCAAAGAAAATGTGGCAGAATGAGACTGGAATTGTAAATTTGGATAATACTGAAGGGCCTGGCACCCATTGGGTTTGTTATAAGAAACTAAATAACAATGTATATTATTTTGATAGTTTCGGTAATTTGCCACCACCAAAAGAACTTCAAAATTACTTTAAATCTGCTAAAAACATATATTATAACTATAAAAGAGAACAACCTGATAATACTTCAATATGCGGCCATTTATGTTTGGAATTTCTAGCTAAAAGTATCAGTCACTATTGAGATGTCTTCCTATACGGTATCATTAACAGGAAAATCGTCCACTTTACGAAGTATCCTTTTTCCAGCGTTACGCTTGCAAAAAGGAAGGTTTTGGGAGGCGGCACTATTGGATTTTACAACTTACAACTCTATTCCCAATGTTACGGAAGGTAAAAATAACGTATTGCATTATTATAAGGGAAAAGATGCCAGTGGGAAATTTACAGACTTACAAGAGTGCAGGTTACCCACAGGTTCTTATGAAATTGATCATATAAATGAATTTTTGCAAACTAAAATGGGAAAAGACAATATAACATTAAAAGGTAATAATAATACGATGAAAGCTGAAATTACTTCCAAATATTATATAGATTTTACTCAAGCAAACTCAATTGGTGATTTATTAGGATTTTCCAACGATGAGCCTGTTTTAGAACCAGATGTAACACATTCCGGTAAGAAAACAGTAACAATATTAAAAGTCAATAGTATAGACATAACTTGTAACATTATACAAGGAGCTTACAGGGATGGGGCTAACACCCATATCATACATACATTTTACCCAAGTGTACCACCTGGATTTAAAATTGTTGAAAAGCCACAAAACCTGGTATATCTACCGTTGAACACCACTTTCATTTCAGACATCGTGTTGAGCGTATTGGATCAAGACGGTAACTTGGTAGACTTCAGAGAAGAGCCTATTACGATTAGATTACATTTAAAATCGACACTTTAATACAAAAACCATGGGTTTAACATTTAAAAGCGAACAACCTACGGGAAACCGCATTAGTAGCTCTTCAGCTGTGGAGGAGTTAACACGCGAGAACATTCGTTTCTTAGAGAGAGTTGGATTAAAATTAACCGATTATGGATATACTGGATATAGCGCAGGGTCCAACATTCGACGAAACCCTATGGGAAAAAGAATATCACACCCACAACCCTTACACTTCATCGAAATTAAACAATAACGATGAAATTCGTATTCCCATACAACATCAAGACATTTACACACTACCATGTGAAAGTTACTTGTATATTGAAGGAAAAGTTACTAAAAAGGACGGTACTACTGCTGGTACAACAGTTCCATTTATAAATAATCCTATGGCTTTCCTGTTTGATGAAATTAGATATGAAATATCAGGTGTAACAGTTGATTCTACTAAAAAAGTAGGTATTACAACGACTTTAAAAGGACTAACATCTATAACACCCAATGAAACCAATTTACTTAAACCTGCCGGATGGGTATTACCTACAATTGACACGATCACTCCAAATTCAGATGGATATTTTGATTTTCATATTCCATTACGTTTGTTGCTTGGTTTTGCTGAAGATTATAGGAAAATAATATTAAACGTTAAACAAGAATTAGTTTTGTTGAGGTCTTCTAACGATAAAGACATTATTAAAGCTGCAGATAATACGACTGATGCGACTTTAGAATGGAAATTAAAATTAGACAAAATTGTATGGAGAGTTCCACATGTTAAATTAGCTGACGAGCATAGAATGCTACTTTTAAGAAAATTAAAAGCCGATCGTGATATTGTTATTCCATTTAGAAGTTGGGAATTCCATGAGCATCCCAGTTTACCTACTACGGATCGACACACTTGGACTGTTAAAACATCAAATTATGTAGAACGAGCCAGGTATATTATATTTGGTTTACAAACAGGTAGAAGAGACGACATCACTAAACATGCAGGACAATTTGATCATTGTGACTCGAAAAATATTAAAGTTTATTTAAATTCACAATTCTTTTCATACGACAATTTAAATGTGTCATTCACTAAGAAGAAATACAGTATATTGTACGATATGTACGCAAGATTCCAAAGTTCATATTACGGTAAAGAAAATACACCTTCATTATCACCTTCAAAATATTTCGATGCCTACCCAATAGTTGTAATTGATTGTTCTAAACAAAATGAATCAGTAAAACCATCAAGTGTGGATATAAAAATAGAAATGGAATTCAACGCGGCTATACCGGCTAATACAACTGCATACTGTTTAATTCTACATGATAAAATTGTAACATACACACCTTTAACTGGAATTGTTAAGAATGTACTGTAAAAACCGGTTTTGTTTCATTCCGCGAGTATAAAAGCAGAGCGTACAGGCCGCTCCTCATCAGTTTGTTGCCTACTGTTGTATGGGTAGCATCGTATTCAATATGGCTTCTCCTAGTGGTACACCTGAAAATGTGGTAGATATTGAGAAGGAGATATCTGAGTTTTTAGATCCTCAAGGTCACCAGGAAGGAGGTGAACAAAATGTTTGCGGACAACTTCACGCCAGTAATAATGTTGAAGAAAAAGTTAAAAGAAGAAAGACTATACAAAAGAGAAAAAGGGATATTGAAGATAATATTTCTCCAAACATATTGAGTGAGGTATTTTTGCGAATATTTTACCCAATCTCTTCCAGTTTGGACAAAAGTGTTTTAATCGGTGTTATGAAATCGACAGATTATTCCCCTACTGTAATTTTAACTCACGGACCCAAAATGATTTTGTTTACGGACAGTGCTTGGGAATCGTTTATGAAACACTTGCATCTGCTAGAATGCTATTTAAGTAGTAACATGTTTGGAAGAAAGACAAGAGTAGGACTTTTGGATTCAAATGTGGAAATCGATATTATTAAACAACGTGGTGATCATCAGCTGCGGTTTAGAGACACAACAAGACATGATAACAAAATTCAACTTAATCGAGAGGAGTTTTTCATTTTAACTTGTGCTACTGAACCTATAACAAGATACTTGAGACAACTGGTGTTTTCAAGTTCGATTATTAAAGATTATCTGGAAGACACTTTGGACAAACAACCGGACGCACCTATAATATACGGACCTGTGGATACTTCTATATTTAATAGAGTTCCTCATGAAGTACAAATGTGGAGACAATATGAAAAGTACGCTCAACTACATAAGAAATCAGTAAAACAGGAAGAAGAGGAAGATGGAGGAGAAGAATCAAGTGTTAGTGATGAAAACGAAAACAAGGAAAATATAAAGATGGAAACTTAAATGACAATGGTTAGTTTTTAAAACAATAACCAACTTTTTGTGGGGTTAGGCCTATTGGGGACGGTGCCCACGTTAAATATACACCAACGCGCCAACAACTGTACGGCCTGGTATAAAAGTAGTACCTACCGTGGTGTGGAAATCAGTTGACCTCCTGACTTCGTAATGAGCAGACGTGTGGCCTTCAAAATGGACAAGGGGGAAGAAGAACAAGTAAAGTCCAAGCCTGGTATTATTGAGTTTCAAGCGTTTCGTGGTAATGATGATAGATTCATTATAAAAGAACTTGTGTTTTTGGACATGAATACAAGTGTTCCTTATTCGTTTTTATTTAAACCACCATGTTCTTATTCATCTTTAACTAGTAAAGCCGCTACTACCAACAGATGGATTTCAAAACACTTCCATCATATTGATTGGTATGATGGTTTTACAAGTTACACGGACTTGTATCACATTATGCATCATTTTTCAGACAAGTTTACCAATATTTACACAAAGGGGCTGGAAAAGAAAAGATGGATCGAAGGATTTACTCATGTTCCGGTTAGTGATGTGGAATTGGATAAGAATTATCAATACATGCTGGAAACAATATGTATTTGTACAAAAAGCCCAGAACATGATAAAGATAGACATTGCGCTTTGAAAAATGCCTATAAACTCGCCTCTTACCTTCAAAGTGGGGAAGTGGAGAGTGGTGGGGGTAACGGAGAGTATATAAGTGAGGAGCAGACCAGGACCTGGCATGAGTATTACTCGAGATTCCGAGACGACAACATCTCCGAGCAAGAAGACGATCTGTAACCTGACCATGGCATCTCACCAGTTCCTTCAAACTTTGGTCGAGCAGTTCAATGCTCACTCCAAGTCAACAATATTACCTGTGAAGAAGTGCTCTGAACTAAAAGATGAAAAGCACTACATAATCCATGCTATGAAGAAGATGGAGACTACAGTTGGGGAAGCCATCTGCTGCAGTCTCAGCGAGGCACCGTTTACTCCGGGGGATGAGCCCAAGTTCCAGGTGTACCTGCCCAAGAGATTCGTCCATCTTCTACAAAACGAGGACCTTCGCTCTATTCAACCCGGCTGTCTATACCTGGTGTCCCACGGCTGCACAGGTAGCAACTCTACAGAGTTGACCATCCACATTGCCGACAAGCAGCAGTGTTAGATTTAAGTTTTAATGTTGTACATATGTTATTGTAATGTTTTATAAATAAATCATAAAAGACAAAAAAATAAGAAAACAAAAAATGCAACATATCAATACGTGAAGTTTGTCACATATTGATATGTTGCATTTTTTTAAACTTCGCGGGTGACCTTGACCTTTGACCTTTGCATTTCACAATTACCCCCCACTACCATAATTACCCCCACTACCACACTAGGATTCAAACCTGCTTGGATGCGAAACACGGTCAGTCTGTTGCCAACTAGCAAACGATGAGCACCTTGTACGAGCTTTGCTTACAACGAGTTATAACTGACGCATCTTTATTCCAGACGGCTTTACAAGATAATATCCCTATAACAGTAAAGCAGGATATCGAAGAGTACAAGAAAGATAATAGAGGGTATTCGGGATACTCCTGGTATAGGTTCCAAGACGGGGAAAAGTTTTGTAGGCCTTGTGGCGATGCTGCCGTCAGAGACCTTCGACAGTTCGTACAGGAAGGTGGTAGAAAACAGTTCGGATTTCTAGCACCGATGTTTAGATTTGAAAACTACAAGGACACCTGTGCTATTTGCTCCATCCCATTGTATCGATGGAAAAAGTTTAGAAGTGTTTAATTGGATCTTCCATACCCCCACCACCATTACCCCCACCACTTTTTCATGTACCTCCAAACGCTGTGCCTCGGCTTCATTTCTACTCCAGCAGCCAACCTAGCAACATCAGGATGTCTCTGAACGTCAGTTGCGCAAGTTACGAGGAGGTGAGCATCAAGACTCAGCAGGAGCTAAACGACTTGTACAAGGAGTTGCAGCTGATGGTGGCACGAGGCTACCGTATAAACGTGCAAGTTTACGCTTGCAATATACGGAACACCCGGCAGTCAAAGGAAGAGCCTGGACACTCCTCGACAGCTTCCTCACCGACGTCCATGAAGACCGAGCCGGACAACTTAGATTACTTCAGCTGACTAGCAGTTGTATTTCTTGTTCTAACCATTGTAGAATATGTTTATTTTTTCATTATATTAAAGAAGTAAATGAGCAAAAGCACCTATCTTGTTACTGACATATGAGCTCAGTAACAAGATAGGTTTTTTTAAAACACGGTTTGAATGACCTTGAAACTTCCCCCTCCACTGCTTTACTACCCCCACCACCTGACTATTAATGTACATGGCACATCACAATTGGAAACCTCATTCCATCTTCAACAGCCAAACCGACAACATCAACAATGGCAAACCTACCAACGGATAAAACATGTCCTCACGTTTGCTGTGACTTCGTCCACGAGTTGGAGAAGAGGATGCAGGAGAGGGCGATACGAAGAAAGCAGATACACTCAGAAAATATCATGATAGTCAACGGCTATCTTTTATTGTTCGGCCTTATTATGGTTGTACTTTTCATACTGTATGGCATAGTCACATGTGTCGGCAAGGTTGCAGAAGAAAACGCTCGCCACCATCAATTGGAAAGTTTCAATGTTACTTTGTAGGTTTTCCTTTTTTTAAAACTCCGTTTGGATGACCTTGAAAATTCCCCCACTACTCCACCACACCCCCCACCACTTCACCATGTTCCTGCATGAGCATCACATCAACCGTCATTCCTTGTCCGACAAGCAGCCATGGCAGACAACAACACCATCAGCCAAGCTGACTCCACTACTGATGTCGGTACAAGTACGGGTTGGACACTGTCGATCGATAGTGTACACTATTTGGAAACGATTTGCGAACGGATGAAGGAAATACTGCGGGACAACCCTGGGATCATAATACAAATGAATTTAAATTATGATTGGTCCCAAGTTAGAATGCAAGGGGACGATAACAACGGTCAACAATCTCCACAATATTCGCCGATGTCCCCGATCTACCCTTACGGCGAGTCTGACGTTGATGAAGATGAGGCTAATGAGGATGTGGGGGACAACGAGGCTGAAGAGGAGTAACCTTCATTCCTTTTTTTTAAAACCCAAATTGGATGACCTTGAGAATTCCCCCTCCACTATTTCCTTTTTTTAAACCCAAATTAAATGACCTTGAAAATACCCCCTCCACATACTTTTGGTTTACCCCCTCTACTTTTCAATACTGTTACCGCAGTCTGTAGCTCACATCATTCCTTGCTTAGCTATCATGGCGGACAGCACTCTTTCTCGAGTTGACTCCACTACGGATGAAGAATGGCCATTTTCCTGGAATGTTCATCTGCAAGACTCAGCAGAAGTGGATATGTTGCATGAGAAATTGGTGTATGTATTAAACGAAAACCCCAACATTGAATGTAGAATGACTATGGATTTCGATGCGACAGGGGTCCACACTCAACCTTCCACTTCCAGCCAGCCTGAGCCTCAGCTACAGCCGAAGAACTTTACACATCTTTACACTCCAATACGGCCGGAGGATGTGGTTATCAGCGAGGCAGACTCTACTACAAGTTATATTGAGCCAACAAATTGGAAGCTTGTTGTTGACACCTTACACAAGGTCGACTTAGTATGTGACAAATTAAAGGAATTGATGATGCAAGATCCTGGTCTTCGTTTTAAAATTGATTTGTTTTTCATCTGGGGAGCACCTGCACGGGGCTCTTCGTCTGACAGCTCTCTAAGTACAACGGACGAGGAGGAGGAGGACGACTAGTTATCTTTTTTAAAACTCCGTTTGGATGGCCTTGACCTTTCCCCCTCCACTGAGTTTATTTAAGGTGCACTCTCAATGACTGCAGCATCATTTCATCGCGCACCTTCACCACAGCAACATGGAGAGTCAACTCAACTACTGTTGCGAACAGAAATGTTTTTCATGGCCAAATGACATTGATGTTGCGGATGGCCTGGCGTGTAGAAAATGTGAAGCTTTTGGTCAATGCATGTGTAAGTGCAAGTCTTGGAAGAAGCCGAAACCAGAGTTGAAGACATTCCATGTGTACCAGATGAGAGGGCATAAGTACACTTGTTGCCCTGAACGTTGCATTGAATTCACACTAAAACAGCTAACTGGCTGCAAATTGTGCAACAATCATTTTGCAGGTTTTTGCAAACATTATTTAGGAGCCTGTCAGTACAGATCAACTTGGCATACAGAAACACTCACTATCAATGAAATCGCTATAGATACACAAGAATAGTCTTTCTACTCTTTGATTTTTTTAAAACTCCATTTGGATGACCTTGACCTTTCCCCCTCCACTCCCCTTAGTTTATATAAACCCCATTCCCACTGACCACAGCATCACTTCATCGTGCTCCCTCGTCAAAGCAGCATCAACTATGGAAAGTAAGCGCATCTCATGTTGCGAGCATAGGTGTTTGGAGATACAAGGCGTCACATATTGTGCAAAGAAGCGTTGGGAGGAAGAGACGGGGACAACCTATTGCTGTGAGGATAAGTGTTTCCTCTTACCAAAGTGGCAAGTGGATGGGCTGGCCTGCCGGCAATGTGAATGCTTCGGATGTTGCAGGTGTAGATGCAAGAACCAACAGCTGCCACCACCGGTACTACAAACTTTCAAAATCTACAAATCCAAATACTTTTATACTTGTTGTCCGCAGCGGTGTATTAAATTTCACTTCTCCAATCTTACCAATTGTCGGAAGTGCTACGGACAACCTGATGGGTGGTGCACCTGTTTTCTGGACTCCTGCCGCTACAGATCGGATTGGTTTACAGATCCGTTGGAAGTTGATGAAGTCGCCCAGGAAGCACAAGAGTAGTCTTTCTACTCTTCAACTTTTTTAAAACTCCATTTGGATGACCTTGAGATTTCCCCTTCCACTTCCCCATATACCTAGAGTACACAGAACCTGACAGTCAGTCACTCGGTGGCTGTCGTGGGGTGCGCATCGGTGTCGGCGCTCCGTTGTTAGGTTTTCAAGGTCACAGTAATATGAAATTGTTGGTGTTGTGCTGGTTCAAGGTCACCTGAGGGATAACCGATTGCCCATTTAGGCTGAGTCATGTCAGAAACTCGAGTTTAACTTGGCACTTTTGCCGTTTCTCGTCGAAAATTCGCTCCAAGTGGTCAAGGTCACGGGGACTCGGACTGAAACTCGGAGCGTAGTGCGAGAAACGGCAAAAGTGCCAAAAAATTTTAAGTTTCGGCATGACTTTGACCTTAGTGGTGTCGGTGACGTCATTTTCATGACGTAAGGGGTGATGACGTCATCAGCACGTCATTTCTGTGACGTCATGGGTGTGACGTCATCAAAATGACGTCATTGGTGATGACGTCATCGATGACGCAATCGATGACGTCATCGATGACGTCATCGGTGAGGTCATTGACCTCGATGACGTCATCCCTCAGGTGACCTTGAACTGAGCCAGCACCAACAATTTGACACTACTCGAGTTGATATGTGGAAGAACTGGAATCTTTTTAAAGACACAGTTTATAGCTCTCTTGGGTATTTTAACTTGCGTAAGACATTTTCCGTTTACCACGCAAATTAGAAATTCTCATTTCATTTCTTATCTTTTCCTAACCCACCTCTTCTTTAAAAATCCGCATTAAATAAATCTTAATCATAAAAAATTAGGACTTGTTAGCTCCTCTAATTTCATAGTTTATCTAAAATTTATTTTAATAAAAGTATATATCAGAGATTAATTAATATATTTTGGTGATTTGTTAAAACAGTGGAATCATAAATATTCCTCCACTCTTATTTAATTTTAATGCGTATTTAACAAACCTATTATATTGTTTACCACAAAGTTAAGTTATTGGTATTAACCGAGAAACTTTGCATAAAAATTGGTTAAGCACAAATCTAGTAATTGAGTTTTTAACTTCTGATACAAAAAAAGGATAATAATTCCAGCAAAAGCTTAGGTTTATCCTGCTTTTTCTTTTCAGAGAGAGAGGGGGGGGGGTTTGAGTTACTGAGAGCTCTAGAGAACGTGGTAGTGAGGGGAGGAGCGTTCCATTGCACTTTTCGTCCAGTACGATGCTCGGCCCTATGTTCGGTCCAGTGAAAAGTCCGGTAGTGTGTCACCGGCCCTAATCTAAAACTGGATTCTAATGGTTTGGGTTCTACGAAACCTTTTCTTAACAAACTTTTTTGTACAGAGCTGTCAAAATGCAACAATTAAACCAGCGATAGACAAATTACAAGAATATAACATTTATTTGTAATAAAACAAAAGGGTTATTTGACCGGAGCTCAAAACATTTATCTCATTATGAACGAACAATGAGCTTTCATTATGGGCTAACAGATGAGGTAATGTAAGCTGCGCTGTAACAAAAGCTACTCTTATATCTCACTTGAGAGTTTAACAGTATTAGACTGATTCATTTATCAAGTTATTTCTCCACAAAAATGTTCAAAAGTCATTAAGAAATAAACGTACTATTTTTAGACTTTTTTTTATCTAACACCATTCCACTACTTATTTGCACTGACACTCTTTCGACAATTAAAAATGTGAACGATGAAATGTGTGTTGTTTTAAAGTAAAAACAACTTCCTATTTTGCCCCTAGGAATGTATTAAAAAAAAAAACAAACAAAAAAAAAACGAGGATTTGGAGTTTTGGGCTTTTGTATGTATTGGTAGTGTTTTATGTATCGTTTATGGAATTTCTAAAAAACATGAATTATGAACTAAAATTTAATGAGTATTATATCTTTGTTTACAATTAGCCTAAACTATATTTTGACACAGTCTTAAAGGATTGTTTCGTGTCTTAACTAGAACGCCAACAACAAAGTTTATTTGTAATGCACAGATAGTGCTAAAGTCATCCCTACGTTATCTTAAGTCATCTTAGTATATCATTAAGACTAATCTCTTAATATTTTGACAAATAACATAAATCAGAACTCCAACTGAAATATAAATTTTTTTAGTTACAACATTTTACAGAACTTCTTACTCAACAAGGAAGGATATGAGGAATTTAATATTCTTAGCTTCTGTGAATTAATAAGTTTAACAGCTTTGATACATGTCATAATTATCCAACTTATAATACAATAGTTTAACATTTTGAATAATTTGTTTTATAATCTGTGCGTATGGACTGAAATTATCCCCATGTTGAATACAACCTTTCAAAAAAACCTTATCTATACTTCTTTAATAAGGAATGGGTTTTTTTTTGTAATTGAAACTCCTTATTTGTAATTTCGTGTCGTTTGATAGAGTTTGGTCTATAGTCGTTTTCGAAAAAAAATATATAATCTGATTTCAAATAAGTAAAGAACTATCAATCATTGAAATTCGAAATTTTCTTATTAGAATAACATTGGGATTGGGTTGAGCATGTATCTGTTAATGAACAGGTGTAAATAAATGTAGTTTTGGGTGATTATTGATAATCACAAAATTTGATTGGTCGGTTGTAATTGATGTAGCATCAAACGTAACATTTTTAGTAATGACATGTGATTTAGTGTTATTTGATTTTTTTTGTGTTTCATACCAAAGAGGTTATGTTAATCCATGGAGGATAAGCTATGGTAAACAAACTGCATTAAAAGGGCAAAATATTCAAACTAAAGTATTAGATTCGAGCAACATGTACACTAATAATTAACTATTCTAATATCTCTAACACAGTTTAACATTTTTTTACTAAGAACTATAGATCTAAACATAACAAACTTTTATTGAGGACAATATTTGCAAATTGCGGTCAACTTAAATGAACCAGATAGGTTACTAGGATACTTTATTGAAACACCTTCACACTCTATAGTGAGTATTTTAAGGTGAGTATGACGGAAGGGTGAGTGTGATGGATCAGATGAGGTGCAGCTTTGTTACTGACAAATACCAGCTGATTCACTTGTCACGATCATTAATAAGCATGGTTTTTTTGGGTTGTCTTGTAGTATCGAATAATCAATTATAACCTTTCTCAGGCTCAGTAATAAAATAGTTTCATAAGGATGAACTAATAGAATTATAATTAATTAACAGTTTCTGATGACGAGTAGAGTCTCGGTATTGGGCAAATACAAAAGAAATGTGTAAATTGACAAAAATACACTGAATAACATTTATGATGAGTGGAACTATAAATGCGCGGGCGGTGGTGAATAGAAGAGAGCATTGCTCGGGGGTCCATAAACAGCATGACAGTGGGTATAATGAAAGCTGTGGCTCAGTCCCATATTGTGCTGCGGTCCCGACCTTTGTCCCACCTTAGCCATATTGGTTCCTATTGTACCGCTACATTGTGCTAATTGTCCTGAATAATGTACAGTGTGAAGTTACTCCAGTAGTAATGTACATACACTATGTCCCTTGCTCGGTGTGTATCTTACGTGTTGATATATATTGCTTAACGCTTTTAAGTGGAGAGAATGTAAGAATTGATCAATAGTATTTTTAATACTAATAAGTAATAAGTTAATATAAGTTTAATATTAATAATTTTTTTTAACTTTATTATTTTGTTGTGATATTTCAATGTTATGTAATTACTGTCTTTTCTTACTTTGATGTCATACTTTTTTATCATACAAATGAAGTTGTTTTCTTACTTTTTTGTACGATAATGGGGTTTTTTTTAACTAGGGTGTTAGATTTGTTTAAGTCAGGATTTGTATGTCTCTGTTATTTTTGTTAGTATATATTTGTTTTAATTGTTTTTACTTTGGCAATTTCTTAGTCTTATTAAACTAGATTATATCAGTTTTAATAAGTAGTTAGAAATTGTGACTGTTTTTGTACTTTTTAATTCGCTTTTTGCACTATATAACAACAGCACTTGATATTACTTTATTTTCTTGTCTTAAAATTATGTTTCGTCACAGAATTGAACTTGTTTTAGTAATATCCGAACTCTCAAAAAACTATGATTGTCAAATGTAAAGGAACCCCTGATCGGACCTCGTGTCTTAGGGGCCCTATTTTTCTGATCGGTAGTATTATTTTAGTATTTTTATATTTTTATTTCGAGGTCAGCCTGGTATATTCGTTATTTGTATACTGATATGTAAATCTACAAAATGCTGCACTGTACTGTTCAGAAAATAAAGATTTATTTATAATACACTGTACGGAAAATGCCTGTTTTACCGTCAGCTTCGAGTGTGGAAAATAACATTTTACCATTTTAGAATGGAAAATCAGCTGGGTATTTTTCCTACACTATTATTAGTCATGATTCTTGACACTTATAGTGGTTTTTGCGAAAGTAGCGCTAATGCTGCCAAGAGTATAAGTTTATAAGAAGTCAGC
This sequence comes from Neoaliturus tenellus, assembly GCA_030545055.2. NCBI lineage: Eukaryota > Metazoa > Arthropoda > Insecta > Hemiptera > Cicadellidae > Neoaliturus > Neoaliturus tenellus. The sequence continues at coordinate 5,491,395 of CM061535.1, read as the reverse complement.
TTTTCCGATGATTATAAAAAATTCATCGTGTTGGTTGTATTGGTGTTATTTCACTGCACAAAATTGCCTGAGCAATCTACATAGTCAGGTTATTTTGAAAACTTAGTAGTGATATAATGTATGTTCAAGAACCGGAGTTTTTACGCAAAAACCGTGTATGTTCAAGAACCAGCGTTTTTACGCGAAAAGCACGTATGTTCTGGAACCGAAATATTTTAACATGAAAAGAAAATTATGCACTAAATGTATATTTTCGTACTAGATGGTGTTAGTATCACTTTTATATCACGATGAAATTGTAAGAATTAAAATGAAAAATTAATAATTTTATGAACTAAAGAAAAAGAGATCAAATTAGCTTAGTGCTATTTTTATAGAATTTTTAAGACTGATACTTTGGCACTGAGCTAACTTGACCTCTGATAAATGTAGTAAAAATGGTGATTTTCTTATTATGTAATATGGTGCATTCTCCTTTATTACAAGTGGCAATCGCAAACTTGTGAGATGTCACAGTTTTATAGGAACATGTTGAGAGTTTCCTTTAGCAGTCCACCAGTTACCGTATTTTATTTTGTGGATAAAGAAGATAGGCACTCATCACTTTTGGCAGATAAAGAGCGATTTAAACGAAGAATTTGCGAAGCTGAAATAAATCTGTTCACAAGTTTTCACCTCAAGATTCAACACATGGAGAAATGTTGCAATGCGGACCATAGATTCTGTAAGGTCAGTTTCTTTTTTTTTAAATAATCCTATTATTATGTAAGGGCCTAATATTATGTATTAGTATAACAGTTATGAAAACTGAGTATGTCAGTCGTCTTTTAACTTCCATACTGTATAGGCCCTATTAGAACATGTCAAACCAGCCCCAACGGTCGAGTACTAGTCAAGATCCTCAGGATCAACAGTCTGTAAGCTCTAATTCAAGGAATCCAAACCAAGCTCAACGGCCGAGTACTAGCCAAGATTCTCAGGATCAACAGTCACCAAGATTAAATTCAAGGAATCTTTATCTAGATTTCCCAAGGTCTTTTGAAACATATTACAATCGTCAGCAAGGAGTTAGACGACCTATTCAGAGCGGGTTTGTTTCATCAACAAAATGGACACCTTTTGATTCAACATGGTATAAGGCGCAGACAGTGTATGCTCCATCAACTATGTCTGCGGGACCAATTCAAGATCCTCAAGTGACAAACAGTCAGAGTGATTCAAATAAACATTTGTTGAATGAGCTGTTAAATGATTAACACAGATGATGCAATAGTTGTTTTTAAGAAATAGTTTGATAAATAATGGTAAAATTTGCAATTTATTTGATAACCTTTAAATCTGTGTGCTCAAATTGTGTACAAAGTCTAACTTTGTGCGTCAATGGACCACGTGATTTGTGTGTATAAAACCATGTTTGAGAAGTCGAGGTCTAGTCTTATTTCAAATACTGCCACGAGTGAGTTGCTAGCGAGGAATCGTTCAAGTAAGTACTTAAAATGGCTTTCTCTAAAGGTTTCATAATTACTAATGATATGAAAATTGAATTTAAAGATGTACAATTGAATACCAAAATTATTTTAATAACTGAATCACCATTGACGGGAAGAAGCACTGTTTGCTTGGATGTAGATAAATGGACAGAATTTAAAAAAAGTATATATGATATTGATCAAGAATTCTATAAACGGTTTAACCACCAGTATTCTGATTTAAGTGAGAATCCTTATATGCAAGAGTAAAACTAATAATAGCCTATATATTTTCAGGTGAAACGGAGTACATCTTAGACTTTCAAGGGTTTAAAAATGGAAAAGAATTTATAATTAAGGAATTGGCTATTGTTTCAACAGATGGGAAAATATATGAACTGCATCTTTTTCTACCTCCATACAGTTTACATCAGCTTCCTCAAGATGTTAGAAAACAGGTTCACTGGTTGGAAAAGCATTTGCATGGATTGTATTGGAGCTATGGATTTAAAGAATATTCTCAAATAAAAGATATATTTAAACTAGTTTCAATAAAAGGAAACGTTTATGTAAAGGGGCTAGAAAAAACCAGCTTTATTTCACAACTTTTGTCTGATTTTGATGTGGAGGCAAAAAATTTAGAAGATTTGGGATGTCCGAAACTATCAGTATTAAAGCAACAATCGCAAGTGAATTTCCTCAAACCATGTTCCTTTAACCATTCTCCACATAATTGTGCCTATGTTAATGTCTATGTCCTACTCCACTGGTGGAATATGGAAAAGAATGTCATCACTGATCGCATCAATAATATTGATTTAGCTATTAAAGAATGGAATGAGCGAGGATTTATGATGAATGAAGAAATGATTAAATATCTCCCAAAACACTTTATTATTCACAACATTGGTTATTTGGAATCCATCTATGACAAACTTTCACCACATTTGCAAATGGATCCTGATATCATTGGAAATTTGAGGTGTAAAGATCATTACCAATTTGCTGTTGATGGCAATGAAATGGATGGTCCAATCATTAAGAGGAAGTACTGTTATCATTGTAATGGGATAACCTCTGACCCATCTGCCAATGAGAGCAAGTCTGAAACATGTGATAACCCTCCCAGTTTCTAACCAGCTGCGATGGAGGAATCATCTTCAGCCTCGTCTTCATCAGAAGGAGATGTATGTTGTAGTTTATTTAATTTTAAAAAGTGTGATTTAGTGAAGTCAGGATTTTATAGAACTAAATGTTTCCAGAATATTGTTTGTTGTGGTTGTGGGTGGGAGTCAGGAAATAGAAAGTTATCACTAAAACACATTAATATTGTACATAAATTTAGCAATCCTGATTGTGAAATGAGTAAAAAATGCAATATGAGTGACTTTAAAGACTATAGTAAATTTAAATCAAGGGTAAATGAAATTGAAAAAATTTTGAAAGAAACTTTTATTTCATATCCAAAAGCGTATCCAGACATTGAGAAGATGGTCCAAAATGGGTTTTATTATACTGGAATAGATGATGCCACTTCCTGCATTAGCTGTGGTGTTACAATTGATGAATGGAACCAAGATGATGATCCCATGGAAGAACATAAGAAAGCATCTCCATTTTGTGAATTATTATAGACAGTTTTATTTTGTTAAAATACACACAAAGTAAAAACCCTCCATGTGTCTTTATTTAGCCATTTCCTCAACATCTTTCCTACAGAAATGATGAAAATTAGAGCAGATATTGCTAAAGAGTTACATAAACAGTCTCGTAAAAACTTTCCAACCCGACATGTTGAACTTAAAGGAGTAAATGATCTATACCAAGCTGATTTAGTAGAAATGATACAGTTTTCTAGAGTTAATAAAGGGTTTAAATATATCTTGACAATGATAAACTGTTTTTCAAAATATGCCATTGCTGTACCATTAAAAACAAAAAAAGCCGATGAAGTTGTTGAAGCATTGAAACCTATTTTAAAAAAACATAAAATGAAACATTTTCAAACTGATCAAGGTACTGAATTCTTTAATGCAAAAGTTAAGTCATTGTTAAAAAGCTATAATATTAACCACTATTTCACTTATTCTGATAAAAAAGCTTCAATTGTTGAACGACTTAACCGTACATTGAAAGGGGAAATGTGGAAACTATTTACTGAATTAGGAAGTTTTAATTGGTTGGATATACTACCAAGTATTATACAAAAATATAATAATAAGAAACATAGAACTATTGGGGTTAAACCTATTGATGTTACAAAGGCGAATGAAAAATAAATACTTATAAGAATAATTGGAAAAAGAAAGAAACCTCTCTACAAATATAAATTTAAGGTTGGAGATAAAGTAAGAGTTAGTTTGAGATTCAAACAATTGTCTAAAGGGTATTGGCCACGGTGGAGTAATGAAATTTATACTGTGTCAGAAATTCAACCAACAAACCCACCAACTTACATCTTAAAAGATTCAAAAGGTAAAATACTTAAAGGAGGGTTTTATCAAGAAGAACTGAGTAAAACTAAGTTTAGTGGCATTTACTTAGTTGAGAAAGTAATAAGAAGAAAAGGAGATAAATTGTTAGTCAGGTGGTTGGGATTCGACAAGACGCACGATAGTTGGATTGACCAAAGTGAGCTAGTATGAAATTAATTAAGCAAAAAGTTAAATTTAATATAGTCAATTTGGATAAAATTATTAAATGCAATTCACAAAATAAAAAGGGTATAGTAAAACATGGTGCATTACTGCCAAATAACATAAGATGCATAATATGTGGCCCGTCAAACTGTGGTAAGACCAACGTAATGTTAAACCTCCTTTTTTCTCCTCACGGGTTACATTTTAAAAATGTTTATGTTTTCTCAAAATCTCTTAATCAACCAAAATATAGATTTTTGAAATGTGTAATGAAAAACATAGAAGAAATAGGATTATACATGTTTTCTGATAATGATGAAGTTTTACACCCCAACGAAATAAGGCCTAACTCCATAATGATTTTTGATGATGTAGCATGTGAAAAACAGCAAAACATAAGAAATTATTTTTCAATGGGAAGGCATAATAATGTTGATACGTTTTATATCTGTCAAACATATAGTTATATTCCAAAACAGTTAGTTAGAGACAATGCAAATTTTATTATTTTGTTCAAACAAGATTATCGCAATTTACAGCATATTTATCATGACCACGTGAACACTGATATGTCTTTTGATATGTTTAAGCAAATATGCACAAATGTATGGCGTAGTGGTAAAAATCAATTTGTTGTAATTGATAAAGATAGTGAAATGTCTAAGGGTCGTTATAGGAAAGGGTTAGATGTGTTTATTAATAATTAATGGAGTGGAGGGGAAATTTGATTTCAAATTAATATATATCGACCTCTACTATGCTGTTGAATCATTAGTGAACTGTTAACAGTGTAAGCAGCTGCTACCATCTCAAGTGGCTGAAAACTACTATGATGATTGGACTAAAAATAAAACCAAAGAAGAAATAGTTAAGGAAATTAGTGAGTTAAGACGAAATATTAAAAAGAAACACCAAGCTTTACAACGTCAATTAGTTGATACTAATGAAATGCTTGAAAAACAATGGAAGCCTGTGTCTGAACCGTTGATAAAACTCCTGGAAGGGCATGAAGAAATTAAATTAGAACAAAATGTTATAAATGATAGAAAAAGAAGGCGTAATAGCGATGCTGAAGAGGTTATTCCTGCAAAACAATTTATACCCACGCCTGAGCAAGGAGAGAAAAGGAAACGTAAAATTAATTTGCCAACCCACGATGGTTACGAGAGTGATTATGATTATGATGATGGTAATGTAGAACTTCCACAACCTAAACGCCTTGCAGCTGTTAGTGATAAACATGAAACGAGTGACATGGAGTTAGACGAAGAGGAACACGATTTACAAAGAGGTGAGGAGATGGAAGAAGAACCTATTGTTTATGAAACACAGCCAACAGCAGAAAACCTGTTAAGAACGCCCAAGGGAAAAAATCTCGCTAAACAGTTTGTAGAAAACACATTTACTGGTAATATATCTAAAGATTACTTTTTAAAATTAGTTAGAGGAGGAAAAGATATTGACCATAGCTATGGCGTGCGTGTGGATGGAAACGATTGGATGATGGGTGATAAAAAAATTGAAATTGATGAAAATGATATTATAATAAATGATGTTAAATATAATGGCACAAGGGGGCTTTATGAGTTAATATTTATGAATTCTCCAAATCCATATATTTACACAGAGGATGATTTAAAAAATTATGCCACTATTTTAAGGGATACAAAAGTTTACAGAGTAAATTATTCGGAACTGGGTAAAAAGAGATCCAACAGAGAGCGCAAGTACTTAAACATAATTGCTCCTATAATAAACAAATGGGATGCAAGTGGAAGTGGAATTTCCCAGAATTCTGCAAAAAAGTTGCAAAGAAAAATGCCATTGCATGATTTTATAAAAAAAGAAAATCCTATGACTACATATTCAGATATGGTTTTACCCTCAACAAGTGGAAACGGTGTACCACTTACCAATGAGAAAATTGAGTATATTTATTTTGATGATCCAAATGAACTTGTTGACCGTCTTCGCCTTTTATATGGTTCACAAGAAGCTGGTAACAACAGTCATAAAAAGGAAATTGATTCAATAATAGAAGAATTATTGGAATTGGAAAATGAAGGTAAAATAAATGTATAAAACTGATTAATATTTTATTTTTAAATAAATTTTCACGTTATTTTTAATTCTTGTTTTTCCTTTCTTCCCTCATTTCCAATCTAGACTTCATCATGAGTGTAGATAAATTTGGTCGTTTCTCAAGCTCTAATTCTGTTTCACAAGCTACGCGAGGGCCAAAAGGTGAAGGTTTCAATCTTACTAAAGCAGGGGACTATGACATTCAGTTAAAAAGAATTTGTAATGTGGGTGCACCTACAGAAATAGGAGATGCTGTAAATTTAAATACTTTAAATGTTTTTACAGAAAAATGTCTATCGTGCAGTGAAGAAAATGTTTACGATGCGAAAGGTTTTAAGATAAGTAATATTGGTGTACCCATTAATGATGGTGATGCTGTTAATAAGCTTTATTTTACTTCAAACACTCCAAAAAAATTTAAAGATAGCTATTCTTTTCATCAGTATAGGATCCAAGATGTTGCAATGCCTTTAGTTGGTGGAGACGCAGTAAATTTTGTCACATTTAACAATAAAGCTATAGTTATAAACAAAGGAAGTTTTAGTGCTAAAGGATTGAAAATATCAAATGTTCATGACCCAAAGCTTGGTCAGGATGCTGTAAATCTGCGATATCTGCAGGCGAATACATTATTTTTAAAGGGTGATTACGATGCCAAAGGACATGGTATAAAAAATGTAGCTCCGCCTATAGGCATGGGAGATGCTGTAAATTATGCATATTTAAGCGATGTGCTGGCTGAGATGGCTTATACTCTTCACAAAATATTGAAAAAAGAAAGTCCAAAACTTGCAAAGGAAGAGTGGAAAAAAAGGTTACTAAATCATTGCATACTTGTGATTGGGGTGATTTGTTTGCAACAAGTGAAAATTCAGTGCTGCAACAAGTAGATGGTGCACCCACGTCTGCTGTGATAAATACAGGCAGCGCATATGTTATTGATCATTAATAAAATGAAACCCAGCACCGGACGCATCAGTTATCCCAGAGGCTCAGGCCTGTTAGGTAGTATTGCCGGTGTTGCTGGAAATCTTTTAAATAAAGATATTGATATTCTACCAACCGAATTACACATTCCAGGCTATCAATATTGTGGTCCAGGCACGAATTTAAAAAAAGATTAGCCAGAGGAGATCCCGGTGTAAACAAATTAGATTCTGCTTGTAAATTACATGATATAGCTTATTCAAAATATTCTGACAGCAAAAATAGGTTGATTGCTGACAGAGAGTTAGCAGAAAGAGCTTGGGAAAGAGTTAAGGCTTCAGACGCAAGTTTAAGTGAAAAGGCAGCAGCTTGGACCGTAACAAATATTATGAAAGCAAAAAGTAAATTTGGTGGAGGCAAAAAGAAACTGCATGTCAAGAGAAAAAACACAAAGTGCAAATGTAAAAAATCTTCTAAAGTTAACAAGAGGAAAGGGAAAGGATTGTATTTAAGACCCTACAAGGGTTCTGGTGTGAGTAAAAAAAAAACATCGTCTACACAACGAAGGAAATAAACTACATACCTTACAAACCACTAAATACTATGGATATATTAAAATGGGCTGAAATTTTAAGAATACCATATTTTAGAGGAGTATTTATGAGAGATTCTCTACCTTCTAGAATTAATGAACGGGAATGTGGAATTGTAAACTTAGACAGTATCAATAATAAAGGAACTCATTGGGTGTGTTATAAGAAATGTGCTTACTGTTTGATTATTAGTGATTCATTAGTTTACTACTCTCCACTATCTGGAATTGTAAAGAAAGTAATGTAATTTATTCTGATTTCAAATATATGTATATATAATATATTGTGTGTACTTTATTCATATGCAACTCTCCCCATTAAGACTCAAGGATTAATAAATACACAGTTTAATATTACATGCAATGATTTATTTACAAATAACTTTTTCTACATAGCTTTCTTTTTACAGTTTTTTACATTCATAATTTCAAATTAATATTTACATAAGAAAATCTGAAGTTACAAATTACAAAGCTTTACCACATAACCTGTAATGGCCATAAGCTAAAGTGTTTATTTTATCATCTAATACCACTCTTTTGTCATCTTTTGAGTTTAATGCTACTTTATTTACAGTCACAGTGCTGGTAACATGATTTTTTGTTTTGAAGGATGTTTGAAGTCTAGTCTTACAAAGTTTTTGATCAAATAAACATTCTTTAAAATCCTGCATTGTTACACTTTTTTCAACAACAGTTTTGTTAACTCCTTTTGCTCTTTTCTTTACAAGTGATTGAAAGATTTCGTAACAGTAAAGTTTTGGTCTTAATCCTACAAATTCAACAATAATTTTACCTGAACACTCATCCTTAAATTTTCCAAGAACTTTCTTATTTGCCATAGAAAAACAGAAATGTTTACTGTCATAATTGGATGTATCAAAATAATCTTTCAATTCAGGATTGTTCATATCAACATATACATCATTAGTTATTATCTCATAAAAAAAGAGTCAGTATCAGAATACAACAATCTTATTTTAGAGCCAAAAAACTTTTTCATTATGTGGTAATGAAAGTGATACATGTGGGATTTACTAAGTTCTAGAACTGTAAATCCAATATATATGGGTTTGTTAAAGAGTACTGACTCCTTTTCACATGAAACTGCAGCTAAAGATTCACTATAAATAATTCTATTAAGAAAAATAGGTTTACATATTAGTTTATCTAACCTCTTTTGTGATGTAACAAGTTCTAAATTCATACGACGGCGAATGTTTTTAATACTTTTACCATACAACGCGTTATCATTTTTTTATAAAGATCTTCTTCAAACGGATTTCTAGCACATGTCCTTTTTTCTGTGTTCCAATCAATGTAAGATTTTAAAAAAGGTTTCTGTTTGAACTGTAATACACGATGAATTTTTTTCAACTTTAAGCCTAGCTGAATAGCCTGCTTTAAATTCACATAATGACAGATGTATTTCTTCTTGTTTTCTAGAGTAGTTAATGGTTTCTTTTGCTTAGAATTAGGTGGAGCTTTATTTTCTGGTAATAATGGAAGATCATTGTGTTCATCATGCAAATGAACAGGATAATCAATATCAACTTCGCAAATGTATCCAATTGGAGAGTCATCTGAGATTTTTTCAACATCAAACGATTTCAATTCCCGTTTTTTCATCCATCTAAACGACTTATAAGGTAATGGCATGCTCATGGCCAGCCCATATAGGTTGTTTGCATCAAGATACATAAGATATTTTGACTCAATATTAGGATTATAATCATCTCCCATATATTTATTGTTTGCTACTGAATGTCTTTTAGAACAAGTTGTTATTCCACCACGGACCCCGCGCTCTATAAACATGTACATATCATAATTTGTGAGAAGATCTAGCTTAATTTTAGTATACTTAAGCATAGCATCAAATGTAAGGCCTGGTAAAGAAAAGTAGTGCGCACAGTCCAACCCATAGTTGTCTATACAAAGTGATCTGAAATTTTCATAAGTGTCGCATAGTAACAGTACATCTATTTTCAAATATAAATCACTGTAACTTCCCAAGTCTTCACATTTAAATTTATCCCACACCATTTTTGCATGTTCATATTCTAAGTCGTCAATTGGATCAAGTTGAAAATAGCAGTTTTCTTTTTCTGGGTCGGCCATTGACGGGTCCCCTATCCCCTTGTAGAAGCAGGATTTATCTGGTAAACATTTTTCTTTAAGTTTTTCCCAACTATCAGTATAATGATAGGGGTAAACTCCTTTGCGCGTGACTAAGGGTAATTCTGATTCAGAGAAAAACTTTCTAGTGTGTAGAAACTGTTCTTTTGGTAAATTATTAGCCAGTTCACTCAACGTTCGGTCCATAAAACGAAAAGTGTCTATGAATCGTAAAGTGATTCCAGACTGAGTGTTTTTGGAAAAAGTAACAAACTTTTCGGTTGTATTTGGTATCACTCCTATTTTATAGTTGTCACATCCTAATTCACGAACAATTATATGATTGTCATAGTTTGAACTACCGTGCATGAAAACTGGCAAAAATTTTTGCGCTTGCCTCTTAAGATTACACGATGCACAAAGCACATTCCTGAACTTGCCACTGAAGTGGCAATGATCACGCACAGGAGTGTTCAACAATGTAAATTCAGAGTCACATAATTCACAGTGAGTAGCATTTTTAAAGCGTTGACGCTCTTCATGCGTCAAAGGATGCATGGGTAAATTAATGTCTGTCAAGTCGCCTATTAAATTGGCAAGTGTTTTCAGATAATGTATGAATTTCTTTGCAGCATGTTCCCCTCTATAAATATATGGTTCTTTTGGCAAGTAATTTGTTATTGACTGAGGAAGCGTTTCATCATAAACTACATAAATTCCAAAGCTCATTGGTTCATGAACATTGTTTACAATAGTCTTTTTTGAAATTTTCTTATTTACTTTTACTAACAGACATTCAAAGTCTGCATAAACAACTATGGGAAGTTTCAGGGAATGGTGATAGTTCTTAAATTGCAAAATATTTGATGAACTTGAGGAAACATCTTTTACTTTTGAAGGCATTAAAACTCTCACAGGTTTCTGATTTGAACATTCTTGAATGTGAGACTTTAATTTTGATTTTCTATTCAATCCTTGATAATGCTTAAAGCACCGCTTGCAAATAGATATTTGACGAGTGTGAGTGGTCAATTGACTCCTAACCAGCCTGCTAAAATCTGATATGTAACAGTAATGGGAAATTCCACTTTTACTAATGAATAACAAATCAAAATGGTTTGGCTTTTCTTCTTTCGAAATTCGCAAAGGGAAAACTTTGTTTTGTCCATCAAGACCATATAAATTTATGCTCACTTTACTGTTCATTTGCTCAAACTTAGAAATCTGTTTGATTGGGGTTGGGAATGAAATTCCTGAAAAATTAAATTTATTTCTGTGTTCCAAAGATTGTTATTCTGCAATCTTTAGTGTATTTTGAGATCAGCGCCCATTCAAAGCAATTGACGTCATGGAAATTTTTGGGATTTATGACCGCTCTCATTTTTGCTATTACACTAGGCAGAGGAATGTAAGTACTACCTCTAAGTGGTCTGTATCGTGATGTTCTAATTAGAAACCCATCAACGCTAGATAAAGTCCATCCCGAACCCTTTCCCTCATATTCTTCCTCTTCTTTGCATAGCTTTTTGAACATTTTTCTTAAAACCGCTCCTACAAATGTGCTTGCTAATACTGATTTATTTTTTGTTTTGAAGTTTCTTTGTTGTAGCTCACCTGAGATCGGTTTCACGTAGGTGCATTCACAAACAATATTAAACTTAAGAGCCCCATATGAATCAAGCGTACTGTGAATAATTGTTTCTACATCTGGTTTAATATGGTTTAAAATCAAACATAAGTCTTTAATCTGTTCATTCCCATTCCTGTAGTAAAAGGTTTTTAAATTTCCACTAAACGCGTTCCTCAATTCAAAAAATTCATTTAACGGCTCCCCATTGTAAAATCGAGAATTCACTCTTCGCGTGGTAGCTTCATTTTCTGAATCAGTTTCCATGAAATCCCCCTCAGAGTCAACCTCCATCCTGTGAATTAATACAACGGTTTTAATATCTATAGTATTGAACTAACTTGCAAAAATGTTATAATTTGGAACACGGAAAAATTTAAAATTTGTTTGGCAAAAGTATTGAAAATATTCTTACAAATGTTTAGTACGAAGCTTTTCTATCAAGCTTTATTTCTTCACACTCTACACCTTCAGTTTTGGTGATTTTACTACCTACATCATAGAGCATTTTTTCAACATTTTTGTAAGTTACTGACTTTGGGTCTGTCACAAATACAGCTTTAGTAGATACTTTAGTCCAGTATTGTTTAGGTTTTAGCCTTTTTAATTCTCTAGTGTCGGTCACCTCGATTTTTATCATCAACTGGCCTTCTTCACCCGGAGTAGTAAGTTTTCTTATAAGTTTCTTTTTTTGTGTTTGAAAAATCTGCTTAACTTTGAGAGGGCCACTTTTTTTAGTTTTAAACAGTTTGTCAAATTTACTGGGACCACCTAAATCAGTTTCACTCTCCGAACCTGAACTATCATCATCATGATCACATTCATCTTCTGAAGAAGATTTACTAGAACGTTTTAAGGCTTTTGATTTTTTTGCTTCTTTTTTTGAACTTTAGTTTTATCACAATCTTCTTCTGATGATGATGATAAACTACTTGAAGGACTGGGGGAACGATTTCTTTTTAATGTTTTTGACTGATCTTTTGGGGTAGTAGGTTTAGGTTTTACTGAATCAACAAGTACTGCCTGTTCTTCTCCTTCTTCATTTACTTCTTCATCAACAGGGTGTTCATTATTGCTTTTTAAAATTTCATGTACTATAGCATTTAAATTGTTACTGCATTCTATAGAGAACGTACGGTCAGCAAATTTTTCTTTTTGAAGAGTGGTTTGACTGCTTTAATTAATTCGTTACTACTTATTGGATGAGCTAACAGTTCATGCAGTTTTCCTTGAGATAGATCATTGGGGAAAAACTCAAATAATCTAGCACAGAAGTGCTTAGAAATTTGCGTTAGTAAGAGATGTAAGTTTTGATATTCAGGTAGTTGGGGAAATTTGCGGTGTGATTTCACTTTGAGTATCACATTGTTCCACAGATCTATGGAATTTACTCCTAACGATATTAGATTTTGAACTATTTGAAGTAGACTAACTACATTAAGTCCTTTAGAGGTTCCGGGTTCTGTGATGTCTTCAATGTCTGTTTGGGTACTCATTACTGAAAATATATAAAAGCTATGTTAATTGCTAATCACAATTGCAGAGTTTTAATACAAATAGAATGATTATTTTCCATTTTACTACACCATGCTACATAATTTAACTACAAAAAGTTATTTTCCTGTAGAACCAAACCCATTTGAACCTCTTTCAGTTTCTTCAATATCAGATATTTCTTTTACTGTTGGAGTGACAATTACTTCACAAATTAATTGACAAATTTTATCTCCTACTTCTACAGTATAATCCTCATTTGAGTAGTTGTAGAGAATCACTCCTAAATTACCGCGAAAATAACTGTCAATGACTCCACCAGCTACTTGTATTAAGTTTTTCAGAGCAAGCCCCGATCGAGATGCTAAGCGTCCATATGTGTTAGGGGGGAGTTGAACAGCTAAATCAGTATGAATTAATAATCTATCTTTTTTAGGAACTACAACTTTATATGGTGACCTAATATCAAGCCCTGCCGCTCCAGATGAGCTTCTACTTGGGATGAACGCTTTGTCTGAGAGTTTCTTAAACCCAATCATTCTCTGAAAAAATTAACAAATCCTATTTCATGTTGTTAATATTTAAAAACAAAACCAGCACTTAACAGCAATAAGTCTTGCAATAAAAAGCAAAGATTCAAAAAATGACAATAAAGCTATGTAGAAAAAAATACATCTAATAATTAACTATTTTTCAACTAAAAAACTAAGGAAACTAAAAATTTTATAATTAACTATCCATTTTCATTAGAAAACTTGATTTCCAAGTTTATTGAATAATAAGCCTCCATCTTTGCATTCATTCTGAAAAAAAAAACAAAAAAAAAGTGTACAACCTTTTATAACTATATAATGCATTGTAAACTAGCACTAACTGATGAAAAATAATCAAAATACTGCAAATATAAAACCAAACAAAAAACTATGACACATGTTTCATTACAAAGAAAATGTTCAAAAATTTTTCAAAATCTTGGAAATTTGAAATATATAATAATTTTTTACCTTTAGGATAAGTGCTACGCCCTGGAAAACTGGTCTGGTTGCTATTACTACAGCTTTCTTGTCACTGAAGTATAGCGGGTAGCTAAGGAATCGGTCTAGTGGAGCCTTGCCGGTGGTTAGCGGGTAGGAAGGTGGTACAGTAGTAAAATTGTGATCTGCAGATCTGTAAAAAAGTAAAACTAAAATAGTAAAAAACAAAGAAAGAAATATATTTATCGATCTATACAAATCTTCTTTGGTCAGGGCTAAAAGTAAACTTAAAAAAATTAAGCAAATTAAACTTTTATTCTTAAAATTCTAGCATTTATATAAATTTAATCAGCAGCTTCTTACCTGAATATTACTGCTCTCAGACGTGAACTTAGCCACCAAACGGGTAGATGCTAGAACACCGTTGTTTTTAAAGTGTGATCGACAAATCTGTAACATAGTGCAACTAAAATTAATCACCTAAATATTATTATATTATTTTTTTAAATAAAAACTAAATAAATAAGTTTAAAAACCACTGATTGTAAAACAAAAAGAAGTTTCAGATTTATTAAGAAATATAATTTGTTGCAGACACAACATTAAAAAAGTGTAGTAAATAAGTGAAGTTGCTCACCCAAATTTGTTTGTATTAATAATAATAAGACATATGAAGACACTCTAGTATATAAAATTTTAAAAACTTCAGTTGGTCTAAAATGTTTTAAAATTATTATGCGAATTTTTCCCAGTCCCTCCAATATTATTTAAAATATCAGGCTAACCGTTGCCTTGATCGCAAAAAATTACAATTCTTAAACTTAATTTTAAACAAAATTAGTTTTTTCCATGGGTTGAGGCTGTTTCTAAACTTATTTTTAAGCCTAACACTCTCAAATGCAAATGTTTAGCAAAAGCTATCTGCTATATTTCAAGATCGTGAAAAAATACATAACTTACGGCAGTGCTCATATCGTATGATTAGTTTAAATATCCGAAAGTTATTTAATTTTATAACAAACAACAATAACAACAAAAAACACTGGTCTAGAACATGTTTAAATCGTAAATTCAAAAAAGATGACTCTCAGTTGACCAAGTGTCCTAAACATTATTAAAGTTGGTTTTATATCCTAAGTTAATTTAACTTAAAAAAAACACTGGTCTCACAATTTTTAAAACTTATATAAAGAAAATCTCACTGTTTTTATCGTAGGGCTCGCCAACAAAAACAGAATTGACAAGATATTCCATAAGAGAAATTTTAGTTAGCCAAGTTCCCTAAACATTATTAAAATTACTTTTAAATCCTAAGTTTAGCTTTAAAAACACTAGTCTCACAACTTTTAAAACTTATATTTAAAGAAAATCTCTCAGTTTTCAACGTAAGGCTCGCCAACAAAACCAGAATTGGCAAGATATTCCATAAGAGAAATTTTAGTTAGCAAAGTTCCCTAAACATTATTGAAATTTGTTTTAAATCCTAAGTTTAACTTAAAAAACAC
Organism: Neoaliturus tenellus; assembly: GCA_030545055.2. Lineage (NCBI taxonomy): Eukaryota > Metazoa > Arthropoda > Insecta > Hemiptera > Cicadellidae > Neoaliturus > Neoaliturus tenellus. The sequence continues at coordinate 5,475,968 of CM061535.1, read as the reverse complement.
TGGTCTAAAATTTTTTTTAAACTTATATTTAAGGAAAATCTCTACGTTAACACCAGCATGGTTTTCCAAGATTTTCCGTTATAAACTAAAGTTTTAATCCTAGAGAGGTTGGTTACTCACCAAGTGTTTTCCTGTAGAAGGCACTGGACTTGACTGTGCTGGCTCCTAAGTTTTGACCACCATATATACTCAAGTTATCATAACCTTTGGGGTCAAACTGACTCGATTAGCAAGCAAATTGCATCAGCCGGTGCAAATTGCATCAGCCAGTACATGTTGCATCAGCCGCATGCACCAATCACGTGAAAACTGCATCGAAGGTTCGAGAAAAACCGATTAAAAAATTGCGATTTAAATATCGAATGAAAATAATCGATCTATCGAACCAAATGAGTATTTCAACTGTTTAGGTATTAGGGTGGCAGGAATCTGTAGGACCAGTAAACCATATTTAAATAATGCTAGGATTTGTTTTAAACATTCTAAGCAAAAATTTAAATTTAAAAATCAAAAGAACTGTTTTTTATGGTGACAAAAACCTGTAGAAATAATAGAGCATAGTAAAAATGTAGAATAAAGCATCCAAAGAAGCAACCAAACGAATATAAGACGAAATAAGCGAGAGAAAACAGATCGCGAATATCAGGGCGGCAGAATCTAGTAGCCGCTTGGCTCGTGCTCGCGGTCTCGCGGGCCTCCGTCGCTGAACATACACGATTTTCCCGTGAGAACACTCGTTCTTGAACATACACGGTTTTTGCGTAAAAACTCCGGTTCTTGAACATACATTATATCACTACTAAACTTACATTAATTAACACTTTCAGCCCCGACTCTTCCAAATGGGGTAGGCCTAAATAAAACCCCTTTTTTACATATTTATCTTCTTTTATTCGATATTTATAAAATCCTATATGAAGTTACAGGAGATATTTCAGCAACTTTAAACTTACCATTTGCAGCTCGCTTATGGACAAAATATCGCATCTAAAAAATAACAGGTTTTCACCACTATATTTTATTTTAGTTTTACATAGTTTTTAAATAAACAACAATGACAAAAGTTAGAAGAGCAAAGTTGAACCTCTGTGGTGACTCTGTTCTATTTGCAATGTTAAGATATTACCTGATTATAAAGTCTGAGCACGTTATACAGGTAGAAGACGTTAAGTCCCCGAGTCGGGGGGAGCACTCAGTTTTGGGACTATAAATGGCGACACTTCCCAAGTGGGGAGTGTCTTTGAATACATTAGGGGCTTACGAGAAACTACCTAAAGAGCAGATAACCGAGTCGGAGAGCTTAAAATGCTCAAAGATTATATTTAGTGGTTACATTTATCAGAATTTCATCTGGAATACTTAAACCGAACCACTTAAGCTGTTTGATTTATGGACTTGAAAACTTCCCCACGGTGAAAATAATTTTAATGTTTAAATAATTTTTAAAAGGTTTAAACTATCTTGCTACAATTTATTAAAAGCAACGAATTTGTTTACCTCTAAGTAAATAACATGTTTAGAACATATTAGCTGCCCCCAAACCTTTAATAAAAGAAGTGATAATTTTAATACGAGCATTTAAATACTATCCAAATAGAAACACTGTTCTGTTCAAGTCCTCTGCCTAAAACTGTATGAAATAATCTGATAACAAGTTAAAACAAGATGTTGGTAGATCAAAAAAATAAATCAGATGTATTTTTTGGATACGTAATATTTCTGATAACTCAGATACATCTGATGAATTGTTATATTTATAAGATGTTTTAAAACTGCAGCACTTAAAGCATGGATCGATCTTCAAGCATTGAGAAAGAAGAAAAGTGTGGATATTTTACATTACAAATTCTATATACTTTAAACAAATAAAAATATATATTGTTACTCGCCTACGGCTCGATGGGGGCTCCGCCCCCATGCCCCCTAGTTCGTTCCCCCTAATTCATTAACGTCTCATAAATAACGTCAAAAAATACAGATAAAATATACAGATAAAAAAAATACAGATCAAAGCTCAAATTTTGTCTTAACGTAGGGTTTGGTCCTAAGGTTAACAAAATCCCTAAGGTTAATCTAGGGAGAATTATTGGCAGGATTCCTAGCTATAGGTGTAACAAATACGATAATTTCCTAAATTATGACAATGACTAAACTTGTATTAAAATTGACTTATGGCTTTTACTATAGTATGACCTATTTGAAGTTATAATATGTACTAAATTTCAAACATCTAAGTACCATAATAGTAAATTTAAAGTTTTAGGATAGCACCATTTTCGGTGAAAGAACTTTACAATTTAGAAACTACGCCCCTATAAACGGGTGAAGGGGTGAGGTACAGCTAAATTCCATAAGACTAAGTTTTCAGAGTGTCTAAAATAAAACGTAACACTGGCAAAACATGTATCGATATTGCAGTATATTTAGCAGATTGACGTAAATTACTAACACTTTACATGAACAAAACTTCAAGTTTTTACGATGTTTTTGGACTTAACTTTGAATGAAATCGGAAAATATCTGATACTCTTAAAAGAAAGGTTGAGGTCATAATATGTACTGAACTTCAAGCATCTATGTGGCAGTATGGTAAAAAAACTTATTAAATCAACAAGACTTTTGTTAAAAGATTTCAAAATTTTGAAAGTACGCCCATTTTAAAGGGTGAAGGGGATGAGATACGGCAAAGTTTCATTGGACCAAACTTGTAGAGCGAATAGAATAGAAGGTAATTATGTCAAAACTCAAATTGATATTGCAGTATATTTGGCACATTAAAGTAAATTACAAACACTATACATAAAAAATGTTAAGGATTTCGTGTTTTTAAAAACCTTTTTAGACCTCAACTTTGATGGAAAATGCCCACTGGCTTTTACTATAGTTCCATTTATACTAAAGTTCAGGCACATATCTGCCATAATAGTAAATAAACAATATTAAAAAAGCATATTTTTTGGAAATGAATTTAGAAATTTTGAAAGGACACCCCTTTTAAAGGTGAAGGGAGTGATATATGGCAAACTACACCGGAATAACTTATATAGAGCGTCTGATTTGTCCGCTCTGACGCCATGAATTTTCCCTCAGATTTTAGGTAGGACCTCTCGTTCAAAAGTTACGACCTGCAATGTCGTGGTTTTACAATTATTTTGGACTGAAATTAGATTAAAACTGGCCAATGGCTGCTACTATAGTATGACCTAGTCAAGGTCATAATATGTACTAAACTTTAGACGTCCATGTGCCACAATAGTGAATAAAAATATTAATTATTGTGAAAGAATTGTAAAATTTGAAAGTACACCCCTTGTAAGGGTGAAGGGGGTGTAATATGGAAAAATGTGTGAGGACCAAATGTGTAGACCGTCTAAAGTATAATACAATAATTGAAAACGTACATCGATATAGTACTATATTTACCAGATTTAAGTCAATTACAAACACACTATACGTTAAAAATGTTAAAGATTTCGTATTTTTACGATTTTTTGGTCTAAAATTAGGTTGAAATCGGCCTATGAATGCTATCATAGTTAAACCTATATGAGGTCATAATATTTACTAAATTTCAGACATCCATTTGCCTTAACAGTAAATAAAAAATATTAAAATAGCGCAATTTTCGTGGACGAATTTTAATATTTTGAAATTACGTCCACTTTTAAGGGTAAAGGGGATGAGATACGGGAAAATGTCAAGGCACCAAACTTGTAGACCATCTAAAATACAGTACAATTATTGAAAAATATTTATCAATGTAGGACCATATTTACCAGATTGAAGTAAATTACAAACACTTTACATGGCAAAATGTTAAAGAATTCGTGTTTTTACGATTTTCTTTTAGCTAAACTTAGATTGAAATTGGCCAATGAATGCTAAAACATAAAAGGTTACTATTGGGGCATTATATGTACTAAAGTTCAGATATCTATTTGCCATATTGGTAAATAAAAAAAAATAAAATAGCGCAATTTTTGTGAAGAAATTTTGAAATTTTGGAAGTACGCCCCTTTTTAAGGGTGAAGGGAGTGAGATACAGTAAAATGTCATCTGACCTAATTTTTAGAGCATTTAATTCCCAACTAACGATTTCCCCTCAGATTTGAGGTAGGAACTCTCGTTCAAAAGTTACAGAGAAAATAAAAAACCCTTACATATTCAAATTTTTTATTTCTACCATTTTAATTTTTTTGGAGGGGTTGAAATGGAAAATTGGTGGATTTTAGATTTTTCCCGATGGTTTCTGAACAATAGCCACCTACATGCCGAATTTCAAGTTTGTAGCATAATTGGAAGTGGTCAATAATTTTGATTCTTGTGAGTGAGTTACACATGAGGGTGTATAGTTATTTAGACTCGCCTACGGCTCGATGGGGGCTCCGCCCCCATGCCCCCTTAGGGGTATCCCTAAATTCGTAAATTAATAAAAAATGTCAAGTATGAAATTGGTTAGTTTTGCGGAAGAACTGAACAGCCAAGACAGTAACAAAACCGTTTAATACACACAATTCACAATCGATAGCTAGAAAAGCTTTTAAAATCTCCTATGAATCGGTTTTAATAACTCTTCGTAGTTAAAATTTGTTAAAATATTTCGAGTGTGATACAATAATTATTTATTCTTTGTGTTATGCTGAATGGAGGGTCCACTCCCTAATTTGTTGCCCCAATTCCGTAATTTCTGAAAAAACTTGATACAGTGAACGGGCTTGTTGAGGGTTATTAACTCCAATGTGTTCGCTGAATTAGTTTGTAAATAAAAAAGTCGAGTGTTAAACAGGTTAGCTTTACCAATGAAGTGCACAACCAAAACAGTAACAAAAGGCTAATGCACACTTCTCACAATCAATAATAATTAAAGCTTTTAAATTCATCAAAAATTGTTGCAATAAATCAGTGAAAACAATAACATAACATTAAAATGAAATAATATAAAATCTGATAAACGAGATAGAAATCACAAAAGACTAGAAAGTTTTAAAATGATTCCCTAAATTCCGAGGAGGAACTTACTAAAAGTATGTAAATTAGTAACACCAGCCCCGACAATAGCTGAATTCATATTTTTAATTGTCTCTTAAAAGAAGGTAAGGTCCCCAATTTCAAGTTTTCGGTAACTATTCTGGTCCTGTAATAAATCTGTTTTGAGAGCTAATGTGTAGAGATACGGCAAAAACATTTTTCGATAGGACCAATCGTTTTGTCAGTAGAGTGGAAAAACTGAAAACGCGATTGCAAAAAATTAGACTGGATATATACGCAATTGGTGCGATGTACGACAAAAAGTCACAGGAAAAAAATCGTAGTTCATCCAATTCAGTACCGTGGTAGTCTCAAATCTATGAAAGGCCTAACCATTTAGCCTCTAGAGCTAAAATATACTAAAATTATGATTTCTTTATAGTTGTCCAAAAGCCACTACTTATTTATCACAAAACTGGGAAAAAGTGAAAAATGTTTTTTGAGAGTGAACGGAAAGAGATAGGCTACGGCAAAGTATGTTAGAATCAAAATTGTAGATATTAAAAAGACCTATAAAAGTTGTCATTTAAACATTTTCGTAGGACAAACCATTTAGTCGCTAGGGCCCTAAATCTAAATATAAATTTCACAAAAATCAGTTTGGAGGGTTAACGGTGCGATGTACGACAAAAAGTAAAAGGACCAAAATTGTAGATCATCCAATTTCCTATCGTAATATGCTCTCATATTTCAGATAAGACTAACCGTTAGGTCACTAGAGCTGAAATACTAAAATTACGATTTATCTAGTGGACCAGAACCGGTGTTTTCCCACTACTTACGTTCACAAAATCCGGAAAAAGTGAAAAATGAATTTTGTGAGTAAACGAGTAGAGATACGGCAAAATATACGGGAAAAGAAATTGTAGATATTATAAAGATCTATCGAAATGAACCTTAAAAAAATTTTACAGCCATCGGTTTAGGCACTAGAGCCCGAAAAACGAAAACGGCATTTCATTAAAAACGCTCTGGAGGCTTAACGGTGCGAGATACGATAAAAAGTCACAGGATCGAAATTGTAGAAAATTAAATTCCCTATCGTAGTATTGTTCTCAGATTTTAGATAGGACAAAGCGTTTGGCCGCTAGAGCCAAAAAAGTAAAATTACAATTTTGAAAATCCGCCATTTTGAATTTTTTTTGTAGGTTAAAACTAAAAATTTGCAAGTTTAAGATTTTACACTTATCATTGACCGTTCAAGCTAGACGTATGCAAAATTTCAAGTCTCTAGCTTAAATAGTTACGTCAGAAATTCGTATCCCATATAAGTCAGTCAGTCAGTCAGTTACACATAGGGCTGTATAGTTTATTAGACTCGCCTACGGCTCGATGGGGCTTCGCCCCATGCCCCTTAGGGGTTGCCCTAAATTCGTAAATTAATGAGAAGTCAAGTTGTTAAACAGGTTATTGTTATAACCTGTTGTCAGTTGAAGTTGTCGAGTTGTCAGTTAAATAAATAAAGATAGGTATTTAATTTAAGTTTAAAAAGTCATTTATATTATAAATAAAATTTTTGGTTCAAATTATTCTCAAAGTCTTCTTGTGGGATATAACGGGCATGTTTTTAAAATTTTCTGGTAACTATATATCAATATTCAAGCATGTTTCTTTTCCTACTTTTTCTCAGCTTGTGTGCAACGTATGAGAAAACCGCGAATGCGAATAGAAATGTGCTATCCTGTAGATGAGTAGAATCGCATTTTAATTTACATCGGTTCCCAGGGTTATGCACAAGGGTCTTTCAAAGTTTCAAGGGTTTTGCCTCAGGGTTTTGCCCAGAAATTCGTTAATTGTTGTTTAAGTCGCATTTAATGAACAGATTACATATGAATATAAGAGTTTGTAAATGAGAAAAATAGCAAAATAAATGAGTTTGTAAGTTTATCTATAACATAAATTAACTCCCACGACTGCAGAAATAAACTAAATTTGAATTTGTGCAACTAACTCAATCTAAGGAATGAAAATATATTCGCCTACGGCTCGTTTTCAGAGACTCTTTCCCCAAACCCCCTTCACTAATTCCCCCGAATTCTATAAAGGTTAATGGAGTTGTGAATAAATTTTGTTTGTGCACTTCATATCGTGTTTAATATCAGAAACAGGTGTAGTTAAAAGACATCATTTTAATACAAGCGAGAACTAAGCGACTATAATAGCGCTCCAAGCGACATCTTAAAGAACTAAGTACTTCCTTACTGACACCTCGTCTTCTAGAATTTTTTTTATAATTTCAAAGTTGAAAAATTGTAGTTTGATGATTTTCCCTAAATTTAAACATCTCACAGAATGTTTATTCCAAATTTAAAGTCTGTAGCTTAAAAGGTCGCTTTAGGACTTTAAGATCATCAGTGAGTCAGTCAGTTACTTACTGTATAAATCAAAGCGAGTATTACCCTGGCGAAGTAACCCGCTCTCAATGCATCGAAACCCCGTCGTTCATGTATTATAACATTCATAAAGAAATTTCAATTTAAAGAGTAATAGTTGTTGTTGCTATCATTATATTTAATAGTAGTAGTTATAGTAACAAATATATCTCTGTTAGGTAGCTAAATATAAATTTTGTATATAAATAGAGATACAATTGTGGGAAAAATGACATAATCCCCTGCCTCACCCAACTCAAATAAAAACTTGTAAATTTCAGGAAATAGATGAAAAACGTTTAAATTATTGAAATTAGCGAATAACATTCAAATCAATGAGCGAAAACGAGAATTAAATAACATGAAAACAAAATAATAGGAAAGAATAAAAACGGGGTAGATCTGCGAAAACCCCATACTATTAAAACGAGACCTGTGAAATAATAATTTATTCATAACATTCTGTTAGTTTTGTTCAATAGTCATTTAAAAATTCTCAAAAACATATTTTAAGTGTGTATTAAATATAACATAAAACACTGAATATAAATAAAACAGAAAGATAATAATTAACTGTCTATTAAGTATTGTTCAAAGTAATCGAATTATATTACGTTCAGATCACGGCACAAGCTACATAGTACATTCATTTAATGCGAAATTACGCCAAGAGCACCTGGGAGTGAATTTGAATAAGTAATCGAAAATAAATTGAAAATGAAACGAGAACCTAACATTTAAATCTGGTTTTGTTCAATAGTTACATAAAAATTCTCAAAAACATATTTTAAGTGTGTAATCATATATTATATAAAACACTGAATAGAAATAAACAGAAAGATAATAATTACCTAACTGTCTATTAAGTATTGTACAAAGTAATCGAAGTCACGGCACAAGCTACACTGTGAATTCATTTAGTGCGAAATTCGGCCGAAAGCGTGACCTGGGGTGAATTTGAATAAGTAATCTAAAATAAATTGAAAATGAAACGAGAACCTAACATTTACTTCTGCTGGTTTCGTTCAATAGTTATTTATAAATTTTCAAAAATCATATTTTAAGTGTGTGTATATATAAAATGAACCATACATCGATGCAGCAAAATCTCAATGCTGTGAGAATCAAGTGGAAAACGATATATGAACAGTGAGACACATTATTGGAAACATCATTGAGAACGCAGAACGCAGGTGTACTTAAAAGACATAATTTAAATACAAGCGAGAACTAAAAGACTATAATGGCGCTCCAAGCGTCATCTTTAAGAACTAACGTACTTCCTTACCGACACATTGTATTTTTAGCATTATTTATAGTTTAAAAGTTAAAATTTTGTAGTTTGATGATTTTTCCTATATTTAAACATCGTAAAGAATGTCCATGCCAAATTTCAAGTTTCTAGCTTAAACGGTGGCTTCAGGACATTAATATCATAAGTGAGTGAGTAAACCACCGTAGTTCATATTAAATTAGAGTCTATCCATCGAGGGATACAATGTTTGTATCACACACGGGTGTAGTTGAAAGAGATCATTTAAACACAAGCGAGAACTAAACCTGAAGAGTGATCTACGATACCACGCGGCGATATACGCTGATACGGCTGAACTACGTTACCGACAAATCTATATATTTTACCTTTTTTATAGTTTAAAAGTAAAAAAGTTGTAGTTTTATGATTTTCCCTAAATTGAAACATCTCAAAGAATGTCCATGCCAAATTTCAAGTCTCTATCTTAAACGGTCGCTTCAGGACTTTAAGATCATCAGTGAGTCAGTCAGTCAGTGAGTCAGTTACACATGGGGCTGTATATATTATAAACTCGCCTACGGCTCGATGGGGGTTCCGCCCCCATGCCCCCTTAGGGGAGTTGGGGCTTCCACAACCCACGCTATACTTGTCTTCGCTAACTTATTTTAATAGTTTAGGAAGTCAAAAGCATTAAGATATTCTTTTGATATTTAAAGTTTTAATTGGTACTTTTGTTTTATATTTTATATAAAATGCTCAGGGTTTATGTGTGTAGCTAAATTTCATTCTTCTTAAGTGTCATAACAGCAAATGAAAAATGTTGGAATAAAGCAATTTTCGTGAAAGACATACGATATTGAGAAAGTACGCCCATTTTAAGGGTGAAGGGGTGAGATAGGGCAAAATTGCATATAACCGAACTTGTAGAGCGTCTTAAATCAAATACAATACTGGCCAAACATATATCGATATACCAGTAATGTTTACCAGGTTTGACCTATTACAAAAACTACTCATAAAAAGCTAGAAATTCCGTGTTTCTACAATTTTTATGGACTAAACTTAAATTGAAATTGATCAATGGCTGCTGCCATAGTAAGACCTAGCCGAGGTAAAAATATATACTAAATTCCAGTCATCTACGTGCCATTAGAGTGAATTAAATTTCTTTTAATAGCGCATTTTTGCGAAAGAATTTCGATATTTTGAAAGTACGCAGGTCTTTACGGACGAAGGGGGTGAGATACGGCAAATCACATAAGACCAAAAGTAGTGGGGTTTGGTTACTTTCAAAACGGAAGTCGTGCCAATTGCCAGCCGCTGCCGGCCAGCTGCCATCGGCCAGCTGCCAAATCAGTTGCAGCCGCCATATGCCATGCCATATAGCTTCAGGTGGGGAGAGGTTAAATTAAATGAAGGGGTGGAGAAGGGGTGAGCAGATGGTGTTAATTTTTGAAGTAGGAGTTAGTGTATAAAGGAAAGGGGATAATTGCTTCAAGGTCATATGGAGGGGGTTTTAAAAAAGACTGAACTCTAAGAGTTCAGTTTATCGGTGATCGTCATACAGGTCAGTCGAAACCGACAAGGGACTGAAGAATAGCTTCTACATCATTTATTGTTGTAGAAGATATATCTGGAACTTGTACAGGGTTCTGAGGAGTTGTTGAAGTTGAATTTCTAGAAGGATTTTCCCTTGGATGAGTTGTTGATGATATTTCATGAACTTGAACATTTTCTTGGTTGGTTTCCATTATTATTGTAGTGTAAATTAGAGTGGAGATGTTGTTAGCTGAAGAGCATAGAAGATAATGAAGTAGGAATTATTGTCGGGGCCCTTATATAGGGAATGGTGGGGGTAAAATAAAAAAACTTGTTGAACACAGTCGATAGGTGTAACAAGTTCAAAGTTATTGAAGTGTAACATAGAACGTAAAATGTCGTAAATAACACTATCATCAACATTAACCTGAGAAGTTGTCGAACAGTATAATGGGTTAAAACTGTACTTCTTCCTAACTCTATTTAAATTAGTTTTACACTTTGAAATTGAAGGTTTATAAGTACTTTGTAATATGTGTTGTGTTCGCAAAAGCTTTAATTTTAAACATTGTGTATTCATTGTAACCGATGTGTTACATTCAGAAGTTAAAAGAAGACTGAGATATAAAATGAAGTGTAAAAGAAATTAAAAGAAAATGCCGGAGTAGTAATTTTGTAGGTTAGAATTAACCTACAATATGAATGCTAAAAGTAACGAAGTTTATTCCATGGATAATTCTAACCTCAAACCTAGTTACCGAAGTAGTCATAACGTAAAACTAATGAGAGATGATGACTGAGCGGATGCAAGGCAATGAATGTTTGTGGCGCGATAAACTACCCACTTTTATAGAGGCAATAACTCCAGCCAGATGGCGGCAGATGGCGGCAGATGGTGAGCAAATGACTGGTTGACCGACTTTCACCTGAGTAGTAAGAGAAGTAAGGTTCCGTGTCCATCCCTACTCCTTCGGGTCAATGACCGACCGGAAAGGTCAATGACCCCCCCCCCCCCCGAAAAAATGGAGCCCCCCCCTTCCCCCACTCCTTCCCCCACTCCTTCCCCCACTCCTCCAGGTCAATGGCCGGTCACCACCGGTTGTTGACTTTATGTGGTGAAACCAGACTAAATATGGCAGCTGCCATGGATAATTCTAACCTCAAACCTGCTGCGCATGCAACGAGTTGTCCGGATAGGAATGAGTCTATGCTATGCGCATGCGCCTAGTCCTGTATTACTCACTTTAGCGCTACTGCACATGGATAATTCTAACCTCAAACCTTGGTTTTGTGTTGTTGCGCATGCGCCGCTCCCCACTTCTTTACCTTCCTTTTACACCGCTGTGAACTGGACTGGATTGAACACTGTACTGGAGTGAAACAACTTCCCCCACTCCTTGAAAACCCGAGGAGCGATAGGAGCTATATCTTTGCTTCAGTCGCCAACAAACTTTCATAGCGAAAGGTTGTTGGCGACTCAGCAAGAGGTTTCAAATATATAGTAGGCCTATATATATTTGAACTTCTTCTACTATGTTGCGTTTTTAATGCAATGTGGTATGTGTGTGTGTGTTTAGTTTTAAGGTGTATTTAATTTAAGAAATAATTTGCGCATTGCGATGTTAGTTATAAGTTGGGTTTAGCATTAAGGTGTATTAATTTTTAAGAATAATGATGGTATTTAGCATTAAGGTGTATTAATTTTAAGAATAATGATGGTATTTGGTTGTGTTGAATTATTTGGTTTTTAATAATGATGTGTTGGTACTAATAATTTATGTTTGTTTTGTGCATTTGTTTTGCCTTACAGCTAGATGTTAGGGGGTAGATTAACTGTAAATTCAGAAGTTCAGTTGAACTTCATTTAAAATGGGTGGGACATCCGCAAGCTGGACTTTTTTTGCATTTTGTTTAGGAATATGATGGGTGGGATTAGTTTGGGTGGGGTTAGAGTTGCGTTTCTGCATTAGGTGTTCCAGTTTCCCTTGGAATTCACGGTTACGGTAGACCCGGACCGGACCGTTACGGTAGACCCGGACGGTCCAAACAAAATTGCGTCGATGTCCCTTGCAGAACGTAACTAGTGGGTTGGGAGTGGGAACCGTTAGGCAAACAGGGTGGTGGGAACAGTATTACTGTTCCCATCACCTTGGATCATTATAAATCTTGAATGACCTTGACCCACTTTTGGAAGGGTCAATGACCCCCCCCCCCGAAAAAATGGAGCCCCCCCCCGAAAAAATGGAGCCCCCTCCCCTTCCCCCACCACTCCTTCCCCCACCAGTCCTTCCCCCACCTCCCGGGCCAATGACCGGTCATGGCCGGCTGCTAACCCCTCTCATTTGCATACCGTTATAAAAGACGCGTCGGCCGGGGCTAGTGTTTCATTCCGATTCCAGACGTTACGCTGTGAACTTGGAGTTATAACGATGTCTTCTGTGCCTACTACTACTTCTACTACTTCTACCACTTCAACTTTTACTTCAACTTCGACTTCGACTTCGACTTCTACCGCTGTTACTGCATCAAACAAAACTCTTCGCTTGAAAAACTGTCCGGATTGGTATAAGAAGAAGCTTTCATCTGAACCTTCAACTTCTGGAGCTATTCTTCCGCCAACCAACTCTTCTAGACCTCGTAGTATTTTTTCACCGCCTTCGCCTTCGCTCTCAAATGACTCTGCACCGCTATCAACTATGATGCCGCCACCGAAGAAGCCAGCTCCCCATCCTAAGACTCCTTCGTTTGAAACTATTCTTCATCGCCTTAGTACACCCATCACCCCACTATCACCATTGCCTCCTACCCCACCACTTGCTACACTTGAAGACCATACCTATTACAAAACTAATTCCTCTAAACCAGCTCCTAAACCTGCCCCTAAACCTGCCCCTAAACCTGCCCCTAAACCTGCTCCTTCAGAGCAATTTCGATCATTACAAAAAGAGCGTCGTAGGGCATTTAGCCGTCCCACTACTTGCCCTGAAATGCTTATTAAGGGAATTAAGAAAGGATCAGCTTGTGGGAGGAAATGTGTTAAAAATGAAAGTTTTTGCCGTGTACATATCGTGAAACATATTTCTGAACCACAACTGACAGAAACCCCCACCGTTGAAGACGATCCTAAAATAATATCCGTCAGAGGAGAGAGGCTTAAGAAAGGTTTGAAATATTTTTTTCTAAGTGTTGTTGACCACCAACACATTTTGGCAAAATGTAACGGCTTAAAATATAAAATTAGAGTTTGTGAGAATTTGTGTAAAGAGAAGAGATTTAACACTTTAGATTCTCAAGACTTTCTCCTCAGGGATAAAAAGGATCGTATTACAAGGTGGGGGCGTAAACAGTATATTCACTTAGTTTTTTCCAAATTGTTGCTAAAAAAATAATGGGGGAGAAACACAATGCGTTATAGCGTTGTGTTTCTCCCCCATTATTTTTTAACACTCTAAGTCTTGTGACCTACTTTCATGTGAGTAGTGAGTAAAGGATGGTTCTGTGTCTGTCCGCATTCCTTCGGGTCAATGACCGGACCGGAAAGGTCAATGACCCCCCCCCCCCGAAAAAATGGAGCCCCCCCCCGAAAAAATGGAGCCCCCCCCCCGAAAAAATGGAGCCCCCCCCCCGAAAAAATGGAGCCCCCCCCCTTCCCCCACCACTCCTTCCCCCACTACTCTTTCCCCTACCACTCCTTTGGGTGAATGGCCGGTCATGACCGGTTGTCTACCTACATCTAACCGTTACACTCGCTACTCCAGAGTCTTCATTCCAATCCGTGCGGCCACCACTGCAATATGCCTACTCTATTAGAATTATGTTTGCGACAGATAGTTTCAAATATAGTGTTGGTGGAACTTGCATTTCAAGATGCAAACCTTCCACTAACACTACGTCAAGAAGTGTATTCTTTTTATAAAGAAAATTTTGGAGTTTTTCATTACCTTCAGTATAAATTTATGGATGGAACAAATATGTGTCCAGAATGCGGTTCGGCTGCAATAGGAAATGGATTATTGGATTTTATAATAGATGGTGGAATTTATGAATACAAATCTTACTTGTCATACAAGTTTATCATCCCAGAAGAAGAAAAATGCGATATTTGCGCACTTAATTTGTACAAGTTTATACAAGCCGATCCTGCTGAAATCCATTTAGAAAACAACAGTGAAGTCCCTTATTTTTTTATGGCTTAAGCTCCACAGCAGTCCACCAAACCCAGCCAAACGGCCCTTTTCAGGGCCACCTAAGACTTAAATTTAGGGATGTAAGCTATTTAGCTTACATGCGACTTAGCAGAAATAAGTTCTGCTACATGGCTAGTTTGATCCGTGTAGTAGTAAGCAAAGGAGGGTTCTGTGTCTGTCCCCACTCCTTAGGGTCAATGACCGGACCTGAAAGGTCAATGACCCCCCCCCCGAAAAAATGGAGCCCCCCCCACCTCCACCCTATCCCTTCCCAATCCTTATTCCTTCCCCCTCCCCATATTTAAAATTTATAAAAGGCGGGCTATGAACCTTCAGGTTTTTAGTCTGTACTTGCACTTTGTGCTGTCAAGTACATCACAGCAAATATGCCTCCTAATGTGAATTACCATTTTAATTCTTCTGAAATTTCCGATGTTTTTCTACAACTTGAAGACATTTTAAATAATGATAGTGCGAGTGAGAGTGAAGACGATGATGATTATAGTGTTGAACTTAGTGAAGAACGTAAAGTTATAGCAATTGATCCACAATTTCCATTTGATACAATAGAACAATTTTTGGTTGAAGCTAATAAATGGTTAAATTTAGGATGTTATATACGAATTGACTCTTTTATATTGTATGGTGATAGTCATTCTTTCCTTGTCACACCAAATGACAGAGACCGCATGTTGCAGTGGGCACAATCTATGATGGAGTGCTATGAACAAGGTGTGGACACTGGTGGCTATTTTCTTGCACAAGTAGTGTAATAACAAAATTACCTTTCCCCCACCCTACACCCTATCCCTTCCCAATCCTTATTCCTTCCCCCTCCCTATTTTTAAAATTAATAAAAAGGCAGGCTATGAACCTCCAAGTTTCTAGTCTGTACCCACACCTTGCGGCATGAAGATGCTTACCAGACTTGATGGTTTCATAGCCAATGATATTAATATATGGAGTTTAATAACAAACTTACGGATAAAAATTGAAGAAAAAATTATGGCAAACAATGAGCTAGGAGTTATTGTTTTTGTTTCATTAGTAGAACATTTTGAAATTTTGTATAGTATAAAAGTAACAATTAATAATATTAATGAACTATTTCCTTGGACAATATTTATTCGCAATAAAATTGAAGAGCAGAAAATTATAGTAGATGTGACAGCAATGAAATATAGCCTAGATAGAGAAGAATAGATACTAACCCCCCTCCCATTCCTTTGTTTTGCAAAAATAGTGGGGGTAGGAGTATATATAAGACTAAGTAAGCGATACATAGTTTGTTGTTTGAAGTAAAAGAAGTAGTAAATAAACATGTTGTCTAAAGATACTCCATTTATTAATTATTTTGAAGTTAAAGATGTTTTTGAAAGCACAAATGAAATACAGGAAGAAAACATAGAGGAAAATTATAATGAAACTAATAATGATTCTACGATGGAAGAGGAAGAAATGGTACAGATTGAACAAGAAATATTTGAAGAAATGATAAACGATAGTGATGAAGATATAATTAAGGAAGCTATTGAAATATTTATATTGGATTCATCGTTGGAATCACCCATATCACCTTTACTGTCTTCTGAATCTGAATCTGAATTGGACTAAGGTACCCCCACCATTTTGAAGAAGTAGTGGGGGAAAAATATCCCTACCACAAGTTAAAAGTTGGTGGGGGAATGTTTATAAATGTGTTAAATATTTGTGCAGGAGATCAGTCTTAGGGAGACTAGTGACTGAAGATGTTTCGTAAAATACCTTTTGATCCTTCATACTACAATCTGTTTGATATACATCGTTTTCCAGACATTGAGGAGAAATTGTACAGAAAATTTTGTTCTCTACTCGATAAACCACAAAAACTACCACCTAATACTTTTACCTACAAGCTACCCATCATGGACAAGGACGATGTAAGCAAAATACCATTAGTTCAAGTAAAATTTTTGGAAGAAAAAATTCTTGTTTGTGTTAGAGAAGTGTTTCATAATGATTATTCAAAAAGATTGGCTTTCGACTTTATTCAAGAACATGCAGGATCTGAAAGAGAACAATATCCAGAACCATATTACAAATATCTTTTCGAGAATGGAGCGAGTGTAACGGTAGAAATAACCATTACATTAGTATAACTCTCCCCACCATTGACGTCTCCCCACCATTGGCATCTCCCCACTACTGACTTAAATTTGGTGGGGGAATGTGGATAAATGTGTTGACTATCTGTGTAGAAGCTCACTCTTCAAGAAATTGTTGATCAAAATGTTTCATCATGTACCGACTTCTTCCTTCAGGGAAAAACAAAGATTAAAACGACTAGAAAAAGAAAGACAAGACCGAGAAGATATGAAGATGGAATTCAATAGACTACAATTTCAAATACCAGGAATTGAACTTGGAGCACCAAGATTGAAAACTCTCCACTGGGCTGGAAGTTATATCAAATTTTTGAAAGTGCAAGTTGAAGCAAGAGATCTAAAATTGAAAAGATTAGAAATGGAAAATCGAGAATTGAAGAAATTAATATCACACATGTCTGGTAATACAACTGTTCAAGAAGGTGAAGAAGAAGGAAAAGAAATTTTAGGAATCTAAATTATCAGCACCCCTTATAGAGAATAGGGAATAGATCACTTTGTGGTAATGTAATAACATGCCGCTTAGTGATCTATTCCCAGTTCTCGCTTAATATCCAATGACCTTGACCTACATAAAAGTGGTGGGGGTAAGAGCATATAAAGAGATAGTTATGGATATAACTTTCAGTACAAGTCTAATACTATGGACAGCTTGTTAGTTTTGTGTTTACAACAAATTATTAATAATGGGTTTCTTTACCATCATATAATAAGAACAAATAAATGTGAAATACCTCAACCAATTCGTGAAATGCTCATCAAATTTAAGAAGGACAATTGTGGATTTGGTATTTATCTTGCTTATATTTTTGAAGATGGAACACAAATGTGTCATGATTGTGGAAAAGCATCTATTTTAGATTTTGAACAATTTGAAGACGATGGAGGTAAATTAGTTCACCTTGTAAAAGGCCAAGTGATGAAATTTGAAACAGTTAAGAAAAAATGTAACATTTGTGCACAAAATTTGTTTGAATTTATTAAGTATAGTGCATTGAAATCATAATACCCCTTCTACATATGAAGAAGGTGGGGGAAAGGAGTGGAGATTATAAAGTGGTGGGGGAACATGTATAAATGCAGGTTGTTTGAAGAGACTTTTAATATTGTTGCAGCATTTGTTCAAACAACATGCAGTTTGAAGTTCAGCATTTCAAAATTAAATACGAGGAATGGACCTCAGTTGCAGAATTTATCAAATCGAAAGAAGATAGTAACATGTTAGTTCAAGTAGTTTGTTACACCCATAATGAAGAAAGCCATGTGAAGGTGATGAACTACCTCAATACTCCAAATATTACTTCAAGAAGCCCAGAATTTATTAAGTATGTGAAGGAAGAAGATGCAGATGTAACATTAGAAGTCTGGTACAAAATTTGAAATGTGAAAAGAAGAAAATTATTGTGGTGGGGGGAAATGTACAAGTTAGTGGTGGGGGAAATGAGATAAAACCGGCAAAATTGTAGAACAGAATTCACTCTATACAACGATGGAGCATCCTTCCACAACACCTGTATTGGCATCTGAGGATTGGCATCAACCAAATACTTTAAGTTTAAATTGTTATGAAAATCAGAAGCCTAGTACTTCAAATTGGTATGAAAATCAGCTACCTAGTACTTCAAGTTCAATTTGGTATGAAAATCAGCAACCTGCCACTTCAAGTGTAAATTGGTATGAAAATCAAAAATTACTACTTCAACACAAAATTTGTATGAAAATCAACAGCCGACAACATCAACTCATTTTTGTACATCAGTATTTAAAGTATCAAAGCCCCATACAGATTGTAATAAGTTATTATCAGCTCAATCAGGAAGAATCAGGAAAAACACATACATGAGAGAAAGGTGCAAGAAAGAAAGGATAGAATTTACAAAATTACAGTTAACAGTTCCCTCTATTAAAGTGGGATGTACTAGAATACAAACTTTGCAAGCAACCAATGCATATTTGTTGGAATTGTTAGAAAGAATTGAAAAGTTGGAGAAGAAGAATGAACATTGTAAAAAGTAAACACTCATTCCCCCCAAGAAAAACAAAAAAAAATAAAATAGTAAAATGAAAAAAAAGTAGATGTAGAATAGAGAGCGAGGAATAGATCACTTTGTGGTAATGGACTAACATGCCACTTAGTGCTCTATTCCTCGTTCTCGCGTTATATTGGATGACCTTGACCTACATTAGTAGGGTGGGGGAAATTGAAAATGGTGGGGGAAAGTGTATAAAGGACAAGCCTACTATAGAGGAATCACTCTGAAAGTAAACTTGTCAGAAGTATGGACTTGACCACAAGCAAAGAAGAAGATAGAAAACAAAGATTTCGAGAAATGGCTAAAGTAAGAGAGTCAAGAATAAGGTTGAGATTTTACAAACTACAGAGATTGATTCCTGGTGTTAAGTTAGGAGAAATAAGATCAAGAACGGTAGACATGGCGGCTGATTACATCAGTTACTTACAATCGGAATTAATGATAAAGGAAGCAAGAATAGAAGAGCTGGAGCACAAGATAAAACAACATATTGAAACATCGAACAGTGAACCTATAAATTGTGTAATAAAAGAAGAAGATGTAAAAGACTTAAATTAAACAAAACAAAAAAAATGAACTTGGACTTTGGTTATTGATTGGACACTTCTTAGAGAATGGGGAATAGATCACTTTGTAGTAATGAATCAATCATCATGCTGCTTAGTGTTCTATTCCCAGTTCTCGCTTAATCAAAAATGACCTTGACATACTTAGCAAAATATCATATAAGCCGGATCAAAAACAGTTATTCCTCATTTACTGGAAATGGCTCCTGTGGACAACACCGATTATCCAAGGAAATCTATGATTGAAATATTGTATAAAATTCAATTAGAGGATTTAAATATGGAAGAAGATGAAAATAATAGCGAAACTTCAGAAGTAGAAACTATAAATGATATGGATGTAGATGTAACAACATCAGAAGAAGAAAATGCCAATGATGTGGAGAACGAAAATTTGGATATGGATGTAGTAATATCAGAGTCTTCGTCATCATTTGAAGATGAAGAAATACATATTGAAACTCCAATTCATATAGAGAATACTAATGAAGAATCTGTTTGTAGAAGATTAATATTTTGTCCAAGACGTTTGTTTTCTTCTGAAAGTGAAGAAGAAGAAGATGAAATAGTAGTGGGGGAACTATTATAAAAGAAGGAAAGGGAGAGCTCATTTCATTTCTTGGCGAAATTTTGAAGAGTGAACACCACCAAACATGTATCATTGCGATAAATGTTTGGAATCGTTTAATGATGATATTCTGTTAGAAATACATAAGGAACTAATTCACAACAACATAGAAGAACAAGAAGAACAAGAAGAACAAAATGAAATAACAGCAAGACCTACAACAACTTTACCAAATTTACAAGTATCAGCTTTACCCGGAAAGGTAGTAATGCATCATAAGATTCAAAATGAAGATTTAAACTTAGAAGAATTTATTAGAGAAGCAAAACCAATTATCAGTAGAACTTTAAAAGAAGAATTAAAAAGATTAAATTTTCTCAAATTTGGATTACTACTAGAAGCTATGTTTATAAATGTACAAGAAGAATTATCACCAAGAGGATTTATAACTAAAAATCAAACTATCATAGGAAGTTCAGACATTGATTCAATAGTTGAAAAATGTATAGAAGAAATATTAACTAAAATTCAGGAACATGAAGGACGAGGATCAGGGTGGAGTCTTATAAGTATTGAAGGATTAAATATAAGAGTTCATAAACATGGATATGGACTAATGGGATCTAGTTATATTCGTTTACCAAAAATAATTGAGGATACAAGATCATGTGTTAATGTGAAAAATCAAGATAACGAATGTTTTAGATATGCGATGACATGTAAATTTGTACCAAATCATTGTAATGAACCAAACCAGCACTATGAAAATCAAAGATATAGATATAACTTTCAAGGAATTAGTTATCCTGTATCACTAAAAGATATATCAAAATTTGAGAAGAAAAATCCCGGCACATCTATTAATGTTTTTGGATTAGATAGTTCAAATAAAGTTTATCCTTTACGTATTGCTAAAGAAGAGCTAGCAGATCATACAGATTTACTACTACTAACACAAGGAGATGTATCTCATTATGTGTATATAAAGAAATTTGACTCTCTTGTTAATAAACAACTTTCAAAAAATCGAAACAAAAAGCTGATCTGCAAAAGATGTTTTAATTTCCAACGAGAAGGAAGACAAGGAATGGAATGGTTACAAGAGCACAAAAGATTATGTAACAATAATTATGAAGCAAAAATTATTTTACCTTCAGAAAGCAGAGCATTTGTTACATTTCAAAAAGTTCATCATCAATATCGTATCCCTATAGTTGTATATGCGGATTTTGAATCAACACTAATTCCTATAGAAGATGAAAATTGTGAAGCTAGAAAAAGTGTCAAATATCAAATGCATAAACCAAATAGTTTTTGTTTAATGTTTAATCAACATTATCAGAAGAACATTTAAACCAATATGGATTAACTTCAGAACCTCTAGTATATCGTGGTGAAAATGTGGAAACAATATTTCTTGACCATTTATATTTAATAGCTGAAAATGTACAAAGATTATATACAAATATCATACCAATGAAACCGATGGAGGAAGAAGAGGAAATTCAACATGAAAATGCAACTCATTGTTTCTTATGTAAAAATGAATTTACCATTGACAATTATAAAGTTAAAGATCATGACCACCTTACAGGTTATTACAGGGGTGCTGCTTGTAATAAATGTAATTTGAGCTATCGTTTACCACTATTTATTCCTGTGGTTCTGCATAACCTCAGTGGGTATGATGCTCATTTTATAATACCTGAATTAGGACGATGGTTCGATAGATGTGTTGGCTGAAACTTCAGAAAAATTTATAAGTTTCTCTAAAACAGTTGGAAATGTCAAATTAAGATTCTTAGACTCCTACCGATTTATGCCGTCGAGTTTGTCTAAACTTTCTGAAAATTTAAGGAAACAAGATTTTATTGAAACAAAGAAGATTGTAAGTAACGACAAACTGGATCTCGTACTTCGGAAAGGTGTTTTCCCATATGATTATATAGACAGTTTAGAAAAGTTTAATGAAACATCACTTCCGCCAAAAGAAGAATTTAAAAGTAAACTATACGACATGGACATATCTCAAGAGGATTATGATCATGCATGTAAAGTATGGAATGAATTAGGATTTACAACATTGGGAGAATATTCAGATTTTTATGTTAAATTAGATGTAACTTTATTATGTGATATAATGGAAGAATTTAGAAATACGTGTTTTGCAGCATATGGATTGGACCCTCTTCATTCATACACTTCACCTGGACTAGCATGGCAAGCCATGTTGAAAGAAACAAATTGTAAATTACAACTTCTTACTGATATAGATATGGTTTTGATGTTAGAATCAGGAGTTCGAGGGGGATTGACACAAAGTGTAACCAGACATGTTAAGGCGAATAACAAGTATCTGCCCGATTATGATGCATCAAAACCAACGACATTCCTAGGTTATTTCGATGCAAATAACTTATACGGATGGGCAATGTCAAATCCCCTTCCATATGATAATTTTAAATGGATAGATCCAGAATCGATTGGAAACATTATGGATATACCAAAGCATGGTGAATTTGGTTACATTTTTGATGTTGATTTTGAATATCCTGAACATCTTCACGATCATCATTACGATTTACCACTTCTTCCAAAGACTGAAATTTCCCCTACTGGAAGATGGCCGAAATTATTAATGACTTTAAACAATAAGTCTAGGTATGTTGGACATTATTGGATGATACAACAGGCTTTAGACTTGGGATTAAAAATTACAAAAATTAATCGAATACTACAATTCTCTCAATCTTGTTGGTTGAAACCATACATTGACAACAACACAAGAAGAAGAGCTGCCGCTACGTCAAGTTTTCAAAAGGATTTCTTCAAACTGATGAACAATGCAATATTTGGCAAGACTTTAGAAAACAAAAGGAAACATAAGAATATCAAATTAGTAACTGATCCAGTAAAATTACAGAAACTAGTGCAACAACCAAACTTTGGTTCATCCGTAATTATAAATGAAAATCTTGTCGTCATTTCTATGAACAAAAAATCAGTTCTATTGGATCGTCCTTTATATCTTGGAATGTCAATATTAGATATTTCTAAAACACACATGTACGAGTTTCATTATAAGAAGATGGTTAATCATTATGGAAGAGATAACATTGGTATTGCATATATGGATACAGATGCACTTATTTACTGGATTAAAACAAATGACATGTATGAGGATTTACGAACCTTTGTATTTTGACTTTTAAACTCAAAATTTTGACTTTTAAACTCAAAATTTTGACTTTTAAACTCAAAATTTTGACTTTCAAACTCAAAATTTTGACTTTTAAACTCAAAATTTTGACTTTTAAACTCAAAATTTTGACTTTTAAACTCAAAATTTTGACTTTTAAACTCAAAATTTTGACTTTCAAACTGAAAATTTTGACTTATAAACTCAAAATTTTGACTTTTAAACTCAAAATTTTGACTTTTAAACTCAAAATTTTGACTTTTAAACTCAAAATTTTGACTTTTAAACTCAAAATTTTGACTTTTAAACTCAAAATTTTGACTTTTAAACTCAAAATTTTGACTTTTAAACTCAAAATTTTGACTTTTAAACTCAAAATTTTGACTTTCAAACTCAAAATTTTGACTTTCAAACTCAAAATTTTGACTTTTAAACTCAAAATTTTGACTTTTAAACTCAAAATTTTGACTTTTAAACTCAAAATTTTGACTTTCAAACTCAAAATTTTGACTTTCAAACTCAAAATTTTGACTTTTAAACTCAAAATTTTGACTTTTAAACTCAAAATTTTGACTTTTAAACTCAAAATTTTGACTTTTAAACTCAAAATTTTGACTTTTAAACTCAAAATTTTGACTTTCACTCAAAATTTTGACTTTCAAACTCAAAATTTTGACTTTCAAACTCAAAATTTTGACTTTCAAACTCAAAATTTTGACTTTTAAACTCAAAATTTTGACTTTTAAACTCAAAATTTTGACTTTTAAACTCAAAATTTTGACTTTTAAACTCAAAATTTTGACTTTTAAACTCAAAATTTTGACTTTTAAACTCAAAATTTTGACTTTTAAACTCAAAATTTTGACTTTTAAACTCAAAATTTTGACTTTTAAACTCAAAATTTTGACTTTCAAACTCAAAATTTTGACTTTAAAACTCAAAATTTTGACTTTTAAACTCAAAATTTTGACTTTTAAACTCAAAATTTTGACTTTTAAACTCAAAATTTTGACTTTTAAACTCAAAATTTTGACTTTTAAACTCAAAATTTTGACTTTTAAACTCAAAATTTTGACTTTTAAACTCAAAATTTTGACTTTTAAACTCAAAATTTTGACTTTTAAACTCAAAATTTTGACTTTTAAACTCAAAATTTTGACTTTTAAACTCAAAATTTTGACTTTTAAACTCAAAATTTTGACTTTTAAACTCAAAATTTTGACTTTTAAACTCAAAATTTTGACTTTTAAACTCAAAATTTTGACTTTTAAACTCAAAATTTTGACTTTTAAACTCAAAATTTTGACTTTTAAACTCAAAATTTTGACTTTTAAACTCAAAATTTTGACTTTTAAACTCAAAATTTTGACTTTCAAACTCAAAATTTTGACTTTAAAACTCAAAATTTTGACTTTTAAACTCAAAATTTTGACTTTCAAACTCAAAATTTTGACTTTTAAACTCAAAATTTTGACTTTTAAACTCAAAATTTTGACTTTTAAACTCAAAATTTTGACTTTTAAACTCAAAATTTTGACTTTTAAACTCAAAATTTTGACTTTTAAACTCAAAATTTTGACTTTTAAACTCAAAATTTTGACTTTTTAACTCAAAATTTAGACTTTCAAACTTAAAATTTTGACTTTCAAACTCAAAATTTTGACTTTTAAACTCAAAATTTTGACTTTCAAACTCAAAATTTTGACTTTTAAACTCAAAATTTTGACTTTTAAACTCAAAATTTTGACTTTTAAATTCAAAATTTTGACTTTTAAACTCAAAATTTTGACTTTTAAACTCAAAATTTTGACTTTCAAACTTAAAATTTTGACTTTTAAACTCAAAATTTTGACTTTTAAACTCAAAATTTTGACTTTTAAACTCAAAATTTTGACTTTTAAACTCAAAATTTTGACTTTCAAACTCAAAATTTTGACTTTTAAAATCATTTTAATTATACCAATAATTTTGACATTAAAAACATCAATGATTAAAATATGATTAACAACAACTATCAGATTCACGACTTTTAAACTCAAAATTTTGACTTTTAAACTCAAAATTTTGACTTTTAAACTTAAAATTTTGACTTTTAAACTCAAAATTTTGACTTTTAAACTCAAAATTTTGACTTTAAAACTCAAAATTTTGACTTTTAAACTCAAAATTTTGACTTTTAAACTCAAAATTTTGACTTTTAAACTCAAAATTTTGACTTTTAAACTCAAAATTTTGACTTTAAAACTCAAAATTTTGACTTTAAAACTCAAAATTTTGACTTTAAAACTCAAAATTTTGACTTTTAAACTCAAAATTTTGACTTTTAAACTCAAAATTTTGACTTTCAAACTCAAAATTTTGACTTTTAAACTCAAAATTTTGACTTTTAAACTCAAATTTTGACTTTTAAACTCAAAATTTTGACTTTTAAACTCAAAATTTTGACTTTCAAACTCAAAATTTTGACTTTTAAACTCAAAATTTTGACTTTAAAACTCAAAATTTTGACTTTAAAACTCAAAATTTTGACTTTAAAACTCAAAATTTTGACTTTTAAACTCAAAATTTTGACTTTTAAACTCAAAATTTTGACTTTTAAACTCAAAATTTTGACTTTTAAACTCAAAATTTTGACTTTTAAACTCAAAATTTTGACTTTTAAACTCAAAATTTTGACTTTAAAACTCAAAATTTTGACTTTTAAACTCAAAATTTTGACTTTTAAACTTAAAATTTTGACTTTTAAACTCAAAATTTTGACTTTTAAACTCAAATTTTGACTTTTAAACTCAAAATTTTGACTTTTAAACTCAAAATTTTGACTTTTAAACTCAAAATTTTGACTTTTAAACTCAAAATTTTGACTTTTAAACTCAAAATTTTGACTTTTAAACTCAAAATTTTGACTTTTAAACTTAAAATTTTGACTTTTAAACTCAAAATTTTGACTTTCAAACTCAAAATTTTGACTTTAAAACTCAAAATTTTGACTTTTAAACTCAAAATTTTGACTTTTAAACTCAAAATTTTGACTTTTAAACTCAAAATTTTAACTTTTAAACTCAAAATTTTGACTTTTAAACTCAAAATTTTGACTTTTAAACTCAAAATTTTGACTTTAAAACTTAAAATTTTGACTTTTAAACTCAAAATTTTGACTTTTAAACTCAAAATTTTGACTTTAAAACTCAAAATTTTGACTTTTAAACTCAAAATTTTGACTTTTAAACTCAAAATTTTGACTTTTAAACTCAAAATTTTGACTTTTAAACTCAAAATTTTGACTTTAAAACTCAAAATTTTGACTTTAAAACTCAAAATTTTGACTTTAAAACTCAAAATTTTGACTTTTAAACTCAAAATTTTGACTTTCAAACTCAAAATTTTGACTTTCAAACTCAAAATTTTGACTTTTAAACTCAAAATTTTGACTTTTAAACTCAAAATTTTGACTTTTAAACTCAAAATTTTGACTTTCAAACTCAAAATTTTGACTTTCAAACTCAAAATTTTGACTTTTAAACTCAAAATTTTGACTTTTAAACTCAAAATTTTGACTTTCAAACTCAAAATTTTGACTTTAAACTCAAAATTTTGACTTTTAAACTCAAAATTTTGACTTTTAAACTCAAAATTTTGACTTTTAAACTCAAAATTTTGACTTTCAAACTCAAAATTTTGACTTTTAAACTCAAAATTTTGACTTTTAAACTCAAAATTTTGACTTTAAAACTCAAAATTTTGACTTTTAAACTCAAAATTTTGACTTTCAAACTGAAAATTTTGACTTATAAACTCAAAATTTTGACTTTTAAACTCAAAATTTTGACTTTTAAACTAAAAATTTTGACTTTTAAACTCAAAATTTTGACTTTTAAACTCAAAATTTTGACTTTCAAACTCAAAATTTTGACTTTCAAACTCAAAATTTTGACTTTCAAACTCAAAATTTTGACTTTCAAACTCAAAATTTTGACTTTTAAACTCAAAAGTTTGACTTTTAAACTCAAAATTTGACTTTTAAACTCAAAATTTTGACTTTTAAACTCAAAATTTTGACTTTTAAACTCAAAATTTTGACTTTTAAACTCAAAATTTTGACTTTCAAACTCAAAATTTTGACTTTCAAACTCAAAATTTTGACTTTTAAACTCAAAATTTTGACTTTCAAACTCAAATTTTGACTTTCAAACTCAAAATTTTGACTTTTAAACTCAAAATTTTGACTTTCAAACTCAAAATTTTGACTTTCAAACTCAAATTTTGACTTTTAAACTCAAAATTTTGACTTTCAAACTCAAAATTTTGACTTTTAAACTCAAAATTTTGACTTTTAAACTCAAAATTTTGACTTTTAAACTCAAAATTTTGACTTTTAAACTCAAAATTTTGACTTTTAAACTCAAAATTTTGACTTTTAAACTCAAAATTTTGACTTTTAAACTCAAAATTTTGACTTTCAAACTTAAAATTTTGACTTTTAAACTCAAAATTTTGACTTTTAAACTCAAAATTTTGACTTTTAAACTCAAAATTTTGACTTTTAAACTCAAAATTTTGACTTTCAAACTCAAAATTTTGACTTTCAAACTCAAAATTTTGACTTTTAAACTCAAAATTTTGACTTTCAAACTCAAAAATTTTGACTTTCAAACTCAAAATTTGACTTTTAAACTCAAAATTTTGACTTTTAAACTCAAAATTTTGACTTTTAAACTCAAAATTTAAACTCAAAATTTTGACTTTTAAACTCAAAATTTTGACTTTTAAACTCAAAATTTTGACTTTCAAACTCAAAATTTTGACTTTCAAACTCAAAATTTTGACTTTCAAACTCAAAATTTTGACTTTCAAACTCAAAATTTTGACTTTCAAACTCAAAATTTTGACCTTTAAACTCAAAATTTTGACTTTTAAACTCAAAATTTTGACTTTTAAACTAAAAATTTTGACTTTTAAACTCAAAATTTTGACTTTTAAACTCAAAATTTTGACTTTTAAACTCAAAATTTTGACTTTTAAACTCAAAATTTTGACTTTTAAACTCAAATTTTGACTTTTAAACTCAAAATTTTGACTTTTAAACTCAAAATTTTGACTTTTAAACTCAAAATTTTGACTTTAAAACTCAAAATTTTGACTTTAAAACTCAAAATTTTGACTTTCAAACTCAAAATTTTGACTTTTAAACTCAAAATTTTGACTTTTAAACTCAAAATTTTGACTTTTAAACTCAAAATTTTGACTTTAAAACTCAAAATTTTGACTTTTAAACTCAAAATTTTGACTTTTAAACTTAAAATTTTGACTTTTAAACTCAAAATTTTGACTTTTAAACTCAAATTTTGACTTTTAAACTCAAAATTTTGACTTTTAAACTCAAAATTTTGACTTTTAAACTCAAAATTTTGACTTTCAAACTCAAAATTTTGACTTTTAAACTCAAAATTTTGACTTTCAAACTCAAAATTTTGACTTTTAAACTCAAAATTTTGACTTTCAAACTCAAAATTTTGACTTTCAAACTCAAAATTTTGACTTTCAAACTCAAAATTTTGACTTTTAAACTCAAAATTTTGACTTTTAAACTCAAAATTTTGACTTTCAAACTCAAAATTTTGACTTTCAAACTCAAAATGTTGACTTTCAAACTCAAAATTTTGACTTTTAAACTCAAAATTTTGACTTTTAAACTCAAAATTTTGACTTTTAAACTCAAAATTTTGACTTTCAAACTTAAAATTTTGACTTTTAAACTCAAAATTTTGACTTTTAAACTCAAAATTTTGACTTTTAAACTCAAAATTTTGACTTTCAAACTCAAAATTTTGACTTTCAAACTCAAAATTTTGACTTTTAAACTCAAAATTTTGACTTTTAAACTCAAAATTTTGACTTTCAAACTCAAAATTTTGACTTTTAAACTCAAAATTTTGACTTTTAAACTCAAAATTTTGACTTTTAAACTCAAAATTTTGACTTTTAAACTCAAAATTTAGACTTTCAAACTTAAAATTTTGACTTTCAAACTCAAAATTTTGACTTTCAAACTCAAAATTTTGACTTTTAAACTCAAAATTTTGACTTTAAACTCAAAATTTTGACTTTTAAACTCAAAATTTTGACTTTTAAACTCAAAATTTTGACTTTTAAACTCAAAATTTTGACTTTTAAACTCAAAATATTGACTTTTAAACTCAAAATTTTGACTTTTAAACTCAAAATTTTGACTTTCAAACTCAAAATTTTGACTTTCAAACTCAAAATTTTGACTTTTAAACTCAAAATTTTGACTTTCAAACTCAAAATTTTGACTTTTAAACTCAAAATTTTGACTTTTAAACTCAAAATTTTGACTTTTAAACTCAAAATTTTGACTTTTAAACTCAAAATTTTGACTTTTAAACTCAAAATTTTGACTTTTAAACTCAAAATTTTGACTTTCAAACTCAAAATTTTGACTTTCAAACTCAAAATTTTGACTTTCAAACTCAAAATTTTGACTTTCAAACTCAAAATTTTGACTTTTAAACTCAAAATTTTGACTTTTAAACTCAAAATTTTGACTTTTAAACTCAAAATTTTAAACTCAAAATTTTGACTTTTAAACTCAAAATTTTGACTTTCAAACTCAAAATTTTGACTTTCAAACTCAAAATTTTGACTTTTAAACTCAAAATTTTGACTTTTAAACTCAAAATTTTGACTTTCAAACTCAAAATTTTGACTTTTAAACTCAAAATTTTGACTTTTAAACTCAAAATTTTGACTTTTAAACTCAAAATTTTGACTTTTAAACTCAAAATTTTGACTTTCAAACTCAAAATTTTGACTTTTAAACTCAAAATTTTGACTTTCAAACTCAAAATTTTGACTTTCAAACTCAAAATTTTGACTTTTAAACTCAAAATTTTGACTTTTAAACTCAAAATTTTGACTTTTAAACTCAAAATTTTGACTTTCAAACTCAAAATTTTGACTTTCAAACTCAAAATTTTGACTTTTAAACTCAAAATTTTGACTTTCAAACTCAAAATTTTGACTTTCAAACTCAAAATTTTGACTTTTAAACTCAAAATTTTGACTTTCAAACTCAAAATTTTGACTTTTTAAACTCAAAATTTTGACTTTTAAACTCAAAATTTTGACTTTTAAACTCAAAATTTTGACTTTTAAACTCAAAATTTTGACTTTTAAACTCAAAATTTTGACTTTTAAACTCAAAATTTTGACTTTTAAACTCAAAATTTTGACTTTCAAACTTAAAATTTTGACTTTTAAACTCAAAATTTTGACTTTTAAACTCAAAATTTTGACTTTTAAACTCAAAATTTTGACTTTTAAACTCAAAATTTTGACTTTCAAACTCAAAATTTTGACTTTCAAACTCAAAATTTTGACTTTTAAACTCAAAATTTTGACTTTCAAACTCAAAATTTTGACTTTCAAACTCAAAATTTTGACTTTTAAACTCAAAATTTTGACTTTTAAACTCAAAATTTTGACTTTTAAACTCAAAATTTTGACTTTTAAACTCAAAATTTAAACTCAAAATTTTGACTTTTAAACTCAAAATTTTGACTTTTAAACTCAAAATTTTGACTTTTAAACTCAAAATTTTGACTTTTAAACTCAAAATTTTGACTTTCAAACTCAAAATTTTGACTTTCAAACTCAAAATTTTGACTTTTAAACTCAAAATTTTGACTTTCAAACTCAAAATTTTGACTTTCAAACTCAAAATTTTGACTTTTAAACTCAAAATTTTGACTTTTAAACTCAAAATTTTGACTTTTAAACTCAAAATTTTGACTTTCAAACTCAAAATTTTGACTTTCAAACTCAAAATTTTGACTTTTAAACTCAAAATTTTGACTTTCAAACTCAAAATTTTGACTTTCAAACTCAAAATTTTGACTTTTAAACTCAAAATTTTGACTTTCAAACTCAAAATTTTGACTTTTAAACTCAAAATTTTGACTTTTAAACTCAAAATTTTGACTTTTAAACTCAAAATTTTGACTTTTAAACTCAAAATTTTGACTTTTAAACTCAAAATTTTGACTTTTAAACTCAAAATTTTGACTTTTAAACTCAAAATTTTGACTTTCAAACTTAAAATTTTGACTTTTAAACTCAAAATTTTGACTTTTAAACTCAAAATTTTGACTTTTAAACTCAAAATTTTGACTTTTAAACTCAAAATTTTGACTTTCAAACTCAAAATTTTGACTTTCAAACTCAAAATTTTGACTTTTAAACTCAAAATTTTGACTTTCAAACTCAAAATTTTGACTTTCAAACTCAAAATTTTGACTTTTAAACTCAAAATTTTGACTTTTAAACTCAAAATTTTGACTTTTAAACTCAAAATTTTGACTTTTAAACTCAAAATTTTGACTTTTAAACTCAAAATTTAAACTCAAAATTTTGACTTTTAAACTCAAAATTTTGACTTTTAAACTCAAAATTTTGACTTTCAAACTCAAAATTTTGACTTTCAAACTCAAAATTTTGACTTTCAAACTCAAAATTTTGACTTTTAAAGTCAAAATTTTGAGTTTTAAAGTCAAAATTTTGAGTTTAAAAGTCAAAATTTTGACTTTTAAACTCAAAATTTTGACTTTTAAACTCAAAATTTTGACTTTCAAACTCAAAATTTTGACTTTCAAACTCAAAATGTTGACTTTCAAACTCAAAATTTTGACTTTTAAACTCAAAATTTTGACTTTTAAACTCAAAATTTTGACTTTTAAACTCAAAATTTTGACTTTCAAACTTAAAATTTTGACTTTTAAACTCAAAATTTTGACTTTTAAACTCAAAATTTTGACTTTTAAACTCAAAATTTTGACTTTCAAACTCAAAATTTTGACTTTCAAACTCAAAATTTTGACTTTTAAACTCAAAATTTTGACTTTTAAACTCAAAATTTTGACTTTCAAACTCAAAATTTTGACTTTTAAACTCAAAATTTTGACTTTTAAACTCAAAATTTTGACTTTTAAACTCAAAATTTTGACTTTTAAACTCAAAATTTAGACTTTCAAACTTAAAATTTTGACTTTCAAACTCAAAATTTTGACTTTCAAACTCAAAATTTTGACTTTTAAACTCAAAATTTTGACTTTAAACTCAAAATTTTGACTTTTAAACTCAAAATTTTGACTTTTAAACTCAAAATTTTGACTTTTAAACTCAAAATTTTGACTTTTAAACTCAAAATTTTGACTTTTAAACTCAAAATTTTGACTTTTAAACTCAAAATTTTGACTTTCAAACTCAAAATTTTGACTTTCAAACTCAAAATTTTGACTTTTAAACTCAAAATTTTGACTTTCAAACTCAAAATTTTGACTTTTAAACTCAAAATTTTGACTTTTAAACTCAAAATTTTGACTTTTAAACTCAAAATTTTGACTTTTAAACTCAAAATTTTGACTTTTAAACTCAAAATTTTGACTTTTAAACTCAAAATTTTGACTTTCAAACTCAAAATTTTGACTTTCAAACTCAAAATTTTGACTTTCAAACTCAAAATTTTGACTTTCAAACTCAAAATTTTGACTTTTAAACTCAAAATTTTGACTTTTAAACTCAAAATTTTGACTTTTAAACTCAAAATTTTAAACTCAAAATTTTGACTTTTAAACTCAAAATTTTGACTTTCAAACTCAAAATTTTGACTTTCAAACTCAAAATTTTGACTTTTAAACTCAAAATTTTGACTTTTAAACTCAAAATTTTGACTTTCAAACTCAAAATTTTGACTTTTAAACTCAAAATTTTGACTTTTAAACTCAAAATTTTGACTTTTAAACTCAAAATTTTGACTTTTAAACTCAAAATTTTGACTTTCAAACTCAAAATTTTGACTTTTAAACTCAAAATTTTGACTTTCAAACTCAAAATTTTGACTTTCAAACTCAAAATTTTGACTTTTAAACTCAAAATTTTGACTTTTAAACTCAAAATTTTGACTTTTAAACTCAAAATTTTGACTTTCAAACTCAAAATTTTGACTTTCAAACTCAAAATTTTGACTTTTAAACTCAAAATTTTGACTTTCAAACTCAAAATTTTGACTTTCAAACTCAAAATTTTGACTTTTAAACTCAAAATTTTGACTTTCAAACTCAAAATTTTGACTTTTAAACTCAAAATTTTGACTTTTAAACTCAAAATTTTGACTTTTAAACTCAAAATTTTGACTTTTAAACTCAAAATTTTGACTTTTAAACTCAAAATTTTGACTTTTAAACTCAAAATTTTGACTTTTAAACTCAAAATTTTGACTTTCAAACTTAAAATTTTGACTTTTAAACTCAAAATTTTGACTTTTAAACTCAAAATTTTGACTTTTAAACTCAAAATTTTGACTTTTAAACTCAAAATTTTGACTTTCAAACTCAAAATTTTGACTTTCAAACTCAAAATTTTGACTTTTAAACTCAAAATTTTGACTTTCAAACTCAAAATTTTGACTTTCAAACTCAAAATTTTGACTTTTAAACTCAAAATTTTGACTTTTAAACTCAAAATTTTGACTTTTAAACTCAAAATTTTGACTTTTAAACTCAAAATTTAAACTCAAAATTTTGACTTTTAAACTCAAAATTTTGACTTTTAAACTCAAAATTTTGACTTTCAAACTCAAAATTTTGACTTTCAAACTCAAAATTTTGACTTTCAAACTCAAAATTTTGACTTTTAAAGTCAAAATTTTGAGTTTTAAAGTCAAAATTTTGAGTTTAAAAGTCAAAATTTTGACTTTTAAACTCAAAATTTTGACTTTTAAACTCAAAATTTTGACTTTTAAACTCAAAATTTTGACTTTTAAACTCAAAATTTTGACTTTTAAACTCAAATTTTGACTTTTAAACTCAAAATTTTGACTTTTAAACTCAATATTTTGACTTTTAAACTCAAAATTTTGACTTTAAAACTCAAAATTTTGACTTTAAAACTCAAAATTTTGACTTTCAAACTCAAAATTTTGACTTTTAAACTCAAAATTTTGACTTTTAAACTCAAAATTTTGACTTTTAAACTCAAAATTTTGACTTTAAAACTCAAAATTTTGACTTTTAAACTCAAAATTTTGACTTTTAAACTTAAAATTTTGACTTTTAAACTCAAAATTTTGACTTTTAAACTCAAATTTTGACTTTTAAACTCAAAATTTTGACTTTTAAACTCAAAATTTTGACTTTTAAACTCAAAATTTTGACTTTCAAACTCAAAATTTTGACTTTTAAACTCAAAATTTTGACTTTCAAACTCAAAATTTTGACTTTTAAACTCAAAATTTTGACTTTCAAACTCAAAATTTTGACTTTCAAACTCAAAATTTTGACTTTCAAACTCAAAATTTTGACTTTTAAACTCAAAATTTTGACTTTTAAACTCAAAATTTTGACTTTCAAACTCAAAATTTTGACTTTCAAACTCAAAATTTTGACTTTCAAACTCAAAATTTTGACTTTTAAACTCAAAATTTTGACTTTTAAACTCAAAATTTTGACTTTTAAACTCAAAATTTTGACTTTCAAACTTAAAATTTTGACTTTTAAACTCAAAATTTTGACTTTTAAACTCAAAATTTTGACTTTTAAACTCAAAATTTTGACTTTCAAACTCAAAATTTTGACTTTCAAACTCAAAATTTTGACTTTTAAACTCAAAATTTTGACTTTTAAACTCAAAATTTTGACTTTCAAACTCAAAATTTTGACTTTTAAACTCAAAATTTTGACTTTTAAACTCAAAATTTTGACTTTTAAACTCAAAATTTTGACTTTTAAACTCAAAATTTAGACTTTCAAACTTAAAATTTTGACTTTCAAACTCAAAATTTTGACTTTCAAACTCAAAATTTTGACTTTTAAACTCAAAATTTTGACTTTTAAACTCAAAATTTTGACTTTTAAACTCAAAATTTTGACTTTTAAACTCAAAATTTTGACTTTTAAACTCAAAATTTTGACTTTTAAACTCAAAATTTTGACTTTTAAACTCAAAATTTTGACTTTTAAACTCAAAATTTTGACTTTTAAACTCAAAATTTTGACTTTCAAACTCAAAATTTTGACTTTCAAACTCAAAATTTTGACTTTTAAACTCAAATTTTGACTTTCAAACTCAAAATTTTGACTTTTAAACTCAAAATTTTGACTTTTAAACTCAAAATTTTGACTTTTAAACTCAAAATTTTGACTTTTAAACTCAAAATTTTGACTTTTAAACTCAAAATTTTGACTTTTAAACTCAAAATTTTGACTTTTAAACTCAAAATTTTGACTTTCAAACTTAAAATTTTGACTTTTAAACTCAAAATTTTGACTTTTAAACTCAAAATTTTGACTTTCAAACTCAAAATTTTGACTTTCAAACTCAAAATTTTGACTTTCAAACTCAAAATTTTGACTTTTAAACTCAAAATTTTGACTTTCAAACTCAAAATTTTGACTTTCAAACTCAAAATTTTGACTTTTAAACTCAAAATTTTGACTTTCAAACTCAAAATTTTGACTTTCAAACTCAAAATTTTGACTTTTAAACTCAAAATTTTGACTTTCAAACTCAAAATTTTGACTTTCAAACTCAAAATTTTGACTTTTAAACTCAAAATTTTGACTTTTAAACTCAAAATTTTGACTTTTAAACTCAAAATTTTGACTTTTAAACTCAAAATTTTGACTTTTAAACTCAAAATTTGGACTTTTAAACTCAAAATTTTGACTTTCAAACTTAAAATTTTGACTTTTAAACTCAAAATTTTGACTTTTAAACTTAAAATTTTGACTTTTAAACTCAAAATTTTGACTTTTAACTCAAAATTTTGACTTTTAAACTCAAAGTTTTGACTTTCAAACTCAAAATTTTGACTTTTAAACTCAAAATTTTGACTTTCAAACTCAAAATTTTGACTTTTAAACTCAAAATTTTGACTTTCAAACTCAAAATTTTGACTTTCAACTCAAAATTTTGACTTTTAAACTCAAAATTTTGACTTTTAAACTCAAAATTTTGACTTTTAAACTCAAAATTTTGACTTTTAAACTCAAAATTTAAACTCAAAATTTTGACTTTCAAACTCAAAATTTTGACTTTCAAACTCAAAATTTTGACTTTCAAACTCAAAATTTTGACTTTCAAACTCAAAATTTTGACCTTTAAACTCAAAATTTTGACTTTCAAAATTTTGACCCAATTAGTAGTTGAAAGTAGTACTCAAAATTTTGACTTTTAAACTCAAAATTTTGACTTTTAAACTCAAAATTTTGACTTTTAAACTCAAAATTTTGACTTTTAAACTCAAAATTTTGACTTTTAAACTCAAATTTTGACTTTTAAACTCAAAATTTTGACTTTTAAACTCAAAATTTTGACTTTTAAACTCAAAATTTTGACTTTAAAACTCAAAATTTTGACTTTAAAACTCAAAATTTTGACTTTCAAACTCAAAATTTTGACTTTTAAACTCAAAATTTTGACTTTTAAACTCAAAATTTTGACTTTTAAACTCAAAATTTTGACTTTTAAACTCAAAATTTTGACTTTTAAACTCAAAATTTTGACTTTTAAACTTAAAATTTTGACTTTTAAACTCAAAATTTTGACTTTTAAACTCAAATTTTGACTTTTAAACTCAAAATTTTGACTTTTAAACTCAAAATTTTGACTTTTAAACTCAAAATTTTGACTTTCAAACTCTAAATTTTGACTTTTAAACTCAAAATTTTGAGTTTGAAAGTCAAAATTTTGAGTTTAAAAGTCAAAATTTTGAGTTTAAAAGTCAAAATTTTGAGTTTAAAAGTCAAAATTTTGAGTTTAAAAGTCAAAATTTTAAGTTTGAAAGTCAAAATTTTGAGTTTAAAAGTCAAAATTTTGAGTTTAAAAGTCAAAATTTTGAGTTTAAAAGTCAAAATTTTGAGTTTAAAAGTCAAAATTTTGAGTTTAAAAGTCAAAATTTTGAGTTTAAAAGTCAAAATTTTGAGTTTAAAAGTCAAAATTTTGAGTTTGAAAGTCAAAATTTTGAGTTTAAAAGTCAAAATTTTGAGTTTGAAAGTCAAAATTTTGAGTTTGAAAGTCAAAATTTTGAGTTTAAAAGTCAAAATTTTGAGTTTGAAAGTCAAAATTTTGAGTTTGAAAGTCAAAATTTTGAGTTTAAAAGTCAAAATTTTGAGTTTGAAAGTCAAAATTTTGAGTTTGAAAGTCAAAATTTTGAGTTTAAAAGTCAAAATTTTGACTTTTAAACTCAAAATTTTGACTTTCAAACTCAAAATTTTGACTTTCAAACTCAAAATTTTGACTTTCAAACTCAAAATTTTGACTTTT